>JAKSZT010054226.1:6407308-6723182 GCA_026826555.1 Tolypeutes matacus
TCCATGTTGTAGCATGTATCAGAACTTCATTCCTTTCCCCCCCCCCCGGAGTTTTTTTTTTTTTTTTTTTCCCCCCCCCCCCAACCTCGTTGTTTTGCACTTGCTGTCTGCTCTCTGTCCATTCACTGTGTGTTCTTCTGTGCCTGCTTGTCTTCTCTTTAGGTGGCACCGGGAAACGATCCTGGGAACTTCCGGAGTGGGAGAGAGGCGCTCAATCTCTTGTGCCACCTCAGTTCCCTGGTCTGCTGCATCTCTCATTGTCACTCTTCTGTGTCTCCTCTTGTCATGCCATCTTCTGCGCCAGCTCTCCACACGAGCCAGCACTCCTGCGCAGGCCAGCACTCCGCATGGGCCATCTCGCCACTCAGGTCAGCTCAGCCTGCCCTTCATTCACTAGGAGGCCCCGGGAATCGAACTCTGAACCTCCTATATGGTAGATGGGAGCCTAATCGCTTGAGCCACATCGTTTCCCAGAACTCCATTCCTTTATACAGCTGAATAATATTCCACTGATGTATGTGGTGGCTTGGAGTTACATAATCCAGAAAAACATGTTCTTAATCTTATTCCATTCCTGTGGGTCTGAACTCTTTTTAATAGGCCCTTTTGATGAGGTTACTTCACTTAAAGTGTGGCCCAGTTGAATTGGGTTGGGCCTTAATCCTATTCTTTGACGACCTTATAGGAAAGGCTACAGAGAGAGAAACCACTGGAAGCAACCAGAAGCTGGAAGTCAACAGAACATGGAAGAGAAAGGAGAAGACACTGCCACGTGCATTGCCATGTGACAGAAAAGCCAAGGACCAAGAAATCTGGCAACCAGCCCCAGAATACCACAGTCTTCTGGGAGAAGGCATCATCTTGCTGATGCCTCGGTTTTGGACTTCTCCTAGGCTCAAAACCGTGCGCCAATAAATTCTCTTTGTTTAAGCCACCCATTGTATGGTATTTGTTTGAGCAGCTAGGAAATAAAACAATGTATATATCAAGTTTTGTTTATCTGTCCGTCTGTTAATGGACACTTGGGTTGCTTCCAGCTTTTGGCAATTGTGAATAATGTCGTGATGAACATTGGTGCACAAATATCTGTTTGAGCCCCTGTTTTCACTTCTTTTGGGTATATATTTAGAAGTGGAATTGTCCGGTCATATGGTAATTGTTTTAGTTTCCTGGCTAAAACAAATACCACACAATGGGTTGACTTGACAACAGAAATTTATTGGCTCCATGGTTTCTAGCAAGGCTATAGAAGGCTTGCTTCTTCCTGGGTGGCTGGCAGTCTTTGGGGTGCCTTGGCTTTTCTGTCACATGGCAATGCACATGGCGGCGCCTTCTCCTTTCTTTTCAGTATTCTTTTCACTTCCAGCTCCTGGCTGCTCTCTGTGGCTTTCTCTATATGGCCCCCAGAAACAGGATTAAGGCCCATGCTGATTCATTCAGGCCATTTAAAGGAAGTGACCTCATCAAAAGTTCCTATTTACAATGGGTTCATACCCACAGGATGGATTAAGATTATGTTTTTCTGAGGTACATAATTCCAAGCCACCACAGAAATTCTATGTTTAATTTTCTGAGGAACCACCAAACTGTTTTCCATAGTGGCTGCACCATTTTACATACCCACCAGCAAAGAAGGAGAGTACCAATTTCTCCATATTCTCCCCAACATTTGTTATTTTCTGCTTCCTTTTTTTTTCTTTTTATAAATAATATCCATCCTAGTGGATGCAAAGTGGTATCTTACTGTGATTTTAATTTGCATTTCCCTAATGGCTAATAATGTTGAGTGCCTTTTCATATGTTCATTGGCCATTTGTGTATCTTCTTTGGAGAAATGTCTATTCATGTTCTTTGCCCATTTTAAAAACTGGGTTGTTTTTCTTTTTGTTGTTGAGATGTTGGCATTCTTTATGTACTTTACATACTAAACCCTTGTTAGATAAAACACTTGCATATATTTTCTCCCATCCTGGAGGCTGTCTTTTCACTTATTTGATAGTGTCCTTTGATGCATAAAAACTTTTAAATTTTGCTGAAGTCCAATTTATCTATTTTTTCTTTTGTTGCTATTTCTTGATGTCATGTCTAAAACTCCAATGTCTGAAATAGGTCCTGAAGATATTCCCCCATGGTTTCTTCCAAGAGTTTTATGGTTTTGGTCCATCTGTTTAGGTAGCTGATTCATTTTGAGTTAATTTTTGTGTATGATATAAGCTAGATTTCCAATTTCATTCGTTTGCATGTAGATACGTATTTTTTTCCTAGCACCATTCATAGAAAGAAGAGATGATTCTTTCCCCATTTAGTGCACCTGGCACCCTTGTCAAAAACAAATTGGCCATAGATGTGGTTTTTTTGTTTTGTTTTGTTTTTTTCTTTTTTTCTTTTTTGAGATACCGAAGGCCAGGGATTGAACTGGAACCTCAGGACCTCGTTCACATCAGCTTCCCTGAGTTGATTCTTTTCGCTTGTTGTTGGTTTCTGTTTTTTTCAGGAGGCAGGGGAACTGACATCCCATGTGGGAGGTGGGAGCTGAATTGCTTGAGCCACATCCCTCCAAGGATTTATTTCTGAACTTTCAATTCTATTCCATTGATCTTTATATGTCTATTCTTATAACAGCACCACACTGTTTTGGTTTTTTTTTTAGATATGAACCCAGGACCTCATATGCGGGAAGCCGGCACTCAACCACTGAGTCACATCGGTTTCCCTGAGTTTTTTTCATTTGTTTGCTTGTTTGTTTTTGTTTTGTTTCGTTTTGGGGGGGGGCACTGGGGACTGAACCCGTCACCTACCTTGTGGGAAGCAGTTCAACCGCTTGAGCCACATTTGCTTCCTACCACACTGTTTTGATTTCTGCAGCTTTGTAGCAAGTTTTGACAGCAGGAAGTGTCAGTCCTCCAACTTTCCACTTTCTTTTGGAGATTGCATGGGCGATTCGCTATTTGTTTTTCTTTTTGTTAGGTACTTCCTGAGAGCCTGCCATGTCTGAGGCACAGGTGATGACAATGACACCAACCCACACCCACCAAGGCGCAGCCTCTTGTGCTTCCATCACCTGCAGTCCCGCGGCCCTCTTTCCAACGTTCAGGCCAGAGCAGGAAGCTCCGGGCACAGCTGGGCGGAGGCAGGACCCTGCGCGGGAAACGCCTTCCGAGAAAGGTGAGCGGGGCCGCGTGCAGGGGGCGGGCCCGGGAAGCCACACCCAGAAACTACCTGCTGGGCTTGGCAGAGTGAGAGTGAGAGCCCGGGAGCGGCTCTGCGGGCTTGGACCTGTGCGGAGCTCGGCAGACCCCTCGGCCTGAGAGTCCCTTGCGCCCCCGCGTCCCTGGGCCATGGGAGCCGGCCGCCCGGCGGGAAGGCGCCCCTGAGACCCGGCCACGCGGGGACCATGAAGAACAATCGGGTCCGAAAGAGCGGTGGGGGCCCCAAGGACTTCGGCGCGGGACTCAAGTACAGCACGCAGCATCAGGTGGGCACTAGGGCAGACCCCCAGGGGGGCGGGAGGCCGGGGATGGGGGAGGGGCGATCGGGGGTGGGAACGGGGGACCCCCTCGCGCCCTCTCCGGCATTGTCTCGGCCCCCGCGTCACCCCAGTGCCCACCGCGGCGCCCGGGCGCTGGCCGCCAGGTGGAATTTCCTGTTCGGCGGGTCCCGGGGGAGGCGGAGGCTGCAGGGCAGGAGGGACCTTCCGGACCAGACCAGGGCGCGCCAGCCGTGCTGGAAGGGCGGGAGCCCCCAGGCTGCGGGAGGCCGAGCCTCTTCCCCGGCCTTCCCGCCTCTAGGTGCTCTCCCAGAAAAAGGCTCTGTTCTGGTCTCGTCGTGAACTTGGGGCTATTCATTCGCGTCTGGAGGAAAGCAGGGCGCAGAGGCTGTGATTGGGGTGCTTTGGCCAGGGAAGTTTGGAGTCTTAGCTATCCTTCGCCTCGGTGGGAATTTGCTTCTCTCTTCCTGGTCGGAGGGTATTTGGGGACGCCATAGAGGCTGGAGCCGAGGCCTCCAGAGCTGCGCTTCCCTGGGCTTCTCCAGGAGGAGACCGGCCCCTTTGGGAAGGTGCCTCGATGGGATGTGGGCGCGTGTCTTGAATCATTTGGAAGATAATGAAGCAGGAGGCTCTGCGGCAGAGAATAATAAGAGACCTCTTGAAAGAGCTCAAAAAAACATGACATCTTGACATCGAGTTGGGGATGGGTTGTCCCTTTATTGAAGGGAACTCCTGGGCGGAATGCCCAGGCAGAAGGAGAAGGCACTCTGTCCAGTGGGGTCCCAGGTTTCCTGGAAGGCCAGGGCATCCTGGGGGTTAAGGGCGATTTGCTACTCTGCCAATGGGGGGCACCGGTCCAGTGCCCACCTCACTTTCACTCTGTAGCCCTTGCTTCGGGTCAGCCTACATTTTGGAGAGAATCTCAAATGGATACCCTTTCTCAACGCAGCATTCTGACTTAGGGAGCTTGTGGAGCACCAGATCCGGGAGCTGCGGTGTCTCCCCAAACCACAGAGAGCACCTGAGTCCCGGGCGCCCTGCTTTTCTCCAATCTTGGCCCAGCACCGGGAAGGAGGCATGTGCTCAGCAGCCAGCTGGAGGGGCTGCCCTTCTTCTCCCTGCTGGGAGGAGGATTCACCAGACGCCTTCTCATTCCTTTCTGTAATTGCACTCCATGTTTGTGATTCCTTGGTAATGGCCTACTTGGGGTCTCGAACCCCCTGCCTCCTCAGCAGAAAGCCTGCTGTTTGCCATTTCAAGGCTGTTTTTTCCTTCCCTCCTTGCAAGTCGTTTGTTCTTCCTGGCTTCTCCTTCTGGGACTTTGTCCTGCTGATGCTGGAAAAGCTGGGTCCTCCTGGAGTCGTAATTGTTCTTGAAGGTGGGTGGTTTCAGGAACTTACCGTCTTGAGGGCAATGCTAAGAAACGTATGCAGCAGTTAAATGTGAGGCCATGTGTTGGGAAGGAAGTAGCCTGCTATGCCCAAAGCTCATTTCTCTTTCTCCAGGAAGTCTTCAGATCTTCCCTACCTGCCCCCATTACTTCATCCACTGGGCCCACTTTGCAGTTGGGCTGCCGTGAGGCGCTCCCTGACGTGAGGTGGGGCGCTGCCTGGTGGCTCTTGGTTTGTGTCAGCAGAGTCACCTCAGGCCCTGCCAAGCCTCACAGGGCCTTTGTGGCTTGGGCTTCTTGTTACCAGGCTGCTCCAGGGGCTCCTCCCCTCTCTGCCTGGGTACAGAGAGGCTCTTTCTGGGAGTAATTGTTCCGGCTGGCTCCTGGGTCCAGCTCCTATCCCCACCTTATGCCACCAAGACTGTGAGACCTGTGGGAGGTGGCCGCTGCCGTGACCTCCGCTGCCTCCAGGGTCCTGACGTACATACAGGGTGAAGACTGAGTGAACAGGGGCCAGTCGTTGGGACCATTAGTGACAACTGGGCAGCCTGCCACGCCCAATGTCTTGGTCCCTGTTGAATATTTGATGGTGGCTCTGAAGCTGCTTTGACATCCATTGGTTTCTTCTCAGGTCTGGATTGACCTGGGAATCCCCTGGGCACCTGGGAACCAGAGTTGGGGAATCAGATGTGGTGGGGTTGAAAGGAAGGCAAGGCACTGGGGACGAGGCTGTACTGCTCTGGCTATTGAGAGAGCTATTATTCATTCATTCATTAATTCACTCAATCACTCATGTACTTAGGAACCCACCAATGGAGCATGTAATAGGGACTGGGAAATAGCCAGGATAATGACCCCAGCCACACAGCCCTTGCTTTTGGGAACATCCAGTGCCACATGGGACACACGGAATTATACCAGGCTGTGTTGTAAGTATGAGATATGGGTGAACCCAGAGTGGGCCCTAAGAGGCTACCTATCCCAGGCTGGAAGGTCAGGGGGGTGCACTGGGGGTGCAGGTTGGTCTGTGATAGTGGCAGGCATGTCCAGTGTGGAGCTGTAATAATCTCTCTTAAGCCTCAGTGTTGGTGCCTGTAAAACGGGGATGACGTGCAGGTTAAAGTTTTGTGGCAAGGGTTAAAAGGGATGTATTACCTGAAGGCCCTTTGTAAGTTGCTGTGTGGTCTATACATCAGACAGTTTGACTTTTCGGGTTGGAATAGGCTCCAGAGACAAATAGGAGGAGGTCATATTGGTCGGATGTGGAGGAGAGTCTGACACCCTGAATCGTCCCGGGGTGCTGGCTTCACGGAAGCCCTGGCCTGCCCTGTTGACCTTACGGAAGCTCTTGGGTGAGTATTGGACAGCAGCTTCTCACAGCAGTCGAGCTCGCTTCCGTCTGGACCTCCCGTTACCTGGTTTCTAGGAGAAAGGCATCCTGAAAAAGAAATGTGTGCCCAGACCACCCTTTTCTCCCCCCACCCCTCCACTCCCCCACCAAACCAAACAACACTTTAAAAAACTTCCTTCTTTCTTTGTTCTCCTGAGCCTGTGGGTGAGGGGAAGGCTATGAGCTGGGAAAGAGGATGCAAGAGGGTGAGGAAAGAGTAGGGAAGGCAGTGAGCAGAAGGCTAGCAAGTGGGAATGGAGCCTTCTGGGGGCTGCGAGTGGCCTGGAAGCCTGCATTCCCAAGGGGGCTTTGTACAGCCTTCCCTCCACCTTTGTCCTGGAAAGACCTACAACACCTGCAAGTTCACGGCCCCCACTTAGGAGATGGGAAGACTGAGGCATAAGGGCAAAGATCTTGCTTGATAGCTGCTTCTCTGGGCAAGAGGTGCCACGTACAGGTAGACCCGCTCAGAGCCTCGGATTGTCAGTGGAGATGCCACGCCACCACAGGCTGTGCAGGAGGACCAGTCACGGCCCCTCCCCATCACCTCCCCCCACCCTGGCCTCTCATTCTGCACCCTGCCCCCTGCCCCAGGAGAGCACACAGGTCACCATGGCCACTGGCCTTTTTCCTGGGAACATTGTGGTCCTGGAGTTCCCGTGTTGTCTGACCCATCTCTGGTCTGTTGTTCTGCCCAGGCTCCTTTTAGATGTTGTGGCTTCTGGCACTGGAAGGATCTGGAATCATCATCATCATCCCTAGCATTTATCGTGCATGTTCTAGGTGTTGGGCTCTGCTCTACCATGTGTTGTATGGATTACACCTCTGAGAAATAAGGGTTGTGATGATCTCCTTTTATAGGGGAGGAAAATGGGGGCACGGAGAGGCTTAGTGGCTTGCGCAAGGCCACAGAGCTCAAACAACAGTGGGGTCTTCTTTTAACCTAGGTGGCATGGCTCTACTGTGTTTTTCTTGGACTGTTGTGGTGCAAGGCAGGGCTGTCCACTCAATGGGCTCTGAAGGGAGAGATGAACAAAGGGTAGGGCTTGGTTTGATTTGGGTAAGAAACTGGATTTCTCTTCTTGGGATGTTTCTGAGATTAGGAACTCTAAAAGCCATTTGGTGGTCATTGGAACGGGGAACTTCTGGGCTTCTCAGAGAGTTCTCACACTGGCTAGCAGTGGCGAGAGGCCCTTTGGTGTTTTCTCGGAGCCTGTGGGCAGGAAGTGCCCTTTATTCATGATTCAGAACTTTTCCAGAAAGAGGCTCCCTACTAAAAATTTGGTTTTGATGTCTCACAGGTTCAGAATTTGTCTCTGCTGGCTGGGCTTAGCAGCATTCTGGGGTTTTCCCCAGAATCCTCATGGCAGTTGGCTTAAGTCTGGTCCAAAGCTTGGATCCTTTATCTCTTTATGGTCCACACTGGTGATGCTGAGGTGATGATGATGACGATGGTGTAATGATGGGGGAGGATATAAGTGATGGTCATCATTTCTACTCTTCAATAAATATATGTGCTTCAATTCATGATCTCATTTTATCCTTGCAGCAACAATTTGGGGAAAAAAAGCCTCTTTTACAGCTGAGAATGTGGAGGCTGAAAGGGTTTGAGCAATGGCCTGAAGATAGTAAGAGGTAGAGCAAAAAGTCAAACCTGTATCTGTCCAACTTCAAAGACTTTGGCTCTAACCACCAGGCCAGTATAAAACTTATCCCTAAGACCATGGTGATTGATGCATATCCCCAGCAGACCCCTAGAACACATTATTAAATGGAGAGTTGTGAGCATTTAAAAATAGAAGCGGCTATCAGTAGGCGCCAGTACATGTTCACCCCAAACATCTCACAGCAAACGTGTCTGGTTTCCCCTTTTGATGAGGTTACTTACCTGGTAGATCAGAAGCTCCACTGGAGACACGATTAAAACAAGGCTTTAAACAAAACGTGGCTTTATGTATTATATACGTGATCAAAAATAATAGTGGAAATTTTAAAATGAAAAAAAAAAATCACCCACAATTGGATCACGCCAACGAATCAAGTTGTTTATGTTTTTCGTGCCTCTGTACTTTATGATAGGCTTTATCTAGTCCGTGATTGCGGCGCCCATGCAGCTTGTGCTCTGGGTGTCGGCATTGCTGTCAGCCTCGTGTCTGCTCGGCACTGGGAAGGCTGGGGGCCGGTGAGAGGAAGGTCTGCTGGATTTGTATCTGATGGCCTCAGAGGATCCACCCATGGCTCCAAGGTGGTGGCCTCTCGCTGTCCCCGCCCCCCCCCCCAGCTCTGCACCATTTCTTCTTTAGAAACAGCTTCCATGAAAACCTGGAGCTTGTGCTTATCAGCTTTGTAGATGACACATAGCTGGGAGGGAAAGGCTGATACCTTGGGTGACTTCATGATGAGTCAAAAAGGTCTGGACAACTTGGTGGGATAGGCTGAGCCGAAAGCAGTTAAGTGCTGGGCTGCCTCCATCACCATCCACAAGGAAATCCCATGTTCAGGAGGAGGAACCCGGTACTGCAGTAGGTCTGGAATTCTGAGTTGACTGACAGGCCACTGAAGGCCAGTCTGGCCAAAATGGAAAGGAAGACCTCTCTCTCCCAATATTTTTATTTGGGTGTAGCTTTTTCGGGTATAAAGTAAAAAGTGAAATTCTTCTGAAATTCTCCCCCCAGATATAACTGCTGTAAATCGTTTGGCTTATGTTCTCTCACAATTCGTCTATGCATATACTAATATTTATGCAGATATTTTGTGTACACATATTCTCCCCACATGGAATGATCATATAGTCACTATTCTGCCTCTAAAGACCTAATTGTAACTGAAAAAATGGGGAAAATGATGCATCCAGAGGCATCTTAACCATTTGGTATTTTCTAAGCATGCTTTCTTAAAATGTTTATTAAAAATCTAACCCCTTTAGGGTTGTGGAGCAAAGACACATTCCCCGCCCCTCATCCTGAAGGTGCAGGCAGTTGACCTTGAGGCTTTGAGAGACTGGGCCAAGTGTGATTGGGGTGCTAGAGAAACCAAGAGGAGGGTACCTAACTAAAAAGGTAGGAGAGGGGTCTGTCCTTGAAAGTTTCCCAGAGAAGGGAGAACGCAAACTAAGTTTACAGGGTGAGAAGTGGTCTCACGTTTCTTTTCTTAGGGTTATTTATTCATTTAACTTTTTTTTTTTTTATAAAGATTTATTAATTTATCACACACACACCCCCCCCGCGCTGTGTCCATTTGCTGGGCAATTCTCTGTGTCTGTTTCCTGTCTTCTCTTCTCATCCTTCTCCTCCAGTCTTCCCCAGGATTTGATCCTAGGGACCTCCGAGGTGGGAGAGAGGCACTCTGCCCCCTGTGCCACCTCAGTTCTGGTTTCCGGTGCATCTCGTCTTGGCTCTCTCCTGTGTCTCTCCCTTGCTATGTCATCATCTTGCTGCGTGGCTTGGCAGGGCCTGGCTCACCGTGTGCGTGCATGCGGGCCAGTGGCTTGCCTGCATGGCTTCTATTTTTATTTTACCAGGAGGTCCCAGGGAGCGAATCCGGGTCCCTCCATATGGCAGGCGGACGCCCAACCATTTGAGCCACATCTGCCCCCCATTCATTTAACTTTTGACTCTTTCTTGTAGTAACATACTTACAAACCAAATGTTCCCATTTTAACCGCTTTCAAGTGTACAATTCCATCATATTCATTATAGTCACAGTATTGTGCCACCGTCACCCAAACTTTCTCATCATCCCAAACAGAAACTCTGCACCTGTTACGTGGTCACCCCTCCTGATAGCCTGAAATCTACTGTCTGGCTCCATGAACTTGCATAGTCTAGGTATTTGGTAAAGCAAGATCATATATATGTCCTTTTGTGTCTGGCTTATTTCTCTCAACATGATGTCTTCAAGCTTCGTCCATGTTGTAACATACATCAGGACTTCATTCCTTTTTTTTCCTTCTTTATTAGAGAAGTTATGGGTTTACAAAACAATCAATCATAAAATACAGGATTCCCGTATACCACCCCACCACCATCACCTTGCAATTGATAATAGCACATTTTATAATTGTCCTATTCAAGCCCAAGGCCTTCCTTTTATTTCTTTTCTTTTATTCCTTTTTATGGCTGAAGAATATTCCTTTATATGGACAGGCCATATTTTATTTATCCATTCATCTGTGGATTGACTCTTGGGTTGTTTCCACTTTGTGGCTATTGTGAATAATACGGCTGTGAACATTGCATAGCAATGTTTGAGCCCCTGTAAAAAATAATTTTCGATTGCTGCATGAGCTTTCAATATACCATTCTTTATCCAGCCAATCCCCTATCGCTGGATGTTTATTTATTTTATTGTCTGTGCATGCTAATTGAATGTATTATTGGAAAATTAATGGAAATTTAGCAATGAGGACGGGGAGGTGATTAACCAGCAGCCTCAGTGGGGCCACCTCGGCTTCATTTGGATTACCCTATTGAATTCCGGGTACCATGTTTAAGGGGAACATTGCTGGAGGTGAGATTGAATGGCCAGAGGTTTAGAAAACATGTTTGCTGAATGACTGGAGGAACTGAGCATGTTTAGCCAGAGAAAGAGAAGACTGAGAGGGTACGTGACTGCCTGTGGGGATTTCACGGACTGCCCTGGGAAAGAGAAATGAGACTAGTTTCATCTCAGTGCCAATATGTAAATGTTATTATGGTGTTGAGCATGCCTCAAGAGAAGGAAGAACTCTACTAATTGGCACTAAATAAAAATATTATTTCACCCAGAAAGCTTGGCCCCTGGATTGGGGGTGGGGTGGGGCGTGGGGGGGACACGAGGTTACTTCTAAAATCCGCTCCAGCTCTAAATACCTGATTCCGAGGATATAGTTCAGCAGCCCCCACTTGCTCTTGTCCCTGTATTTTTTCCACACAGGATTATTTTGGTGTGTATCTGTGGACTGTGTGCCTCCAGCCCTGTCCCTGTCCTCTTCCTCTTTCCCCCCTCCTTTGGCCCGGGGATTTTCCTGTTTGCATTTGCAGCCCTTTCCCCCAAACAGCCCCTTAGATTCCTAATTCAGTTCACCCTGCCTGGGAGCCAGGGAAGAGGGTCTTTTCCAGGAGGCTCCTGCTCGGAGGGAGCGGGGCTTTTCCACTAACTTCTGCAGATTCCTCCGTTCACTAAGGCAACTGTTAAAAAAGGCGAGACAGACCTTTTACAGCCACTCCAGGGAATCCTGCTCAGCAGCCGAAAGGAATGACCTATTGGCACATGCAACAAGCTGGATAAATCTCCAGGGAATTTTGTTGAGCGGAAAAAAGCCACCCATCCCTAAAGGTTGCGTACTGTGTGAGTCAATGTATGTAACATTTTGAAGTGATGAAATGTTAGAAGTAGAGAACAGTTTAGTGGTTGGGGGTGGAGGGGGAGCCAGGGGTGGGTGGATGTAATTATAAAGGGTGACATAAGGGATCCTTGTGACAGCATCTTGACCTTGATAGTGGGCGCATGAATCTGCATGAGTGATAGCATTATATTATACGGAACTTAGTACTGTATTATGTAGGACTTAATACACATACACGAATACGAGTGACATTGGGGAGATCTAAATAAGATCTGTGAATTGTATCGATGTCAATATCATGCTATTGTTTTGCAAGACGTTAGTTACTGTGGGGGAAACTGGGCAAAGTGTACAAGGGCTCCGTCTGTATTATTATTTTCTTCAAACAAAATAGCTCCCTTATTTATTACTGAACCAACTTATTGACACAGAACATAAAAACAAAGAGAAAAAAAATAGTTATTTTCCCAATAAAATCCAGCTGTTGAGAGAAAGGGTGGCTTTTTCAACTTGATGGGGCAAGATGCTAGTGAGCTTGGTCTAGCGTAGACACATGTGGTTCTTGTTGGTTCTTCTCCAATGTCTCTTCTTGGCGTTGCGCCCGATTTTATTGCCAGGTTTCATTCAAATCCATTGGGGAATGGGACAATGCTGTTTTTGTTTCTTGGCCAGGAATCGCTTGATTCTAAAAGTCTTGTGAGAAGCCATCAAGGTGAGACTGGGAGTCCAGTGCACACACCGTGAAGGTGGAGGCAGCTGGCAAGAGAGCTGTACCATTTCTTACAGCTGCATGTGAACCTCCAATTGTCTCAATAAACATTTCCATAAGAAAAACAAAACACGAGATCGTGAAATCAGAATCTGGGTTCAGTGAAGAGTCGAGAAAATTAATGACAAGATGTGAGGTGGTCTTGCCTTCCCCTTCTTGTTTCTCTTGTGTGTTTTTTGTGGGCATCTACCTGGCTTCAGCAGGCAGGTGCTTCTGTTCTCTGAGGCTGGTGACTTGTGGGGCAAGGTTGAGGGTGGAGAGGAAGGGACAGAAGTGAGACAAGGAGGAAATTAGCATGCCCCATCCACCCAGGACTGCCCGTCCACCCAGCATGTCCACATCAGTGGAGTGTCACTGATGCCAAGAGGGTCAGGTCTTAAATGAGACAACTGGTCCCAGGGAGAACTTGTTCAGCTGCTGAATTGAGGAGCTTCAGGGAAGAGCTTGACCGTGGGCTGTGTCCTCAAGGCCAGGTAGGATTCAGTAGGTGAGAAGATCTCAGCCACTCCAAGCCGGCAGAGTGGGACCAGGCTCCTGGTTTCTTACAGGTTTGGAGTGCACCTGGCTGCAGACAGGGACAGAGGTAGGGGAGTCAACACCCCAAGACCAATGTTAAGGCAGCAGAAATCCATCTACACCGGTGGGCCCAGGAGTGCCCATCTCTTGCACGTAAGAAGCCGACTTTGAAGTAGGTAGAGTTTTGCAGAGTGTTCTTTAAGTTGGGAAATCTCTCAGCTTCAGTCACCTCTTCTGCCTCGTTGGGGTAACAGGTGTCACCTGAGAAGCAGCAGTGTAATGAAAAGTACGTGGGCAGTGGAGGCAGGTAGATTTGGGTCTGAAATTCAGCTCTGCCACTTTGCAGCTATTGGAATTTGGGGTAAGTCACCCCTGTTAACCCATTTTCTCATTGGAAAATGGAACCTAGTTGTTTCTAAGAATTAGAATGTATTAATGCTAATGTGGCCCACAGATGCACAAAAACAGTGACTCCTTAGGTTGTGACCCTCCCTTGCCCCCCCCCAGAGTCCTTGGGAACTGCTCTCCTTAAGCATACTTCCTTTCCCAGCAGCGAGGCGCCTCCCATTGCCATCATTTTGAACCCTCTGCCCTACTTCAGCCAAGCTGACTCCACTTTTATTGCTTTATTATTTTGAGGTCCTGCCTAAAATTCTACTGGGAATAACATTTTCTTTCTTTTTTTTTTTTTAAGGTTTCTTTTTTTTAAGTGATTGGAAATTTTCAGATGGGTAAACCAAGGCCTGGAGGGTGGGCTTGATCAGGAGAAGACCCTGGCTGTGCTGGATCAGTCAAACTCAGATGGTGGGAGGGAGGCCCTTGGTTGGGGGGGGGTGTCTCTCTCTCTCTCTCTCTCTCTCTTGCTCCACCCCCTTCCTCCTTGGTAACTTTTTTTTTTTTTTTTAAAGATCTGTTTAATTTTTGTGTAATATTTATGTGATCTAAGTATCTTTTAAAAATTAAAAAAAAATATTTAAAAAATTATAAGGAATACAAAATAAATAAATAAATAAATAGAAATGTACAACAGGGAAAGAAAAGATTTATTTATTTATTTCTCCTCCGCCCCCCTCGTTGTTTTGCGCTCGCTGTTTGCTTGTCTTCTCTTTAGGCGGCACCAGGAACCGATCCTGGGACCTTCCAGAATGGGAGAGAGGCGCTCAATATTTTGCACCACCTTGGCTCCCTGGTTTCCCGTGTCTCTTATTGTCTTTCCTGTATGTCATTTTTTGTTGCATCGTCTTGCTGCGCCAGCACTCTGCGTGGGCCAGCATTCCGTGTGGGCCAGCACTCTGCGTGAGCCAGCACTCTGTGTGGGCCAGCTTGCCTTTACCAGGAGGCTCCCGGAATTGAACCTTGGATCTCCTATATGGTGGACGGGAGCCCAATCGCTTGAGCCATATCCACTTCCCTCCTTGGTAACTTTTGAAGGAGGGCAGCGTAAGGGGGCACAGCTGTCAGGGCTGGGGCTTGGCGTGGCTGCCCCAGGGCTTCCTGGGTCTTGGGGCCCCTTGGGAGACAGGTGCTGCCAAGTTTGCTGTTGTTTTGATATGTTTGATTGTTTGAACTTGACCTGCTTCGCCTTGGGCAGATGGATGGGTGGCAGGTGGAGAAATGAAAATGGAAGGGAGGCTGTGGGCTGGCCCTGGCTGTCATTATCTCCCCATTAATGGGCAGCTTTTCTGGAGAGAGAAGCAGCTAATTATGTTTACAACACCTCTACCCAGAAGGCCACAAGGGATTATTAATCCACTTTTAAGTTGGGAAAATTGAGGCCCAGTGAGAAAGATTTGCCCCAGTGACTCAAGGCCCCTCCTCTTGGTCCCTCCACCCCAAACCCCCAAAAAGGGAAGGAAGAGGCTCTGGATCTGCAGTCCTGCTCCAGGCCACCTGCTCACTGCTGTGTGCTGCAGGGTGTGTTTGGGGGTGGGGTGGGGTCCCCTAGTCTGTGTGCGTGGGCCTGGGTGGACCCGGGAGGGAACCTGCAGGAGGTTCTCAAGCTGGCAGAGAACTGCCTGGGTCCTGGTGCTGCCTGAGGTTGGCGGAGCCAGGCCCTGGGGGAATGTTCCTTTACGCTCTGATCCCGTGTGGAGTTTTGGTTTCTTTCCTCCAGGAGGACCTGTTGGCTGTGGGTCGGGTTTTATGCTCTTAGAGGGCCTGGGGTTAGAGAGCAGCAGGGTACCCTGGCTTCCTCTGGGGGGCCCAGCAGCCTCAGGCATTTCCCAGCAGCTCCTTCTTCTGGCCGGTCAACCGCAGGGGTCAGGGGTGAGAGCCCTGGGCAGCTGACTCAGAAACCGGGAGTGTGGGTTTCTGAGTCATGACAGCTCCGGGGACTTCTGCATGATGCTTAGAACCTGCTCTGGGAGGGTCCCCGGGAGTGGGAGCAAAGTGCAACCCTGAGAAGCAGGGACGTGCAGCCCAGGTGGCTGCTTAAAATAGACTGAAACCACAACAGTTGGCTCCGTTCTGCTGGGGATGGGAAGTGGGTCAGCCGGGTCAGCAGCCTCTTGGATGTAGTAAGCAGTGTTTCTCACACTTTCAAGTTTGCAAGCAGAACCTGGGCATTGGGGGAGGGGAGAGGACAGCACCGGATTAACTTTCAAATTCCCGGCCCTGCTCCTGACCTCAGAATCTCCAGGGAGAGAGGCTTGGGAATCTGGATGCTTAACAAGCACATGTTTTTGTTGTTATTAGGAGGTATGGGGATTGAACCTGACACTTTGTTTTTTTTTTTAATTTATTTATTTACTTTTATCCATTTTAACATCCCCCTCCCGCCCTGGTTTTGCTTTTTTTGTGTCCATTTGCTGGGCACACCACCTTAGTTCCGGGTTTTTTGGTGCATCTCATCTTGGCTCTCCCTTGTGTCACTCTCTTGTTACATCATCATCTTGCTGTGTGGCTCGGCGGGGCCTGGCGGCGCACCTGCGCATGGGGCCTGACAGCCCACGCACCTTCTATCTTTTTCTTTTTTTTTCTTTTTACCGGGAGGTCTCAGGGATCAAACCCAGGTCCCTCCCTATGGGAGACGGACGCCCAACCATTTGAGCCACATCCATCCCCCTGTTACGTCTCTTAAGGTTGACCAAAGATACCCAGAGTTAGTCATTTCCCATACAGGATGGACATAAAATAAATCAGGCTTGGTTTATTACCAGCATTCTATAAACCAGACCTAGGGAGAAAAATTAGGTCTGGGGACACATGCATGGTTTCTAATATAGCGAATATTTAGCCTACCCTGATTATCACAAAATCAGGACAGCAAGAATATTTGCATGAACCTGGGACTTTGTACGTGGGAGGCAGGCACTCAACCACTGAGCCATATCGGCTCCCCTGAGTTGGTTTTTCATTTGTTTGCTTGCTGTCTTTTTTTTAAATATTTTTTTTCTAAAAGATACTTAGACCACATAAAACGTTACGTAAAATAATATAAGGGGTTCCCATATGCCTCACTCCCCACACCTTCCACTTTTCCCCACATTAACAACTTCTTTTATTAGTGTGGTACATTATTGCAATTGATGAACACATTTTGGAGCATTGCCACTAAGCATGGATTATAGTTTACATTGTAGTTTACACTCTCTCCCACTCAATTCTGTAGATTGTGGCAGGATATATAATGGCCTGTATCTGTTGTTGCAATGTCATTCAGGACAATTCCAAGTCCCGAAAAGTACCCCCATATTACACCTCTTTTTCCCTGTCCCTGCTTTCAGTACCTCCAGTGGCCACTGTTTTTTTTTTTTTTCTTTTTTCAGGTGACACCAGGAACCGAACCTGGGACCTCCTGTGTGGAAATCAGGTGCTCAACAGCTTGAGCCACATCCGCTCTCCTGTTCTTTTTTTTTTTTTTTTTCAGACAAGTTTGGGGAATAGTGCTGTGGTGAGACTATCAATAGGGAACCTTAGCCTCTTGGTAGGTTTCTCTAGAATCTTCCTGCTAGGTAAAGTCCCCTTTGGGTCAGAGGCGCTGTGGAGGATCCCCACGGGGGCTTTTCTTCCCCATCATTGGTTCCTGCGGCCGTCCCTGGGTGCACAAATCAAGTGCCCTCCCTGTGCCAGGTATGGGCTGGGCTCTAGACTGTGGCCACGGACAGGGGGCAAAGGTCTTGCCCTCGGGAGTTGCCCTTGGGCTCCTGGTCTCTGCTCAGCAGCTGCCCGAGTTGAGCCAGGGAGGGTCATTTAACTGGAGAGACCCCATCCAGGTAGGACCCCCCTCTTTGCTGGAGACAGGTTCCTTTTATGAAGAGCAACTTGAAAACGAGGGCTTTCTCCAGGTACACCTCTAGTGTCCCAATATCCCCGTCTTCTAGTGTGTTCCGCCTTGCTCAGGATGACCAATGCATTATGAGTTTTTGGAGGGCTGGTTCTTTCATCTGCAGTGGCCTCATGTCCTGGCCAGGATCTACCTCAAGCTGGCGGGCACGGGGAGGCCATGGGAATTACTCCTGCCTTGGGCTTTCCCCTGGTAAAGGAAGGTATCTCTGAAATGTCACAGCTTGCCTTCCAGCCTTCTGGTGGCTGAACAGCCATCACAGATGCTCAGCCTGTTCTTTCCTTTCTTGCTTGAACAGCCTCAGCAGGTCCCAGGGTTTTATCGTTCTTAGGTTCTGATGATGTCATGGAATTGAATCCATGCCCTCTGATGGATGGGTGAGTAGACTGAGTCACTGGACAAGGAAGTGAAGAGAATGTGCCACAGATCTGTGGCCCATGAGTACTTGTCCTCTTCTCAGGTCTGAGAGCCACACCTGTCTCTCCAGCCAGTGACATCACCTCTGCCCCTTGACCTTGATTTCCAGCAACAGAAGCACTTTACTGCTTGTCGGAAAACTGCCTCTCCTGCTCCCTCCCAGGACTTTCAGTGACTACTTCAGGTTTTCAGGTCTGCCCCCTGCCTTCCTAGCGCACCTCACCCAATCTTAGCCAAATGAGAAACTATCTTTAAAAAAAAAAAAAAAAAAGTCTTAGCATAAAGATTTTATTTTTTTCCCCATCTGCTTTGACTGGAATCTTGTGTGGGTTTATGGGTCATCAGTAGTATATATTTTTAAGAAAATTGTGTTATTTTTATTTTTTATAATAAGCTTTATAGTTAGAGAAATTTTAGATTACAGAAATGTTACTTGAAAGTATAGGGGATTCCCATATAACCCACCCCCCTCCCTCTCCCACATTTTCCCCTATTAATAACATCTTTCATTAGTGTGGTACATTTGTTATAATTGAACAAATATTGAAACATTGCTACTAACCATGGTCTATAGTTTACATTATGGTTTACACTTTGTACCGTACAGTTTTATAAGTTTTGACAAAATGTATAATGGCCTGTGTCTGTCATTGCAATATCATACAGAACAATCCCAATGCCCTAAGATAATTATATTATTAGCCAAAGTCCATAGTTTATATAAGGGTTTGCTCTTGGGGTTGTTCAGTTCTCTTTCTCTCTCTTTTAAAAGTTTTATTGTGGTAACATATCTACAACACAAAATTTCCCATTTTAACCACTTTCATGCATACAATTCAGTGATATCAATTACATTTGCAATATTGCACTACCATCACCACCATCTGTTTCCAAAACTTTTTCATCACCTCAGGCAGAAACTTTGTACCCATGAAGCAAGTCCCCCCCGTCCCTGGTAACCTGTAATCTACTTTCTGTTTCTATGAATTTGCATATTCTAGGCATTTCTTATAAATGGAATCATACAATATTTGTCCTTTTGTGTTTGGCTTATTTCATTCAACATGATGTCTTCAAGGTCCATACATGTTGTAGCACGTATCGGAACTTCGTTCCTTTTTGTGCTGAATAGTATTCCATTTGTTCAAAGTGTAGAGGCATTTATAGAACCAGCTGCCTCTCAGAGGCTCCCATTTGGAGATACCATGGAAAATCCCTGTTTTGGGTTTTCCAGCCCCCAGAGCCAGTAGGATTGTGGGCCTGGGGATGTGGACCTGGAGATGGGTCTGTTAGAATGTGCTGGGGGAACCACGAGCAGACGGAGAGGGAGATTTTGGTTGACTTGGACCCACAGTTTTGTTTGTTCAGCACTTCACTCTCAGCTCTGGTGAGTGTCTTCCTTCATGGGAGAGGAGAGTGGTGAAACGGGTCTTTCTTGTAAGTATCATCAAATCAACTACACCTTTTCCTACCTTCTAGAAATTTGGTTTTCTGGACAATGACTGGCCTTGGGGTAGATATGCATCACTTGCTGTTTAGTTTGCTAAAGGCTGACAAGTCAATATACCAGAAATGGGTTGGCTTTTACAATGGGGATTTATTAACTTATGAGCTTACAGTTCTGAGGCTGTAAAAGTGTCCAAATCAGGGCTTCATCAGGCGATGCATTACTCCCTGGGCTGCAGCTTTGTGCGGGCAGGCACATGGTGCCCTGCTCATCTCTCCCCTCTCCTCCAGGCCTCATTGCTTTCAGCTTCTGGCTTCCTCCAGCTTCCTCTCTGCTCCTGTGTCTTCCTATCCTCTAGGTTCCATTGATTTCAGCTTCTGGAGGTTTCACTCTGTTTCTGTGGCTCTGTCAATTCCAGTTTATAAAGGATTCCAGTAAGAAGATTAAGACCCACCCTGGGCTACGCCTTACTGGACTAATCTAATCATCTGACCCTTAACAGAATCTAATCTAATCAAAGGTTCAGAATAGGTTTATGCCCACAGGAACAGACCAATTTAAGAACATAATTTTCTGGCATCCACAAAAGACTCAAACTACCACACTTGCCTTATTACTAGCATGCTTAAAACAGCAGAAAATACGATATGTGCCAGGACTTATGCTTCCTCCCCTCCTGGATTTCTGGACCTTACATCCTTTTTCTTTCCAGGAAGCTGGATAAGGAATCACAATAAACTGATCTTGCCCCTGCAACCCACTCCCTTTGAGTTTTCCCCCTTTCTCAGTTAAGGGCCTTTCCTCTGCATGTACCCCATGTCTGTCCATCCACCTGACAGTCATTCTTTGTTCTTTCTTCCAAGGTGGCCTCAAGCTAGGCTGTGTTTCTGAGGGCTCCAGGCAGGATTTACTGGAGCTACCAGCAGGGAGAGGCCATGATAGTTTTGGGGGTCTCCATCTATATTTGGGGTGAGCAAGCACCTGGCTTCACAGCACTGTGTTGTGGATATGCACCTGCAAATATGTTTATTTTTAAGAAAGGGAGAAGAGAGAGAGGCAAAAGTAAGCATGCTGTAATTAATTCCAGTGTAGGCTCAGGAGGAGTTGAGATGGGAAAGTTTATGTTGTATATGTATTTCCACAATTAAAAAAAAAAAAAGAGCAACTGAAGAGAATGACAATTAAATGCAATACGTGATCCTGGACAGGATCTAATCATGGAGAAGAAAAGGCTCAAAAGGGCTCAGAAGGACATTATTGGGACATATGAAAAGATTGGAATATGGACTCTAAACTTTATATCAGTATTTAGTTTCTGAACTTGATAACTGTACTTAAGATGATTACATAGGTAAAAATCATTCTTTGGAAATGTCCATGGAAGTATTATATGTTCAAGGAGGATGATGTATACATCCTACTCTCAAATGTGTAGAAAATAGATGGATGGATGGATGGATGGATGGATGGATGGATGGATGATGGATGGATAGAATGATTCAGCAAATGTGGCAAAATGTTAAAAGGTGGTGGATCTGGGTATTTGGGGGTGAGCTTATGTTGGAGTTTCCAGTATGGGGTTGGTATTATTATATATTTATTTTATCAGAGAAGTTGTAGGTTTACAGAAAAATCATGCAGAAAATCATTTTTGCAACTGTTCTGAAAATTTGAAATTATTTCCAAATAAAACATTTAAGAAAAGACAAACAAAAGTGGGCCAGGGCATGGTTTTTCTACCTCTGGCTTCGCAGCTGTGTAGAGCAATTAAACCAAGGAGGCTGGGAGCTCCCTGGCAGGTGTCCCTGCACCTCCGCCCCCTTCCTCCTCCATCTGCACTTGGTTCTGGAGGCCACATATGTGGTCTGCCTGAACAAACAGCAGTCTCAGAGTTGGATGACCTTGGCTCTTGTCCTGCTTTACTGACTTGACTTAACTTTGTGACCTGGGATAGGCCACTCCCTCTCTCTGCCTCAGTTTTCCTTTCAATAAAATGAAGGGATTACGCAAGGTAATCTCTAATATGCCTCAGAATGGAGCTGAGAACTGGGGTTATAAAGGAAGCAGGCCAGTTACTGATTAAATAGTGCTCTGGGGCTGAGTGGAGCCACAGCATTTATGCTGCAGCGGTGCCCAGGCCTGTCCTTGAGCCACCTCACCCCTGAAAGCCTTGTTCCATGTGTGCATTGGGGACTGCCCCAGATCCAGTCCAGCTCTTCTGCCACCTTCTTCCTGCCTGCCCGAGCCTCTGTAACATATACTTTCTTTCCTCTTTCCCTGAATACTTGGTCCCTGAGCTCTGGAAGCAAACTATATTGGGAAGCAGAAAATCTGGGTTCAAATCCTAGAACTGCCCCTGGCTGGCTGAGTGATCTTGGAAAAGTCCCAACTTCTCCCTGCTTTATCTATAAAATGGGGCAATATACCAGTCTTGAATGATTTGCATGATTGCTGTGAGGATCAGGTAAGAATATAGTTGTGGCATTACTCTGTAAATTAAAAACAAATATAAATAAAATGAAGTATTATTCTGTTACATTTCTTCCAACACACACACACACACACACATACAGTCTGAAGTCCATCTGAAGCCTTTCTGTTTTCTCATTCTTAAATATGATTAGACAATCAGGGAGCTTGGTCCTTGAAAGAAAACCTGCAGCCTGAAAGATAAAAGCAAAGAAGAACTGAAGATAACCTGAAAAAACAAACAGAAAACAAGTTGTATCCTAAGAAAGAGTCAAGAAGGTACTGCATTCATAAAATAAGAAAAGGCTACTCAGAAAAGTAACCATCAAAGAATAAAACATTGATTGTTCTTGGAAATGAAATTTGATTGTTGAAATAAAAAAAAAAGTCATTGCCTTTGTAAGTCTTGAAGTGTTAGTTCTCCAACTTTGTTCCTATTTTTCAATGCTACTTTGACTATTCTAGGTCTTCCATGTTTCCATATGAATTTTAGAATTACTTTTTCAATTGCTACAAAGGAAAAAAAAAACCTGACATTTTTTATTAAGATTGCACTGATGGGAGTGGATGTAGCTCAGTGGTTGAGCACCTTCCTCCCACATATGAGGTCCCAGGTTCGATCCCTGGTACTTATTAAAAAAAAAAAAAAAAGATTGCACTGAATCTTTAGATAAATTTGGAGAGAATAGTCATTTTGACAATATTGAGTTTTCTAATCTATGAACATGATATATTGCTCCATTTATTTAGGTCTTCTTTAATTTCTCTCAGCAGTGTTTTCTATTTTTCAGGTCTTACACATCTTTTGTCAATTTATTCCAAAGTATTTTGAATTTTTTGGTGCTATTGTAAATGATTTTTTTTTCCATTTCAATTTGATAGAAATACAGTTGATTTTGTGTATTGCTCTTGTATCCTGGCATTCTTGCTAAAATTATTTCAATAGCATTTTTAACTTTATTATAAATCTACAGTAATCAAGACAGTATGATGTTGGCATAAAAGTGGACAATAAATCAGTGGATTGGAATAGAGTCCAGAGATAGAACTACAGTTATATGGACAATTGATTTTTGACAAAGGTGCAAAGGTAGTTCAGTGGAGAAAGGATAATCTTTTTAACAACGGTGGTGGAACAACTGGACATCCATATTTAAAAAGCACATACTTTTATTTGTAATAGCCTTGTACCATATAAAAAATTTAATTCAAAGTGAATGATAGGCCTAACTAGAAAGCCTAAAACTATAGATCTTTTTAAAAAAATGCCCATGTACATTTTATTAAGAAAAACTAATAGTGCCAAATTAAGCACATCAAACAATTAAAGTCTCTTACATTCCATGAAATATTACAGAAAAGTTTATTTGTGTTTTAATAAAAAGACTATTGTTTTAGAACAGGCAGCTATCAGCAACTGTGCAGTTAATTGTGAGTAAATTTTAAGAGACTACTGCCTATCCTGAAATTCCTTTTTCTTTTTATAAAAAAGAACTATTAAAAAAGATTGTCAGTATAAAACAATTGTATTACAACAATACAAGGTGTAAACAATATACTTATTGTTTATGTATGTTCATGAATGAATGATAAACTTCAATTTTAAAAAAGTTAAATAATAGGGGGTGTATTGAAAAAATACACTCAATATAAGTTATGGACCATAGTTAGTAGTAATATTCTGATGATGTTCTTTCAAAATAGGTAACAAATGTTCTACAACAAAGCAATGTGTTGGTGGAGGGGTGATATATGAGAATTCTGCATGTTTTGCATGATTGTTTTTTAAGCTCACAAGTTCTTTAATTAAAAAAATATTTTTAAAAATTGACAAATTTTGAGTTAAACAACCATTAAAATAGTCTCTATATTTAATTTCAACTTTATAATAGATTACAGGAAGTTGCTTATGAAACAAATACAATATTTGTTTCAGTACATGTCTTTAAATGATAGACTTATAAGTATGTAAAAAAAAAAAACTATGTAATAAAAAATTTCTAAATGTTTCCTGTAAGAAATCAGGAAAATTTTACCATAAGCAATAAACCATTCTAAACCTTCAAGATAATGTATATAGCTCTACCAGCCTGGCAGTAAACTTTTACCCAAGAAAGAAACAACAAACAAAAAAACATTGTAATTTGTCTGCTACAAAATAGAGCAAAAAAAAAAAAAAAGTGTATAAACTTGATGGAATCACAATAGTTAATATAGTTTAAGGGAAAATAAAGGCATAATAAAATTTATGGCCCTTAATGTTTAAAAAAGTAGAGCTCTGCTATTTCTTTGGACACCCAAAGTTCTTTGGACACTGCATGATTTAACAAAATAAAAGCTCATTATGTAATCTTGCTCTCCATTCCGTTAGTGGCACTATTCAAAACACACTGCAGATAAATGGCCATCCAGTGTACCATTTTCCACAGAAGGATAGCATTTTATTTTCATTGATGTGGATGAAGTACAATTTCTTCAGCAAACTCAGCAAGAATTGTTAAGGGGGCAAAATGAACTCTGAATTAAAAAAAAGAAAACAAAATTCAAAATCCCAAGACGTAAATAAAGATTCTGCATCAGCACATTGGTATCAAAACACACATCCACACCACATTTTTAAAAAAACATACGAAAAACAATCCTTGCCTGCTTATTGGAGGTGCATATCTAAATTCAATAGCTTACCAATTTCTTCTTGGAGGTAAGCCAAAAAGAAACAGAAAAACCCACATTCAAAAAAACATTTTTTTCCTGAAGCTGAAATTGAAGGGGGAAGAAGGCATCTACAAGCCAAGAAAATCAGTCTTCTTCATCATTTTCATTAAGGTCATCATCATCGTCATTGTCTGCCCTGGCATAAAACATGGGCATCTCCACCCTGGAGCCGCTGTACTGAGACCCAGTGGAACTCATGGCCAACATGCCATCTGCACCATTGATCAAGTCCCTGGCATTTGCAGTTAAACCTGATGATGTGACAAAGGCACCACTCATTGATCCCTGAGCTATTTCTGTCACACAAGGTTCCAGAGCTTTACATACCAAACTTCTTGCCATTTTCAGGTCTTGGGCTGAACAGCTTCCCGATCCTAATCCACAAGCTATTTCCATTCACTTTAATACTTCTATGTCATCATGGATTTCAAATGTGTTGTCAAAATTAGACAGATGCTCCAATTTGTCATTAGAAATGCTGCAGTCGATCACTGTCTTCGTGCTGGTGTTGGTGGTGATGAAAGGGAGGTGGATGACGGGGTTGGAGGGAGGAGGCCGGTTGACTTGCTGCTCTGCTTGGTGATTTCTCTGCACCAAGTTCTAGAAGGCAATTTGCTGCAGAATAAGCTCTTTTTATTTACTTTTCTGTTTTTGAGGTACTGGGACTGGGAATTGAACCCAAGCTGGCACTTAACCACTGAGCCATATCAGCTTCCTTGAGTTGTTTTTTTTTGTTGTTGTTTTTGTTTTTAGGAGGCTCCAGGAACCAAACCCATGACCTCCCATGTAGGAAGCATGCGTTCAACCACTTGAGCAACATCCGCTCCCCTGGAGTGAGTTCCTGAAGTTGAGCCTGCTTCTGTTTTTATTCTTTCAAGTCTTCTCTGTCTCTCTACCTCTAAATTCTGACATTCCTGAGCCGAGTTATTAGGCAGATCAATCCATTTGATTTCTTTCTTCTCCTTAGAGATAATGTTCATGGCCATTAAGACACTTAAGGCATCACAGGCTCGTTGTCTCAGGTTCTTGTGGTCATAAGCTGACTCATTTGGTAAAACATGGTTGTCAGCAGCACTGAACTCCATGACCAGCTCAACTGCCACTTCATTACATGAAGTGCTCCTTTCCTCTGAACCGTCTCACAAACCTTCCCTGAAAATGCTTCAGACTCTTGTCGTTCTTCTCTTCTTTCTGTTGCATTTCCCAGCAGACCAAGGTGAAGAGTCTGAAGCCTGATTCTGTGATACAAAGTGTGTGTTAGGGGTGTGTGAACTTCCTACCAGGACGGTATTTGGTGCTGCAGGTCTCTGAGGTACACCAGTTACCACTTGCTGTGCAGGGTGGACAATGGACTGTCCAAAGGTTTTTGGCAAGGGTTGCTTTCCAAGGGTATTTATGGTAGAAGGATGAACAGCTACTAATGATATCATACCTTTTCCAAGACTAAGATTCTGGTCTATAAAGATCTTTAGTTCTCCAGTGGCTTCAATTGACTGGCATCTTTTGCCACGTTTTGAGATCCGTGAAATCAGTTCTATAAACATTCACCCTCCAGAGAAGAAACAATGATTTTTAGTTTGTCAAGCCGGCATGATGTGCTCGCAATATGGTGCCGAGCGACCACGAGCAGCCCCGTAGAGACTGCCAACTACAGATCTTTTAGAAGAAAACATAGGAGAAAATCCTTGTTGTTGTTTTTAATAAAATTTTATTGAAGTATATCATTCATACATGAACATACATAAACAATAAATGTATAGTAAAATTTGTGAATTTACAAAACAAATATGCATATCACCATACAAGACTCCCATACATCTCCCACCATAAACATCCTGCATTGTTGTGAAACATTTGTTACAAACTATGAATGAGCATTTTCAAAATATTTATACGTATAGTAATATTTAGTCCATAGCTTACATTTGGTGTACCCCAACTCACCCAATTATTAATATACTATATTAATATTATATATTTGTTATTGTTCAGGAGAAAACGTTTTCATATTTTCCTGTTTACCACAGTCCATCATCCACCACTGGATTCCCTGTGTTATACAGTCCCATGCTTTGTTCAGTCCATTCGCAGTGTACATTCAGTGGCTTTCATTTTCATCGCAGAGTTGTGCTGTCATCACCTCAGTCAATTTTACAACATGTTCATTACTCCGAAAGGAAAAATCCCTTTAAGTATCCTCTTATACTCCCCTATTGGCCCTTAGTATTGAAAAAATATATCTTCTTGCCATTGCTGCAAAATATTACAGTATTACTGTTAACTATTGTCCATAAGTTACATTAGTTGTAATTTTCCTGTGTATCACCATATTCTTAGCACTTTGTAAAAGATGAGCATTCCTATATTTATACTATTAACTGCAATCTTTATTCTCCATCAAAGTCACTGTTATACATACCCTAGATTATTCTCTAGGTTCCTTTCAATTGATGTTTACTTCCCCATACTCCCCCTTTCAGCCACAATCACATTTATAAATCAGCAGTGTTTGTTATACTCATTATAATGTGTTACTCTCAGTGCCAACAATATAGCTCTATTCATTTCCACACTTTTACAATTAACCTTATTAATAATGCTACATACATGGGGAGCGAATGTAGCTCAAGTGGTTGAGCGCCTGCTTCCCGTGTATGAGGTCCTGGGTTTGATCTCTGGTACCTCCTAAAAAACAAAACAAACAAATGGAAAAAACCATCTCTCATTGGGGAGCGGATGTAGCTCAGTGGTTGAGCGCCTGCTTCTCATGTACGAGGTCCTGGATTCAATTCCTGGTGCCTCCTAAAAATAAATAAATAAATAATTGCTACATACATTAAGCATCATCTCCTGGTCTCAACTCACCTTCTATTTCCTAGTTACTTATACTCTAGAGTTTACCTCTGTGAGTTTGTACATCATGTTTAGTTCATATTAGTGAGACCATACAATATTTGTTCTTTCTGGCTTATTTCATTCAACATAATATCCTATAGGTTCATCCATGTTGTCATATGCATCCTAATTTCATTTCTTCTTATAGCTGAATAGTATTCCATTGTGTGTATATACCACATTTTGTTTATCCATTTATTGGTTGATGGGCACTTGGGTTGTTTCCATATTTTAGCAATTGCAAATAACGCTGCTGTGAACATCGGTGTGCAGATGACAGTTCGCTTCCTTGATTTCAGTTCTTCTGAATATATTCCTAGTAATGGGATTTCTGGATCATACACCAGTTCTATATTCAGCTTCTTGAGGTGCTTCCAAACTGTCTTTCATAGAGGCTGCACCATTCTACATCATTCCCAACAGTGAAGGGATGTTCCTGTTTCTCAACATCTTCTCCAGCACTTACAGTTTTCTGTTTCTTTTAATAATGGCCATTCTAGTAGGTGTGAAATGTTATCTCATTGTGGGTTTTTTGTTTTTTTTTTTAATTTTAATAAAAGGGCATTTATTTCAGCATTATTTAAAATGTCCAAGTCTAGGAAGTTGGATAAGTACAATTTGGAACATTGGAACATCCATGTGATGAAGTACCAAGTAGCTATGAACTTAGTGCTATAGAGGATCTCATTGTGGTTTTGATTGCATTTCCCTATAGCTAGAGATGTTGAGCATTTTTTCATGTGCTTTTTGCCCATTTGTATTTCCTCTTTGGAGAAATGTCTATTCAAGTCTTTTGCCCATTTTTAAATTGGGTTGCTTGTCTTTTTATCTTTGGGTTGTATGATCTCTCTCTCTCTCTCTTTTTTAAGGTACTGGGGATTGAACCCCAGACCTAGTATGAGGGAAGCCAGCACTTAACTACTGAGACATATTGGCTCCCCTGAGTTGGCTTTTTTGTTTTTTGTTTTTGTTTTTGTTTTTGGTTTTTAGGAAGCACTGGGGACCGAACCTGGGACTTCCCATGTGGGAAGCAGGAGCTCAACTTCTTAAGCCACATCTGCTCCACAAACCCCTATCGGATATATGGTTTTCAAATATTTTTGAAATTATTCTCTGGAGAAATTAAACTACTTAAAGAAAAGATAGAAGAGATCTATATAACTTAACAGTTGGGAGTGCCCAGGTAAAAAAAAAACTGGCTAGCCACATAATTGTGTTCTACAGTGAAGCCATTTGTGGCAAGCCATGCATACAGACCTTCCAAACAGCCTCTAAGACCTCATTTCTAAATATGAATGAACAGCCAGGATCCTCAGACATTTGAGGAAAGCCTTCAACAGGGAGGAAAAAGTAAAAAAAAAAAAAAAAATGAGAAAAGGATACTCAATAGACGTATAGAGATAAGAAATTTTACTTCCATGAAACAATACAATATGCCCTAAGAAAGGGAAAATCTGGAGAACAAGAAGGAATTCTTGGAAATTAAAAATTTGATAGCTGAGATGAAAAATAGTGAGTTGAATAATAGCAGAGAAAGGAAAAGAAAAGTATAGGACCATTACAATAGGAATTGCAGAAAGGTAAAACAGAGAAAATGAAAGGGATAATATAATCTAAGACATAATACAAGAAAATTTCCCAGACTAAAAGAGGTTTTTCCACGTTGAAGTGGCATTGGAGAGCCCAGCATAATAGATTTTTAAAGACTTAAATTCAAAGCACATCTTCAAAACTTTCAGAGAAAGAAAAATATCAATTAAAGGTGTGGATTCAAAAGCAAAATTGGAAAGATAAAGACAATGGAGCCTTCACAATTTTAAGTGAAAATTATTTTATGCTTATTTCTTTTTTATATACCCAGCGATACTATCAACCGATGGGTGGGTGGAATTCGTATTTTCAGAAACATGAAATGTCTCAAAATTTTTACCTCTTAGGAAGCTACTGAAGTCTTTGTTCTACTAAAATGAAGTAAGCCAAGAAAAATGAAGACTTGGACTCTAGGAAATAGGAGCTATAACCAAGGAAGAAAATTAAAGAAATCCTCAGGATGACGATGAAAGAAGGCCCATATAGCAGTGTGGGGGGACAGAGGGATCCAGGCAGGAGGCCCTCAGAAATAAAATGAAACGATAGGTTATTTGGGTTTATAGGTTATTTTTATTTTATAGGTGGAAGATTGAGAGAAGAGTATTACAGAGTTCTTAGAGTGCATGGAAAGACTTGGATGTATGTTAAAAAGAAACCTAAGGGGAGCGGATGTGTCTCCCACAGGGAAGGTCCTGGGTTCGGTTCCTCTTGCCTCCTAAAAAAAGAAGAAGAAGAAAAAAGAAACCTAAGTAAATGGTAAATGAAACTAGATAACTATAGGGAGGATGGAGGAGAGAAAGGGAAGTAAGGACATTAAAATGTACATTATGATAATAGTAAGTCAGCTGATTATATTTTAAATTGAAGAATCTAGAGATAGTAATATTGGCATATTATTTAGACATGTGGGGTCAAAGTCCAGAAGCAGCAGCTTGAAAACATTTTAAATGATTGCCTCTGGGGTGTGTTTCTGTATGTGATATCAAAGTCACAAATGTGACCAACAGGGAAACTAAAACTAGAAATATCAGTATCCAAATGTGGCAGGAGTAGGGAGAATGTTTCATAGCATTGAGTTAATAGATAATGTGTAAAGGTGACAAGGAAAGAAATGTCAGATTAATCACATGATTAAGAGTTATGGAGGGAACCACCAGACATCTGCAGACTATTACAAGCAGCTGCTTCTGGGTGATTTGGGGTAGGGGTCTGTTTTAGTTTACTAAAGGCTTTTACAATGGGGATTCATTAATTTATAAGCTTACAGTTCTGAGGCTGAAAAAAATGTCCAAATCAAGGCATCGTCAGGAGATACTTTCTCCCCAAGCTGCAGCTGTGAGCGATCAGGCACATGGCAGGGCACAATGGTGGTGTCTGCCAGTCTCTGCCTGTTCCTCCAAGCTCTGTTGCTTTCAGCTTCTGGCTGCTTTCTCTCTGCTCCTGTGCCTTTCTCTTTCCGGGATTCCATTGATTTCAGCTTCTGGCTCCTGGGGCTTCCTCTCAGTTTCTAGGAGTTTTCTCTGTATCTCTGCATGTTTCTTCTATTTATAAAGGACTCCAGTAAAAGGATTAAGACCCACCCTGAGTCACACAATCTAATCAAATGCCCTTAACTGAAGTAATTTAATCAAAGTTCACAATATGTTCATGCCCTCAGGAATGGCCCATTTTAAGAACATAATTTTCTGGGGTCTACAAAAGACTCAGTCTGCCACAGGGACTATTGCTTTTCATTATAAACCCTTCTGGAGTGGCTATGAGGTAGTTAAACCTGAAACACGCCAGCTAAAGAGCCCGGCACGTCTCTAGGACTTAGGGGAGGCAGGTCGTTTGTGCTAGAGGGCAGCAAAGTCCGTGGACCCATCACTGAGTGCTGCAGACATGGACTCGTCATTGAGTGCTGCATACACCCTCCTGTCCCCATCCATATTCATGCCCCTCTCATCCTGGGTGGTCCCCTGGCAGGGAGGAGTCCCGGAAGCTGCCCATCCTCTTTGCACTTTTGATGGCAGGGGCGAGGCCCCCGGGTAGGGCGTGCAGGGCAGGCACTGCCCAAGGGCTCCTGGCCCAGGTGATGACCAGGGCCTGAAATAGTCCTGGATCCTTATGCCCTGCCCGGGATGGCATCCACCTGGAAGAGGGCTGCCATTTGTAATTTGCAGAGGCACCATGGCTGCCTGTCCTGGCCCTGGGCTCCAGTCTACTCCCCACCTTTGGGCACCCACCTGCCTCACAGATGATTTGTCTAAGTGGAGAGCTTCAAAGACTGGGTTTAGAGACACCCTTCATTTCATTTTTATCTCAATGAATGCTTGTTAAGCACACCATGCCTGGCACTGTCCACACGCTGGGGTGCCCAGCTGGGAAGGCCACCTCTCACTTCTCCCATCGCTCATGGACTAGCCCCTGTTCTCTTCTTCCAAGTCCTTGCCGATTTCTCCAAGCTCGCCTTCAAGAAACGTAACTGTCCTTCCCTGAGCTGGGCCTAGGAGGCTGATGGAGGGATAGAGAGAGTTTCTGAGCCCTGGCACTTCTGTCTGTTCAGAACATGAATGGTTTGTCTGTTCAGAACATGAATGGTTTGGAGGAAGGCGTGGAGTTCCTGCCCGTCAACAATGCTGAGAAGGTGGAGAAGCGGGACCCAAAGTACAGGGTGGTGCTGGCGGCTGTGGTGATTGGCATCTCCCTGCTGTCCCTCATGGCTGGCTTCCTGGTGTGGCACTTCCAGTGTGAGTAAGGCCCGGGGGAGGGACGCTGGGGAGGGCAGCGTGGGGTGGACAGGCCTCTACCTTCGACAGACTCTCATGGCCCTGCTGGATGGGATCAGCGGGAGGGAATGGAGGGCTCAGGGTTTCCAGCCCCTGGGGTCTTGGTGCCCACTCTCCTGGGCCTTTGGAGCCCTAAGGAGGGAGGCACAGAGGAGCTGGTCGGAGCTGAGTCTGCTTGTCATCAGGAGATTGGAGTTTGGCTTGAGGAAGGCGGGGGTCAGGTGGGAGGCGGTCCCCATTGACCACTTCCTTCCCTGGTCTCACTCAGACCGGAACACACGGGTCCAGATGATCTTCAATGGCTACCTGCGGCTCACCAATGAGAAATTTCTGGATGCCTATGAGAACTCAAACTCCACAGAGTTTGGAAACTTGGCCAGCAAGGTGAAGGAAGCGGTGAGTCCTGGGCAGGGGCCCCGATTCCTGTCCTGCCCATGTGCTTTGGCACCTCACCCCCACCCCGAAAGGGGGGTGCTCAGATTCTCTTCATCTTCCCATATGGTGGGGCTTCCAGGCCCCACTGGAGGGGAGCAGCACGGGCTTGTGGGAGGGGATGGCGAGGCCTGTCTCTGGCCTGCTGTGAGTCTCCTTCTCCACCCCCCACCCCCCAGCTGAAGCTGCTCTACAGTAAGATCCCCATCCTGGGGCCCTACCACAAGAATTCCGTCGTGACTGCCTTCAGGTGGGTGTGAGGAGCACGTTGGGGCGGGAGGGGGTCTTCTTGGGTGGCACAGCCATGAGCTCCTGGCTTGGACCCACCCAGGGCTCCAGTCTTGTTCTGTTCTTTGAGCGAGCTACTTGCATCCTTCATTCTCTTGTCTGGGCTGGGGAGAGCAAGAGCAGTGTTCCTGGGTTTTGTGAGCGAAGGCATGTGAAACGCTTTGCCCATTTGCCACAAGAACAAAAAAAGAAAAGAACCAAAAAGGCTTTGCAGGGTGCCTGCCGCTTACGCTGCAAGCCGTAATGGGGCTTGCATTTCCACGCTCAGGTCTGGGGAAGTTGAGGGGCTAGGAAGACCTTGATGCGACCTCATGTTTTCCTTCTTTGGGCATGTGTGGTAACGAGAACTTGTTCAGTTAGGACCGTCCAGTTTTTAAAAACATTTAATTTGAGAAGTTGTGAGTTTACAAAACAATCATGTGTACCATACAGGATTACCCTACATCAGCCACCACCAATACCTGATGTTGTTGTGACACATTTATTACAGATGATGAAGGAAAATCATCATAATATACTGCTGTCTATAGTCCTTAGCTTATACTTGGTGTATTTTTCCCACAAACCATCCTATTATTAGCACTATGTTTTAGTGTTGTCTATTTGTTATAGCTCATGAGAGAACATTCTCATATTTGTACTGTTAACCCCAGTCCATCATTCACTTCGGGGTTCTCTGTGTTATATGGTCCCCTGCCTTGTATAATCCATCCAAAGTGTATGCTCAGTGGCTCTCGGTTTCATCAGAGCTGTGTTGTCATCAGCTCAGGCCATTTCAGAACGTTTTCACTACTCTGAAAGGAAAAATCCCTTACCTCCTTATACCTCCCCGTTATTGATCCTTAGCATTCTTCTTTGCCATTGCTGTAAAAATATTACAAAACTAATGTTAACAATATTCTATACATTATACTAGTTGTGTTTTTCCCATGTATCTCCATATTATTATTATTATTATTATTATTATTTTTTTTTTTTTTTTAACCTGGAGGTCCCGGGGATCAAACCCAGGTCCCTCCATATGGGAGATGGATGCCCAACCACTTGAGCCACATCCATCCCCCTCCATATTATTTTTTAAATTAATTTTTTTGTTTTTAATTTTTAAAATTTTATTTTTTTCCATATTGTTATTTTTTAATTTGCTTATTGACTTTAGTCCTTATGGGTGCTGTGTGGCTGCAGGTTTTATCATCCTAGGTCACAGATCAGGAAGGTGGTCTTCTATGGGGCCCAACCTAGAGGTGGAGGCAAAACCTGCTCCAGACATTGTTCTCACTCCTGAGCCTGAGAACCCTAGAGTATATCTGGTTGGGGAGAGCAGAGGGGACAGGGCCAAATGGCTTGCTTACGAGATGCTTAGAAGGTCAGGGATGCAGGGTGTAACGCAGCCTGGAGGGAGGTCCCCTGGCCAGCCCATTTGGGGTGGCTTGGTCACTATGCATGTACTCCCTGCAGTGGGGGGGGTGGGCTGTGGGGAAGGGGGCCCCAGAGCCCCTGTGTCTCAGGCCGGCTCCCCTCTCCGCAGTGAGGGCAGCGTCATTGCCTACTACTGGTCTGAGTTCAGCCTCCCGCAGCGCCTGGTGGAGGAGGCCGAGCGGGCCATGGCACAGAAGCATGTCATCACGCTGCCTCCGCGCGCCCGGGCTCTGCAGTCCTTTGAGATGACCTCCGTGGTGGCCTTCCGTGAGTCCTGGGGTGGGGTGGGGCCCTGGGCCATCCTGCAGACCCCCAGGTCTTGAGCACCAAGAAGTGGACTCCCCTGGCTGTCCTGGGTGTCCTCCTCGACATTAGGGTGATAAGGAAGCAGGCGTCAGGAAACAGGCAACGCCAAGAAACCCTTTCTTCTTCCTTTCCTTCTGCAGCCACGGACCCCAGGATGGCCCAAACGACCCTCGACAGTAAGTACCATGCCCTCCTCCCCTCAGTCACAGGGGCTGCAGCTGTCCACCTCTCCCAAGCCCTTCCGAGATGCCCCCTTCCCCATACGCCCCAGGTGGAGCTGCTCCCGGGGGCCTGGGGATGACCCGGTGGGTTTCGGGGCGCTCAGCCCGGCCTTGCCCCCCTCCCCCCTCCCTGTCGTGTCTCCTGCAGACAGCTGCAGCTTCGCCCTGCACGCCCGAGGCCAAGAGCAGATGCGCTTCACCACGCCCGGCTTCCCCGACAGCCCCTACCCGGCCCGCGCCCGCTGCCAGTGGGCCCTGCGGGGAGACGCCGAGGCCGTGCTTAGCCTCACCTTCCGCAGTTTCGACGTGGCGCCGTGCGACGAGCGTGGCAGCGACCTGGTGGTGGTGTACGACACCCTGAGCCCCGTGGAGCCCCATGCGCTGGTGCAGTGAGTGTCCTGGGGCGCGGCCGGGCATGCCGGGGGAGGGGCAGATAGCCGGAGCCCAGCGCCCTGCAGGTTTGGGGTAGATTTTATGACTCTCGGCCAAAGGCCATCACAGGATGTCCCGGCAGCAGAGCACAGGCGAGGGGCCATCTTTGGCAGGGACAGAGGAATGGCAACCTTGGGAAGAGGAGGAGGCTCAGGGGTCCCTGGAAGCTGAGCCCAGCGTGAGCGGGTGCGCTTCTGTTAAATTGTTGAGTGTATATTCTTCTAGACTTATTTGCTGTATATGTGTCTATTTAAAAAAGAGGATTGTACTGTACATTAAGTTTTTGTGGTTTTTTTTTTTTTTTGTATTTGTTTCAGCAGTCAAATGTACTTTATTTTATCAGAACGCATTGCAGTAAATCCTCCTGTTTTGGGACTATTTATTAATACCTTGTAAGAGCTATGTAATATTCTGACACTTTTTTTTTTATGTTTGACCTCTGATGACTTATTTTTTTAATTAGAGAAGTTGTAGGTTTATAGAAAATACAGAGTTCCTATATATAATCCCCTCTTTTATTAACATTTTGCATTACTTTGGTACTTTTGTTAGAATGGATGGGAGAATAAGATTATAATTGTCCTATTAACTGTAGTCCAGAGTTTCCATGAGGGTTTACCATTTGTGTTACACAGTCCTATGGTTTTTTAAAGTTTTTAAAAAATTATTCCAGTAGCATATATACTGTGCCCGTACAGATTTTTGTTTTGTTTTGTTTTGTTTGTTTGTTTTTGAGGTACCAGGGCCAGGGATTGAACCTGGGACCTCGTATGTGGGAAGCCAGTGCTCAACCCCTGAGCTATACCGGCTCCCCGAGTTGGTTTTTCATTTGTTTGTTTGTTTTGTTTTTAGGAGGTACTAGGGATCACACCTGGGACCTCATACATGGGAAGCAGGTGCTCAAGCACTTGACCTGCATCTGCCCCCCTATAGTCAGTTTATTGTGTTTTTGTTGTTGTTGTTGTTGTTTTCTGAGATACCAGGACTGGAGATTGAACCTGGGACCTCGTATGCAGGAGGCTGGTATTAAACCACTGAGCCACGTCGGCTCCCCTGTGTTGGCTCCTTTGTCTGTTTGCTCATTGTTTGTTGTTTTGCTCGTTGTTTGCTCATTTTCTTTAGGAGACACCAGGAACTGAACCTGGGACCTCCCATGTGGGAGGCGAACGCTTACCTGCTTGAGCCACATCTGCTCCCCTGTTCAGTCAGTTTTTTTTTTAAATATACTTAAAAAAAAATTTTTTTTTTTAAAGATACTTAGATTATATAAATGTTACATGAAAAATCTAGGGGATTCCCAGTAGCCCCACTCCTACCCCTCTCACACTTTCCCACATTAACAACATCCTTCATTAGTGTGGTGCATTTGTTGCAGTTGCTGAACACATTTTGGAGCATTGCCACTAAGTGTTGATTATAGTTTACATTATAGTTTAAACTCTCTCCTGCACAATTTTGTAACTTATGACAAGATATGTAATGGCCTCTATTTGTCACTGTAATGTCATTCAGGACAATTCCAATGTCCCAAAAATGCCCCCATATTACACCTATTTTTCCCTTTCCCTTCCTTCAGAACCTCCAGTGGCCACTGCCTCCACATCAATGATAAAAGTTATTCCATTGCTAGAATAACAACAAGTCTGTAGTAGAATAACAGAAAATCTTCTCTAGTCCATTGTTTGTTCCCCAATCCTGAGGACTCTGGGATGGTGATGCCCACTCCGCCTCTAACCAAGAGGAGGCTTTGATCCCATGGGGCAGATGGATGGGACTCTCCTACTTGCAGTTGTAGACTCTCTCAGCTCTCTGGGATGGTTGTTGTCCACCATCATCTCCCTGCTAGTTGTCCTGGGTGAGTCCAACGAACTGGAGAGTAGGTGTTGCAACTCTGCTGAATCTCAGGGCCCAACTGGCCCATAGAAAGCCCGAAGATTTAAGTCTCTTAGACATAAACCTATCAACTCTAGTACTAACTATAGGTTCAAATAGAAGGGGCAGAAGAGCCATGTGTAGGGAAACCACAACTGAGTCCAACTCTGTCACTCTGGGAAGCATAAATTCCAAAGTAGGGCCCACTGACAGAGTACCAAACTCCTGATCTGTCAGCCCTGCCTATAGTGTCTGGGTGTCTCCAGAGCCCTCAGGAGCCCCGCTATTTAGGTAGTATTTACTGTGGCAGTCAATGAGATCCTGCTGAGACATGTATAAGCGTAACCTCTGGAATGACCTCCTGACTTAAGTTTCTGAGCCATATAAACTCATTTGTCTTTACTCTTTCCCCCTATGGGTTAAGGTCATTTTCCAGTTGCTAGTTGGTGCTTGGTAATAATCCCTCAGTGCCGGAGAGGCTTATCCCCAGGAGTCATGTCCCATGCCAGGGGCGGGGGGAAAGGTAATGCATTTCTATGCTGAGTTTGGCTTAGAGAGAGGCCAAATTTGAGCAACAAGGAGGCTCTCAGGAGGTAACTCTTAGGTAACCTAAAATACTAGGCTAAGTTTCAATTTCAAAAAAGAAAAAGGTTCATAAGTACAGTCATCAATATCAAAGGCCTGTCAATGGTCCATTGTCCTTCACTAGTCACTGCCCCTATACTTGGGGGATTCTTGCTGTCCCATTAGAGAATGTGGCTGAACTCCCCAGGATGGGAATTCAATATTCTTCGGTTATTGTGTGGATCTCCACCTACTGTGACAATGCCCCATGAACACTTGAACTCATTCATTCATATGCCTTACAGGCATGCCCCAGGTGAACCTCCTCCCTTGCATCACTGACACCCCGCACCAATGATCCTCCCCTGCCACAGTGTAACCCATCTGTGACCCAAAACTTCTTCAAAAATGAAGCCAGCAAATTAACTTAATAAAACTAATAAGAAAATGAAATAATAATGATAGTTTTAAGATTAACAAATAAAATACAAAAAAATTTTTAAAAATTGAAATAAAAAATAATTTAAAAATAAAATAAAATGAAATTTTGGCATGTCTTTCATCACTGTAAGTTCTGTTGTCTTGTAGGAATAGTGACATTTTCTTCCATTTATTCCCCCAGTGTCTTATTTTTTCCATTTTATCTTCAAAAAGGCTTTTGGTTACAGAAAAGTCGTGTATAGAATACAGGGGATTCCCATATTCACAGCATCCTCCCCCTTTGCCCCTTTCCCCTATTAATAACATTTTACATGTGGATGGTACATTTGTTACAATTGATGTACAAATATTGAAACATTGCTACTAACCATGGCCAGTGATTTACATTATGGTTTACATTTTGGACCATACACTTTTATAAATTTTGACAAAATTTAACATGGCCTGTATCCATCATTGCAAGATCATGTAGAACAATTCCAATGCCCCCAAAATGTCCCATGTTCCATCTATTCAATTCCTCCCTCCTCTTCCCCTCATGATCCATGGCAACCACCAAGCTTCACTCCTTGATGAACAAGATTCATAGTTACTTGCAACAACATTGAGGGCTTGACATACTGGCTAGTCATTGCCTATGCTCTCGAGAAACTACTGCCTCTCCATTTGAGAACATAGCAGGACTCCCCAGGATGAGAGTCCAACACCTTCCTGTTCATTGTGTGGGTCTCCACCCACTGATATAACACACTATGACAAGATGAACACTCACATACTCCTGGGAAGCCTGCCCCAGGTGTGCCTTGTCCTGCATGCCCCCCATATCCAACACCCTAAACCAGTAACCCTCCCCTGCCATACTTGCCAAAAGAACATTCCCAACATTGTAGTTTCAACCACACACCTGCAAATCCCCAGAGTTCATCTGCTCTTTCCCCTGACCCTCTTCTCAGTTCCATTGCAACCCCTCACCACCCTACTCCTATCACAGGTGAGCACCACCCAACCCAATAGCATCACTGTACCATTGTCATGCCCATCCACTGCACAACTACACCCTTCCACCTTATCATAGATTTGGCCCATATGGGCATTGGCTCTCAGCCCTCTCTTCCTCTTCTGTTTCCTGTAAATCTATCTTCCAGACTCTAGCTCTGTGAGTCTGCTCAATTTGCTTAATTTATATCAGTGAGGTCATGTAATATTTGTCCTGCAGTTCCTGGCTTGCTTCACTCAACATAAGGTCTTCAAGGTTCATCTATGTTATCCCATATGTTAATACTGCATTCCTTCTTCAGCTGAGTAATATTCCATTGTATGTATATACCGGAGTTTGCTTATCCATTCATCTGTTGATGGACATTAGATTGTTTACATCTTTTGGCAATAGTGAATAATGCCTCTGTGAACATTGGTGGGCATATATCTGTTCGTGCCCCTACTTTCAGTTCTTCTGGGTATGTACCCAGTAGTGGGGTTGCTGGATCATAGAGCAGTTCTATAGTTAGTTTTCTGAGGAACCACCAGACTGTCCTCTACAGTGGTTGCACCATTCTACATTCCCACCAGCAGTTTTTTTTTTTGCTTTTTTTCTCACTAGGTATATATGATGGTATTTCCAAAATCAGTAAACTTGTTTCTATTATTTTTAACATGTTTATTAAGATATAATCCACATACTATACAATTCACCCATTTAAAGTATACCTTGCAGTGGTTTTAAGTATATTCACAGAGTTGTGCATTTATTACCACACTCAATTTTATAACATTTTTATTATCCCCAGAAGGAACCCTGTACCCATTACCAGTCACCTCCATTTTCCCCCAGTTCCCCCAGCCCTAGGCAACCACTGATTCACTTTTTGGTTTCTATGGGTTTACCTGTTCTGGACATTTCATACAAAGGGAATCATACACTATATGCTTTTTCATGACTGTTTTCTTTCAATTAGCATAATATTTACAAGGGTAATCCACGTCATAGCACGTATCGGTACCTCACTCCTTTTTATAGCTGAAGAATATTCCATTATATGGATAGAGTACATTTTATTTCTCCATTCATCAGATGATGGATTTGGGTTGCTCCACCTTCTGCTCCTATGAATAATACTGCTACGAACATTCACATACAAGCTTTTGCATGCACGCATGCTTTCAACTGCCTTGGGGCTCACCTTAATTTTCGATGGTTGCATAACGTCACCTGGTTTAGAGGCAGGATGGCCCCGTCTTTCAGAGAGGGAGGTTCTGGAGTCTGAGTTTGAGTCCCAGTCCTGCCCTTTATTGACTGTATCATCTTGGACAAGTCGCTTCATCTCCCTATGCCTTGGTTTTCTGAACTGCAAAACAGGGCCAATGGTGTCTACCTCATAAGGTTGTTAGGATTACATGAATCGATAGCTAAGCACTAAGAGGGAAACGGATGTGGCTCAAGCAATTGGGCTCCCGTCTACCATACAGGAGGTCCAGGGTTCGATTCCCAGGGCCTCCTGGTGAAGGCAAGCTGGCCCACGCAGCGAGCTGGCCCGAGTGGAGAGCTGGCCCACACAGAGTGCTGACCCATGTGGAGTGCTGGCCCACATGGAATGCTGGCCTGCGTGGAGAGCTAGTGCAGCAAGATGACGCAACAAAGACAGAGGAGAGACAATAAGAAACACAGCAGACCAGGGAGCTGAGGTGGCGCAAGAGATTGAGCGCCTTTCTCCCACTCCATCTGGAAGGTCCCAGTATCGGTTTCTGGTGCCGCCTAAAGAGAAGACAAGCAGACACAGAAGAACATATAGCAAATGGACGCAGAGAGCAGACAGCGAGTGCAAAACAATGGGGGTGGGGGTGGGGAGATAAATAAATAAATCTTAAAAAAAAAAATGCTAAGAAAAGTGTGGGGCGTGTTCTCAATAAATATGGGTTTTGTTGTCATGGTTACTACTGCTCCCTTTGTTGATCCCAGAGTTCATTTAATGAGTCCCCTATGGTTGGGCATGCGCAGTGTCTGAGATTTTGCTGCTTTAAACAAAGACCAACAGTCTTCTCGTCAACTCCTTACTTGCTTTGTTGACTGATTGTGGGGGAAGGGACTTGATGGAGGGTCTCTTCGTGCCTTCCCATGGCCTTTGATGGGTGGAAAATGGGCTTGGGGCTGGGGTCTGGGTCCATCCTCGTTTCTGACCCTGCCTCCCTCTGCACCCCCCTCCATGCAGGCTCTGTGGCACCTACCCTCCCTCCTACAACCTGACCTTCCTCTCCTCCCAGAACGTCTTGCTCGTCACGCTGATCACCAATAGTGAGCGGCGGCACCCTGGCTTTGAGGCCACCTTCTTCCAGCTCCCAAAAATGAGAAGTAAGGAAGGGCAGGGGTGGGGTGGGGCGGGCACTGCCCACAGGGTGGCCTGGCTGGAGAACTGGCCCAACAGCCACTGAGGTTTGCGACTTAAGCCAGAGGGCACTCGCCCTCAGCCTCCAGCCACTTGCTGTTTGGGGTCCAGGGCCCAGGCATGCAGTTTTCTGCTCCTGTGGGATCAGCGGGAGAGTGGCACTAGTATCGTTCCCAGCCAGATTTCCTCTGGGAGCAGGCCCTGCTTAGCCTGTGCCTCATACCGCCCCTCCTGCCTTTTCCTGCCAGGCTGTGGAAGCTACTTTCGCCAAGCCCAGGGGATGTTCAGCAGCCCCTATTATCCGGGCCACTACCCGCCCAACATTGACTGCACGTGGAGCATTGAGGTAGGAGCTGTGTGTGTGGGAGAGCAGTGGGTGTGTGGGAGAGCGGTGGACAATTTGAACGAGGAGGGGTGGGGCTGGGGGTGGAGGTGGCGGGGACCCCGAGGGGAAGGGTTGAGGTCTTCTGCTGCAGGCCTTGCCGGCCCAGGTCTAGTCCCATCTCCATCATCAAGTTCCGGGCCCGGGGGCTAGCTAGGAGCCTCTGTGTGCCTCGGTTTACCCATAGGTAAATGAGGGTGGTGTATCAGTGTCTTGGAGGCGTCTGAAAAGCACAGGACCTGACCAGGGGACGCACATGAGAAGGGGGCCCTGGAAAAGGGAGTCAGCTGAGAGGTCAGCCCCCTGACACCACCCCTAGTCAGAGCTCTGCCTCGTCCTCCTCCAGCAGCCTCTGGAGAACTTTCCAGCCTCCTTTGGTGACCTAATAGCATCTTTGCCTCTGAGTCTAGACATCCTTTCAAACAGCTAACCTGGGTTGCGCCAGCTCGGCCTTCCCTAAAGCCCACCTGGGCTCAGTTTGGAAGACGGAGAGCAGGAAATTAGGGTGGAGAGGAAGAAACCCGGCACCAGGGCCCCTGGTTCCCCTCTGCCCCCAGCATTGCTGGGTTTAGGAGGTTTAGGAGAGAAAGAAAGAGCCAGAGACCCAGCATTGTCTCCCTCTCAGGTGCCCGGCACCCGGAACGTGAAGGTGATCTTCAAGCAGTTCTACCTGGTGGAGCCCGATGTGGCCCTGGGTGCCTGCACCAAGGACTACGTGGAGATCCAGGGGGAGAGGTGGGAACCGCAGGCGCGTGCACCCCACCTGGCCACCCCTCTGCCGAGCCCCGGCGCTCCCAGCCACTGCCTCCTCTCTGTCTTCCAGGTACTGCGGCGAGAGGCCCCAGTTTGTGGTCACCAGCAACAGCAGCAGGGTCACCGTCCGCTTCCACTCGGATCAGTCCTACACCGACACAGGCTTCCTGGCTGAATTCCTCTCCTATGACTCCAGGGACCGTGAGTGTGCCCCGATCGGGCCCATACGGAGGAGGGTGGTGCGGGGGGCTTGGCCCGAGGTGCACCGCCTACCCGTGTCTTCTCGCCACTGCCCTTTCCTGGCTTTGCGGTACCAGGGACGGTGCAAGGGACGTTGGAGGCATTTCACCTGAGCAGCTATTTTGGGGGGAAACCCGCACCTTTCAGTGTGTTTATAAAGGGGCCCAACGGCGTAGGGTGACGCACAGGCCCCGGCGGGGTCGTGGTCACCGAGGGGACTGCTGCCCCCCAAGGACAGTCTCGAGTCCTTGGGCCACCAGCCCCTTTGCTACAGCATCACCGTGATGCCACTCAGCTGTGCTGGGCTGGGGGTAACATATAGCCGTTTTTAATGTGTATTTATCGCATCTACAATGCTGTGCTACCGTCACCTCCCCCAATGATGAAGGTCTTTCCTCACCCCAAACCCAGTCGCTGCATCTGGTCAGCAATAGCGCTCGTGCCCCTCCCCCACCCCCTGGTAATCGCTGCTTTACTTTGTGTCTGTGAACTTCCTTATTTTTGGTATTTCATATAAGTGGAATCACACAATATCTGTCCTTTTGTGCCTCTCTCAGTGACCTTTTAACACCTGTAGGATTAACTGCATAATTTTGAGACATGTTAGAAGACACTGAGGCTTTGGTTTGCATTTCTTAAACCCACAGTTTCAGCTTTTCCCCTGAAACTGGAAGTTAAACTATTTCAAAATCAGCCAGAAAATAACAGTATATAAATGTAAATATATATATATGTAAATAAGAAGAAAACCAAACAAAAATCAGCTGGAAGGTTTTGACCAATAATATTCAGCACAAGAGCAATAGTTTTTCACAGTGAATGAATCCTTGTGCTAACTATTTCTAGCTTTGAAAATCCTATGATGTCTAACTTGAGAGTTCTGGTGATTTCTATTGCCTTTAATTTCACTGTCTGCTCTGTGAATAGCAGGTCATCCAGGCACACACAATTTTTTTGTTTCAATCCTGCATTATAGAATGCCTTTTGGAAGACATTCTTGTTTAAAAAAAAATTAATCATGGTAACATATATACATTTCTCATTTTAACCACGTTCAGGTATACAATTCATTGGAGTTAATCAGACAATGTTGTGCAACATTTCATCTATTACCAAAACTTTTCCCTCACCCCAGACAAACTCTGTACCCAGTAAGCATTCATTTGGAAGGCATTTTGACTATACTTACGAATCCAAATGTAACTTAAAATTCAACTGCATGGCTTATAACCAAAAGTGTAATTGGATAATAGGTTTTGAAGCTTACTGCTCAGAGGCAGCGACAACAGCCTCCTCCCACCTCTGTCATCTGCCCGGTGACTTAACTCCATTTTGACATCCGTCATCCGACACATCTCAATTTCAGAAACATTTAAAGGTGGAACGTATTTTAGCATGAAGGGAATACAGTGATGCCATCTGACATTTGGGTAGCATCTGCATATCATCAACCCACTCCTTACAAACCAGGAGCTGGGGTGCAGAGAGGGCTGTGCCAGGCCAGGGATCACGGTGGCAGCAGACTGGGCACGGACACAGGCCAGCCTTCTCTGCATTTTGACTGTCAGGGGCCAGGAGGGCTCTCCCGGCGGCCCATCCTGCTGCCCATGGCCGTCCTTGGCCTGCATGGGCCGTTTGACCGTGGGCATGCCCTTTGCCAAGCAAGCGCCCTGTTAAAAGGAAGCCCTGTGGTGGCCTTGGAGACCCCTGCCCTGGGCCCCAGCCCCCACCTGCTCTGCTCCACTTCTGGGTGCCGGGCTGGGAGGGGCTGGCCCCAAGGATGGGGAGGTGGGAGCGGACTGTGGGTGGCGGCATGGACTCCAGCTTGCCTGTCCCCGCAGCATGTCCCGGCATGTTCACATGTAACACGGGACGCTGTATCCACAAGACCCTACGCTGTGACGGCTGGGCCGACTGCACGGACTACAGTGATGAGCTCGGCTGCAGTGAGTCCCTTCTGGCCATGTCCTTGGCATGCCGTCCTCCCGGGTGTCCCCAGGAAGTGGCGAGGGGTGGTACTGCCGGAGCGAGGCGCGGGGCCCACTCACCACCGCCCTTGCCCCCAGAATGCAACGCCTCTCACCAGTTCACGTGCAAGAACAAGTTCTGCAAGCCCCTCTTCTGGACCTGTGACAATGTCAACGACTGCGGGGATAACAGCGATGAGCTGGGCTGTAGTGAGTGCCAGGGCTGGGGGTACTGATTGGGCTTTGGGGGTGGGGTGGGCTGGGGTCTCTCCTGGGGGGAGTCACCTCCCGTGGCTGGACAGGGAGTTAGGGCGGGAGAAGGGGGCAGGGGTGGTCCAGCATCATCAAGTCCTTGCACTTCACCAGGTTGCCCAGCTCAGACTTTCAAGTGTCACAATGGGAAGTGCCTGCCGAAGAGCCAGCAGTGTGATGGGCAGGACAACTGTGGGGACGGGTCTGATGAGGCCACCTGCTCCAAGGGTGAGGCCTGCAGAGGTGGGGCAGGACGGGGGCCAGGGCACCATGCCTTCCTGTGGGGGCCCCACTGTCCCTTCCTGCGGGGGTCCCACTTCCTTGCTGGGGGGGCGGGTCCCACCAGCCTTTCCGGTGGGGGGAGACACTGTCCCTTCCTGTGGGGAACTTCCCCCTAAATGGGGTGACACCCCATGGAAGCAGCCGTGGAAACACTCACATGTCACCAAGGTTTAATAGCCACAGACCAGTCTGCATGTTGGAAGGAGAAATTCTGTCTCTCTGGAGAAGGACAGTGGACGTGGGTGGGTGGGTGGCCTGAGGGAGGGGCTGAAGGTGGACGGGTCCTGATGCGGGGCTGTCCTGGAGGCTGTGAGGAGCTGATCCCCCTCCCCCTCTCCCCACACCCCTCCTTGAGCAGTGAGCACTGTCACCTGCACCAAAGACACCTACCGCTGCCACAGCGGGCTCTGCGTGAACAAGGCCAATCCCGAGTGCGACGGGAAGCAGGACTGTGCTGACGGCTCAGATGAGAAGGACTGCGGTGAGGGGTGCACGGTGTGGCCAGGGGCTCAAGGGGGGTGCCTGAGGGCCCCGATGTCAGGCCGTCCCCGACTTTCCTGCCCGCAGACTTTGGTCTCTGGTGGGAGGTGGGCTGCCTGGGGAAGGGTGACGCCAGCTTGGTGACAATGGCACTGCTGTGGTAGCTCTGGTCCCGTTGCTGGCACAGCTGAGACCCGGCAGGACCCACCCAGGGCCCTCAGTGGACAGTGGCCGAGTTGGGGGTGGATGCCCCAGCTCCTCCCCTGCCTGGAGGGGGCACAGGCGACCTGGGCAGCCTGTGTCAGAAACGCTGGTCCCAGGTTAATTCAAAGATCCCTGCAGCTATCCTGGGACTTCCTGTCACCTGGAGAGAACAAGGAAATCTGTGGAAATGACTCCCCAAACCAGCATGCCTCTAGGGGTCTGTCCGTGCCCTGTGCAGGATGGGGGCGGCTGGCTGGGAAGGTTTTGAGTTGGGGAGCAGGGAGAGGGGCCAGGTAGAAGTTAGAGAGTGGACGAGTCTAGAAGATCTTTCTGGAGGGGGTTCCCTCAGGACATGGGTGCCACCCCCAGGAGCAACAGGCCCCCCTGCCAATGGGTCTGAGCTTGTGGACGGCCCCGCCTCGACTGCCAGGGCTGCTGTAACAAAGTACCAGAGGAGGTGCTTAAACAACAGGAGTTTATGCCACAGCTCTGGGGCTGGATGTCTGAAATAGAGGTGTTGGCAGGGCTGTGCTCCTTAAAGGGGAGAATCCATTCCCTGGCCCCCGCCTGGCTTCTGGCTGGTGCCCGGCCACCCACGGCCTTCCCTGGCTTGTGGGGGCCCCACTTCAGCTCTCCTCCGTCACGTGACCATTTCTCTCTCTCTTCCTGGGTCCCAGTTTCCTCTCCTTAGAAGGAAACTATCCATATTTGGATGGGGCCTGCTCGGTTCCAGTTCGGCCCCAGCTTAATGAACAGCATCGAGGAACCTACTTACCAAGGACCAGGGCTTAGGACTTGCACGTGCCCTTATGGGGCACACAGTTCAAACCCATAATACAACGCCCTGGGGTTCTCTGCACCCTTGCAGATTGCGGGCTGCGGTCGTTCAGCAAACAGTCGCGGGTCGTGGGGGGCCAGAACGCAGACGTGGGTGAGTGGCCCTGGCAGGTGAGCCTCCACGTGCAGGGCCAGGGCCACGTGTGTGGGGCCTCGCTCATCTCGCCCACCTGGCTAGTGTCCGCAGCACACTGCTACGTCGACGACAGAGGATTCAAGTGAGTCGGGGGCGCGTTCTGAAGGGGGGAGCCCTTCCTTGGGTTTTCTGGACTTGCAAAGCCCCCCCACCCCCGTGTGTGTGTGTGTGTGAGTCATACCCAGATGGGGAGCACGAGGCAGGGCCGCCGGGGCTAGAGAGGCAGCAGGTACCCCAGGACTGGGCTTGTTACTAGGGGAAATCAAAACCAAGTGTATTGATTTTACTTTGTTTTATATATATTTATTTATTGTGGTATACAACATAACATTTCCCATTTTACCCACCTCGAAGTATACAATTCAGAGGCGTCAATTACATTCACTATGTTGTGCTACCGTCGCTACCATCCGTGACCAAAACTTTTCTATCACCCCAAACAGAAACCTGTATCCATTAAGTAATAATTCCTCCCCGCTCTTGGTACTCTGTGATATACTTGCTGTCCCCCTATATTTGCATATTCTAGGTATTTCATATAAGTGGGCTCATAACATATTTGTCCTTCTGTGTCTAGCTTATTTCACTCATCAGGGTGTCTTCAAGGTTGATCTATATTGTCGCATGTATCAGAACTTCATTCCTTTTTATGGCTGAATAATATTCCATTGTATGTGCAAATGGCTATTTTGTATTGTATCAGTCCTCCTGTATTTATTAGCTGGTGCTTTTCAGTAAAGAAAAGCTTTCCATCTCCCTTTATAAAGCTTTTCGAAATTATTTTTTAGACTCAGGATGGACATAGATTCCATTTTTCATTCTTCTTGCATAGTAACTTAATCCTGTTTTTTAATTTCAATGTTCAAATGATCCTGAGTCTTACCAGTGAAAGCCTATTCAAACTGCTTCCTTTGTCATATTCCTATCCGTTTTTGAGCACTCACTTTCTGGCAAAACAAAATGTTCCAGGTTTACTTTGTGCTTTAAATACCTGTTTTAATTCTCCCATTGCTAAAGCAAATACCATGCATAAGTTGGCTGAAACGATGGGAATTTATTAGCTCACAGTTCTGAGGCTAAGGGAAGTCAAATCAAGTCGTTATCAAGGTGATGCTTTCTTCCCAAGCACTGGCATTCTGGGGCTGGCTGCCGGTGACTCTTGGTCCTGGGCTTCTCTGTCACATGGCAAGGCATATGGCGACCTCTCCTGACTTCTCCCTTTGCTTCTGGGTTCCATTGACTTTCAGCTTCTGGTTGCTCCCTCTGACTTTCTATCTGTCTGATTTTCATTGTGCATATAAAGAACTCCAGTAATAGGGTTAAGATCCATCCTGGTTGAGATGGATGTTTCAGGGGTGCCATTGCTTTTCAGCCTTTTCTTTTTTGCATCATGAGTTTTTGCTGTGGTCTCTGACGCCTCTCCAGCAGCATAGGGTTCTCCCTCTCCTCCCCCCATTCCATATTTGTGTTTGTCTTCCTTTTCCAACCCTGAAAACTGGCTACCAGCCACATCAGCATGTTTACTCATTTGCTCATACCTGCAGCACCCCGACACAGCTCCCGAATTGCTAAACCTGTGCCACTTCCAACAACAAACCTAGCGGACGATGTTCAATATGCTTTTTGGTTCGTTTTGTTCTTAAAATATATACTGCTATGTTCAAACATTATTTGGAATAACTTTTGTTACTCCTGTGAAATTCTATTAGATTCATAACATCTACATATCAATATATCGATCTATATAGACTATAAATATATAACTATATATAGATAAATATATATATTTGTAATCAGATTTTAAAATGTATTGGGAAAAAAAACAAAAAATAAAAGAAATTTTTAAAAAATGTATTGGGAGTGGATGTGGCTCAAGCAGTTGAGCATCTGCTTCCCATATGGGAGGTCCCGGGTTCAATCCCTGGCCCCAGTACCCTAAAAAAAATTTTTTTAAGTATTAAAACAAGGTAAAGAGCAAGTGCTGCAGCAGAAGGCCTCAGGAAAGTTTTGGGTTTAGGGGTAAGGCAGAGGACGGGTCTTAGGCCATCTCGTCCTCTGGGCATCTGCCCTCTGGGTGTTGACGGGCAGCCACTCCGTGCGCGCCAGGCTGACGCGGCTCCTTTCCTCCCGTGCTCTCCAGGTACTCCAACCCCGCCGTGTGGACCGCCTATCTGGGGCTGCTGGACCAGGGAAAGCGCAGCGCCCCGGGGGTGCAGGAGCACCGGCTGAAGCGCATCATCCGCCACCCCTCCTTCAACGACTTCACCTACGACTACGACATCGCACTGCTGGAGCTGGAACTGCCGGCAGAGTTCAGCAGCGTGGTGCGGCCCATCTGCCTGCCGGACACCACACACGTCTTCCCCGCCGGCAAGGCCATTTGGGTCACCGGCTGGGGCCACACCCAGGAGGGAGGTGAGTGCAGTGCATGCGCGCCCCACATGTCCAAAGTTCCTGCCAGCACGTGGGGTTGGTGGCCCTGTTCCCCTGTCCTGGGCAGGGTGAGGCTGTCCCGGAGTGAGGTCCTGGCTTCTAGTGAGAGTAGCAGGGGGCTTGGGGCAAGGTTCAGATTCCAGGCGCGGCCTGGCCACCTAGCTCCTGAGTGGCTTTCGGAAGTTGCTTACAGCTCTGGGTCTATTTCTTCATGTGTGAAGTGAGAAAAAAACACGGTCCAGGGGAGTGGATGTAGCTCAAAGTGGTTGAGCCCCTGCTTCTCATATAAGAGGTCCTGGTTGATCCCCTGTACCTCCCAAAAACAAAGGGCAAAACCAACTCTCATTGGGGGAGCCCATGTAGCTCAGTGGTTGAGCACCTGCTTCCCATGTAAGAGGTCCAGGGTTCCTCTATACCCAGTACCTCCAAAAAAAAAAAAAAAAAAAAAAAAAAAAAGCAGTCCCAAAGGGGCCTTTGTGCATGTAAGCTGTCTTTGTTTGCCACACTGCCGTGACAAATACCACACAATGGGTTGGCTTCAACAAGCATTTATTGTCTCAGTTTTGAGGGCTGGAAATCCAAAATGAGGGAGTTAGCCAGGCCACGCTTTCTCCCCAGGTGGGTAGTTTTGGTGATGGCAGCCCTTGTCACGGGGCCTGCTCTCACTCGTCCCTGGCTTCTTCTGGCTTCTGCCACCTGACTTTTCTTGATAAGGTCTCTAGACCCAACCTGATGTACCTTGGCCATATCTTAATAATCACATCTTCCAAAAATCCTATTAACACACAGGTTCATACCCACTAGGGCTGGACACGTCTTTTCTGGGGGACATGATTCCATAAGCTCCCCAACATAAGCTCAGGACTGTGGAGAGGCTGAATGAATTAGAAGGGCCTGGGAGGGGCTGCCAATCCTCACTACCACCCACCTGTTCCCCCTGTCTGAAGGATGCAGGTCCTCAGCTGCTCAAGGTTTTATTTAAAACATGTTATAAAATGAATACGGGCCAGTGCTTAAAAATATTTTGGGCAATCTAAGCACCTCTTAAAATATATGTATATATATACATAAATAACATTTTTGTAAGCATATACACATATATGCATATATATTTATATATCATTTTGCAAATGTTTGTATGTATTGTGAGAATTTTGATTTTTACCCATAATAAAAAAAAAAAAAAAGAACATAGGAGGAAGGAATGTAAGCTCACGCGAGGCCCGCCCACCCTAACAACCACATAGGTATTGGGCCATGTTTCTCTCCCGATGGTCGAACCTCTCCCTCACAGTCACATCGACTGGTGACCTTTGGGTGGAAACGCACCAGTCACCCAACCATGTCCCAGTTAGGCATCGGGGTTGGTCCGTGGCTGCGGACCGTGGGGAGCGCAGGGCTCATCTCCCCGCTGCCTTCTCCCTGCAGGCACTGGGGCACTGGTCCTGCAGAAGGGGGAGATCCGAGTTATCAACCAGACCACCTGCGAAAGCCTGTTGCCACAGCAGGTCACCGCCCGCATGATGTGCGTGGGCTACCTCAGTGGGGGCGTGGACGCCTGCCAGGTGCGCTGAGACCACGTGGGGGCAAGGCAGAAGGGGGGCAGGGGGAGGGGAGGGGACGGGGAGATGGGAGCAAGGGGAAGGGGAGAGGAGGGGCAGGGGGAGGAGAGGGGAGAGGGGGGAGGGGAGAGGGGCCAGGGGGAGGGGAGAGGGGGCAGGGGGAGGGGAGAGGAGGGGCATGGGAAGAGGCCAGCGCGCTCAGGCCCCTGGGCTGCTCTCCCCCAGGGCGACTCTGGGGGCCCGCTGTCCAGCGTGGAGGCGGACGGACGAATCTTCCAGGCCGGCGTGGTGAGCTGGGGTGAGGGCTGTGCCCGGAGGGAAAAGCCAGGCGTGTACACGAGGCTGCCTGTGTTTCGGACCTGGATCAAAGATGAGACGGGGGTGTAGAGACCCGGGCGGCTCCCTTGCCCCCCGACATGCACACCTGGGGCCAAGGACGGAGGCACTGACCGGCACCCGTCCCGCGGGTCCCTGCGGAGTCCAGACTGAACCGATGCCCAGGACTCCGAAATGGCGCAGCCGCCGGGCCATCTCGTCTCCCTCCGCTCTGGAGCCAGCCGGGGCTAGGAGGAGGAGGTGGAGGACAAGACCCTGCTCGCCGCCTCCCCTGGACCAGGGCTGGACACCCGGCCCCTCCATGCAGCCCTGAGCCGTGCTGCCTCCGCCTTCGTCCTCTCTCCTGTAACCACTGCTCCAGGGTCAGACTCTTCAGAAACCCAGGCCAGAAGGAGCCTGGCGATGGCCATGTCTGAGAGTGGACTTGCTTTACCAGCTCCTGGGTGGGGCCCAGTGTGGGTACTTGTGTGTCTGAGTAAAACATCTTATTTCTTTTTAGGTAAAAAAAATTTTTTTTTCTTTCTGGAGTTGACGGGGCCTCCCTCCTCCTTCCTCCCAGCCCTAATTAAAAGAAATCCCCTGAGCACAGACCCTGGGGTCAGGCTGAGTGGCGGCCACAGCGCCCAGCCCCGTTGCCCAGGCCAGCATGGGGCTGCGTTTCTGCCCCTGTCTGCAGCAGCTGAGACCCTGGGGTCTGGCACCCTGAAAAGCAGTGTGGGGGGAAGAGGCATGTGATGGGGAGGGGGGCAGCCGCTGCCCAGGCCTGGGTCCAAAACAGGAGGGAGAAAGCCGGGCAGTGAAGGTTCATGTCTGGGTAGCGTGCATGAACTCACGCCCCCCTGTGAGGGGCTGAGCGGAAGGAGCCTGAAGCCTTGGTAAAGAACTCCACACATCTCCCATGCCTTTCCCCTTGATTTTTACGCATTAAATTAAAACATTCTGTCTCCTGGCTTGGGGTGGCCCAGAGGGAGCGTGTCAGGAGCTGGGAAGGGTTAGAAGCTCCTAAACCGGGCCTTTGAAGCATCCTCCTCAAGGAACTTAACCCCCACCCCCAGCAACCAGGCATTCACAAGCGGGGCTGGTCAGGAGGAGTGGAGCTAAGGAGGCAATCCGAATGGACAGTGCCCTGAGGGCAGGTTTCTCTGCTCATCTCCGCATGCCCAGGTTTTAGCTCCTGCCTGCTGGTAGAAGATGCTGACACATATTTGTGGAAGGAGTGGTCTTTGCCTCCTACCTGTTGTAGAAACAAAAGGGAGGAAAGATATGGTCTGATTGGAGCAATCTGGGTAGACTTCTTAGAGGAGGTGGGATTTGAGCTGCCTCTTTTAGTTGAGCCTGAATGTTTTCCCCTCTTGAGAGAGGGAGCAGCACTGTCTTGACACCTGTGCAAGCATCTGTTGTCTTTTCCGCCCACCTGCAGGGGTCCAGGGTAAGGGAAGGGGAAGAGTATCTGTTCTTACCAAGGTGTGGAAATAAGAATAAAACCATGGCCAAAAGGCCCCTGTGCATGCTGTAAATAGCATATGTTTTCTCCTCTGACATGGTGCCTCCCTCCTGGTTGTTTCAGTGTCAATGCTTAGCAAGTGCCCACATTAAATGGAAACGTCTAATGTGACTTGTGTGTGGTCTGGTGGCTTGGTTTGAATGGAAATCCTGCCAGCTAAGGCTGGGCCCCCCTGTTGAGGCCATTGCCCACACACTGTGAATCAGGAGGCAGCCCAGCCTGTGCCACCATGGCACCCTCTGTGGCCTGACATTGCCACTGTGCAAACTCACTCCCCCAGATCATACAAGCAGGCAGGCCATCAGAAGACTCGACTATCCTCCCCTTATTTCCTTTCGTGAAAGTCCCTGGAATAAAGATCACATGCCCCAACTGCCCTTGCAGCTAGCTGTGGCCATCCTATTATTGTTCTACCCATGGGATGTTAACAAATATGTTCTGAAACGGCTTCCTTAAAAGATCCCTGATGGGTACCCTCCCTGCGCCCACATTTTTGTCAGGCCAGTTCTCCATCCTGCTTCCTGGGAACTTGGATGCTGGTGCTCTCGCAGCCATACTGTAACATGAAGATAAAGCCGACATCCTAGGAATGGAAGCGCAGAGAGCTGGAAGGAACTTGAGTCTCTGATTATCACGGAGCTGGTTGTATTGGTTCTGAGCTGCCTCTTGCAAGAAATAAATATCTAATTTATGCCAGCTCTTGTTCTGGGTTCTCTGTTTTATTTAGTGGCATGTCATCCTAACTTGACCTGGCAGCTAAATTAAAAATTAGGAAATTTCACCTAAAAATTCAGATCCTTGTCTTTTCCCTTGACAATTTGGGATATCTGGTAAACCTGGGATCTGTAGGAACTGGCCAGGACAAGCTAACAGATGTTCATTTTAGACAGGGCTGGAGGTCTCACCAGGTACTTTTCCTTCCTTCCGAAAGCATTTGAACTTTCCATCCCTGACAAGGACATTGGAGTTTTCTTGTATGGCATGATAGGTTCTTATCCTGTCTTTGTCCCTTAGGCTGTTTCTCCAGCTATTCTTGGAAATGAGCAGGATGGGAAAATCATGGATATCAACCTCATAGCTTAGAGTCCTTCTCCCTGAGTCATTTTTAACAAGACCATTCCTAAACTGGTGAAGTTCATGAAGGAGGAAGGGGACTGTTCCTTTTCCCTTTTGGATCCACATAGGCCACAGTTCGGCAGGCCTGCCTGTGGGAGCTGGGGAGCGCAGGTTTCAGTGTCCACAGACTTGACTGGTGGAGAAGCTACTCCCATGGATTGGGAGGAGGGAAAACTGGGGGCCTTCCACTTCGGGGCTGCAGCTTTTTCTCATTTTAAAGACCCTCATCTGGTCTAAGGAACTTATATTCCTCTTTTTTTTTCATATAATAAACTTTATTTTAAAAGAAGTTTTAGATCTCAAAAAAGTTACATTGAATGTATAGGGGATTCCCATATGCCCCACCTCTCCCCCTCCCACATTTTCCCATATTAATAACTTATATTAGTGTGATACATTTGTTACAATTGATGAGCCAAAATTGAAGCATTGTTACTAACCAAAGTTTACATTATGGTTTACATGCTGCACCAAACAGTTTTATTTATTTATTTACTTTTATCCATTTTTAACACCCCCACCCCCACTTTTGGGTGCATTCGCTGGGCAATTCTCTGTGTTTGTTTCCCGCTCTCTCTTCTCATCCTCCTGTCTTCACCGGGATTCGATCGCGGGAGCCTCTAATCTGGGAGAGAGGCGTCCTACCACCTGCACCACCTTAGTTCCTGGTTTTTTGGTGCATCTCATCTTGGCTCTCCCTTGTGTCACTCTCCTGTTACGTTATCATCTTGCTGCATGTGCTGCCAGGCATCGTGCTCACTGTGGGCAAGTGTGCTGTTAGGCCTCTTGACCCTAGTAGCTTCCTGTCCCTCCCTTGCACTCCTCTAGGACTCTCTTCATTCCAGGTCCACCAGGAAGGCTCCTGTTTCCACCTGGGGGACCTATTAAAGCTGTGACTGCTTAGACCCTGGGGGCCGCCCCCACCTCTTTCCCATGTCCCCCATCCCTCCAGGATTCTGGGCGGGATCCAGGCCTGGTCTAGGCCTCATCAGCAAATTCTCACCCTCACCTAGACCTGAGTCAGAAGCTCGGGGACCTGGCCCAGCAATTCCCAATCTTCCAGGCGATTCTGACTGCACTGGGAAGTTTGAACCACCATTGTCAGCTGACTTAGCATTAGCGTCACCTGGGGGGTTGTTAGAAATCAGCTGGGCTGCAGCCCCAAATCTGCATTAAGATACCCCAGGTGACTTGTATGCACCTTAAAGTTCCAGGCACACCTTTCTATATGGTTTCAAAGAGCCTCAGGTGATTCGGGGACCAAGCTGGTCTGGGACCCTGGTTTTTAGGAGATGAGACTTAGTGTTTCCGAGATCGAGGCAGGCACAGCCCTGGTGATGGGAAGGAAATGGGCCTGGAGTGGAGAAGGGGGGCCAGTGAGATAGGTAAGAGAGGCCCTTGTGCTGTTCTCGGCCTACCCAGGGTTCAGCCTTGGGGCTGCCCAGCATCTGAGCCAAAGTGCAAGTGCCTAGGACTGGTTTAGAGGGGATGCACTTGGCCCTGAAGTCCCAGCAGATGCCCTCTCTGGAAACCTGCCCGAGTTTCAAGAAGCATTTGACACTCAGAAAATCAAGGAAGTGGATTAAAATTGTGGAGCCGAAGTCAGTGTTATTTCTGACCGGAGGTAAGAATCATAGTGGGAAGAAACCCGTTCCTTTTGAGGGACTTACAGAGGTCCCTGGTGGGTACAGAGGCTCTGAGTTGATGATGGGAATGAAAAGAGCTCTCTTAATTGCTCCTTCCAGGCTCAGATCTGCTGACTCCAAGGGAGGCTGGGGGAGGGGATTCGCGAGGGAAATAACCCCATGTCTGCCTGTTTTGCACACACTTGCATTTTCAGTTCCAGAACTAGCTCCAAGTGTGTGAGAGGAAACACGGTTTCATTAGTGAAGTCTCTGTAGCCCAGCTCACGATGCAGGGCCTGGAGTGAGGCACGCGTCATTGCATCCTGGAGAAGGGGCATGGAGAGGCATGATCTCCAGTCAGGGCCAGCTTCCTGGGCTGCTGACCCAGTGGTCACCCAGGGCCTCAGCTCCGAAGGACCAGCCCTTGATTTATTGCTCTGTTGCCATCTTGAAATTCTCAATTTTTGGACAAGCAGCCCACTCTTCATTTGGCATCGGGCCTGGAAATGATGTCATTGGCCCTGCTGGCTGAGGCCACCTCATGGTCATCCGGGCATCTTGAGGTAGCATTAGAGAAGGTGAAGGAGTGGGTTAGAGCAAGGACTGAGGGCTGTGAGAGGTTGGGATGGGTAGGGCGGGAAGGGGGTTGCACGGGGCTGGGGTGTGTGATGTGTGTCTACTTGGTGAGATTTCGGTGTCCAATTCTTTGGTCACACACTGGCCTGGTTGTGGCTTTGGAGGTTTGTCAGCAGTTGAGATCAGCACCTACAACCAGTTGCCCTTGAATAAAGGAGATGACCCTCCACACTGGTGTGTGTGTGTTGGAGATTCTGAAGGACAGAGGAGGGTTCCAGAGATTAGAAGGAATTCTGCCTCGAGACTACACTCTCCACTCCTGGCTCAGTTTCTAGACTAAGGGATCTAAACTCAAGCATTTAGTGTCCCTCGCAACAGGCACTTCCAGCCTCTGGCTGGCCGTGTGAATTCAGACTGACCAGTTGCACAATCACATGAGCTGATTCTTTATAATAAATCTCTTCATATATTCTCTCTCTACACATACACACACCCTTTTGGTGGTGTTACTCTGCAGAATCCTGATGGATACAGAAGAGAAATGGACTTCTTCCTGATTTCCTCAGAGAGAGGATCCTATAGGCAAGAGGAATCCTATGGTTTTTTGTTTGTTTGTTTGTTTGTTTGTTAGCAGATCGGTACAACCAGCTTTTACCACCCAGGATTTAGCATCTAAGGTTCCAACCAACATGTGTACAAGTTAATATAGATCAGGTAACAATGGATCATCTGTACTCCAAAGAATTCTAAGTTCTTCTATGGATATCTTCTGATCCTGTTTGGGATTAGGGAAATCTCTAATTATATCTCTTAACTCAGCTTGGGTCCGAAGTTTAAATTCTGCAGTCGCCTGCCTGCATACCCGGCTCATGGCAGGGGTAGATCTTTGAGGCAATCAGCACTTTGGGGTTGTAAGAGAGTTCTTGGGAAAAGGTCAGGACTCTGAACAAAGGAAAGAGGAAGGAGAAGTCGGAGGTTCAGAAGAAGAGAAATCAGAAGGATAGCAGGCTAGAAGGAGAGCTGGATGTAGGCAGGAAACTGCAGGACAAGATGGGGGCAAATTTCTATGGAAACAAGTCTAGTGTTTTGCCTAAGTTTGTGAAATTGTTCATTAGTGTTGGCCAAAGAATCTTTTATGGCAGCAGTTTTTGAATTCAGAATTTCATTTGGAGGTCTCCACATACCAATAAAAAAAATGCTGCCTATTGGGGCTAAGAAATCCTCTTCTCTTTTTCAATTTTATTTTATTTATTTATCTCCCCCCCCCACCGCCCCCCGCTTGTCTTCCTTTGTTGTGCAAGCTCTCACTGCACCCGGGAGCTCCTTTACCAGGAGGCCCCGGGGATCGAACCCAGGGCCTCTCATATGGCAAACAGGAGCCCAACTAATTGAGTCACAGCCACTTCCCACTCCCTTTCTTTTTGAAGGCTTCTCTCAGACAAACAATTTCATTCTAGTCAAACATTCCACCTAGTGACCAATGAAGTCTCCACTCATCCTTGGAGAAGTTACACCATTTAGAAAGACCGTTGTAGGAATTAGGATGGCAATGTGTGCATAGGAGAAGCACGGCTGTTTTCTGGAGGATTTGAGGTTTAGACTTAGAAAACCCTATGAGAGCTGGCAAGGGCCAGCTGAAATGTAATTCTTGAGCACCTCATGTTCTGGGACCCCAGTCTGATGGTTGGCCGCCTCCAAACGCAGACCTGACAACGTGCGTGCAGCTCCCCTCCCTCGCAAGTGGAAAACCAGAAACACCACTCTCTGGACCAGCGCCAAGCTCCCAGGACAAAGACTGAGACGGAAGGAGAAACTCGTCTGGTTTTATTGGTGACCCAGAGCAAAGTTTTCCCAAGTGGATGCCGGCCTGGTAAGAACATCACCTCGCCTATCTGTGACAACAGGTTTATAGAACCCACGCCCTTGTTCTACCCCATGCGTCCCCCTTTTAGGACAAACAAAATACTTAGCACAACCCAAAGCAGTGACACCAGACTTCAGAAAGGGAAGAAAAGGCATGGCCTGATGCCACCCAGGCTGCCAAACAAATGTGAACCTATAGCAAAACCTGGGAACCAAACTTAGAATAAATGGCTGAGGAACTCAGTGCAAACAGAGGTGAGTCTGGACCTGGTGCTGGCCTACTGTGCCAGTGTGGCCTTGACCAGCGTGAACAGCAAGGCACAGGCGGTCTCTGCGGGTGCCGTGCCTGGTTGAAGCTGGGGTCTGTGATGGGAGCAATGCAGACTGGGCACTGGGCTGGGGCTCCTCAGGGTGACATCCATGAAGGGATCTTGAGAAGCTACCAAATAGCACTAAAACCAATCAGAGCAACCCCCAAAGCAAGACCTTGGGATAGCCTGAAAGGTGGTCCCAGCTGCTCCTTCATGAAAGGTCAAGCACTGGAATTGACTGCAGGGAGGGGAGATGTTGAGAGGCTTCAAGCAAGTGCAATCCTCTGGGTGCTGGGAAGTGGGGTGGCCCAGGCTCCCCGAAGCTCAGCTTAGCGCTTGCAAGTCCTGCTGGCTGCTCTCACATCCTGATGTTGTATTTTTTTGAGGGTTCCAATAAGCTTTGCTGTCCTTTTCCGGCTTCCCTCCTCTGCTTCTCAAGGGGCACGAATATGCCTGAGGTCCGCCGTCCTTTGGCCTACAGCTTGGAGACTGTGTCTTCATCCTCACCTCCAGCAGTTTCCTGAAAAGCCCCTGCCAGAATGGTTCCAGGCATCAGTGGAATTCATCTCGTCTGTTCCATGGTCGCAGAATCTTCCAGCAGGAGGGATGTGTATTTTCCTGGGCTGAAAGCTTCACTTTCCTTCCCCTTGGCTGCCTGCTCTCTCCCTCCGCCCCATGCTTCCTTCACCTTGGATGCTATCACCGTTTCCCCTGCCCACACCCTGTAATCAAGAATAGCTCAGTCTCTCTGCCAGACTCTGCTCTGGAACTTCCTACCGTCTTGTTTAACACAGCAGGGAAATTCTCCCACCCTTGGCCTGAATATTTTTCCCCAAAGAGCCCAAGAAAATGGTGTGTAATGGGTGTGCGTGGGGGGGGTGTAACTCCAGTTGAGAAGGGTAGAGAAGGTGGTTCTCCCTCTCTCGTGCTTGCTCTTGCTCCTCGTTCTGTACAGACGCTCGTTCAGAGAGCAGTGGCCCAAATAAACAGGCCATCTGATACCTCTTTGAAGCCGATAATCTAAGTACTGTCCAAATACCCAAGGAAGACAAATAGGACAGGAGAAATGTATAGAAACAGAATTTAAAAAAAAAAAAAAAAATTGAAGTGTTTTTATTTTTCATTTTTTAAAAAAGGGTAACAAGTTTATTTAAGTAAGCCAGGGAGCCAGGGGAAAGGATTGGGAAGGGGCTGTTCGTTAATTCCACAAACTTCTGCTGAGGATACTGGCCCAGCCTGTGGTAGGGGCTGGGATACTGCACATAACAAGAAGACCTTTGTGGTGGAGAGAAGGGCCATTGCGGTAGGATGTGAGGCTGCTTCAGGCGCTTGGGCCCCAGAACTGGGCGCTATCCAGAAGTAGGTCTGGAGCCCAGGGGATGGTCAGGTTCCTGGTAGCTGAGAGGTGCCTGACCTGGCCTGAAGGGCACTTGTCAGGTGGGTCAAGGATTTTCTAGTGATCCTTCAGTTGTCGAGGGAAAGCTTTCCCTGGGATAAGAGTGACCGTCTGAGTGACTCTGTTTACATCTGGAATAATCTTGCATTCAGCTTCCTAGCTGGAAAGAACCTGACTTGACAGGGCATCCAGGCTCCCGCAGAGGTGTTTCAGTCCCATTCATGACCCTGTAAAGCTGAGACGGGCTTCTAGGGACGAGAAGCCAGCTGCACCTCCCAGTCCGTCTCTGCAGAGCTGCTCGCCACCACCTTGGGGCTGGTGTTAAAATTGACCTATATGTCCATGTCCCCCACCGGAGGTTACAGCCCAGTGGGAACGCAAAGATTTTCTGCTCCAATAACAGACAACAAGCACAGGCATATGCCAAGGGACACGCCCTGTGCAGAGTGCCTTAGAGACTTGTCTCATGTAGTCTTTACAACCTCAGGAAGTCAGTTTGATCTTCCCCATTTACACGAGGGGAAACCGAGGCTGAGTGCTGTAAGACTCTTGCTCAAGCTTGCAGAGTGAGTGAGGGAAGAGGAGGATGCAGACCCAGCTTCTGGACCCCAAAGCCCTTTCTGAGCAGGACACTCTCCTTCTGACACCTTCAGCTGCAGGGCCCAGGGCCCTTTCTCTTGCCAGGTAATAAACTCACAGGCTTAGGCACCTGCCCCAAAGGCCCAAATGCACTTTCTTTTCTTTCTTTTTTAAATTTTGGTGACCCCTACGTGCCCTAGCTCTGAAACAGCTCTGCAGCATTTCATAATCTTTCCTGCTCCCATTTCCTGGGCTCCCTCCAGCAGCCCCTGGGCATTTCCCTCTCACAGGGGCCAAACCATCTGCTTTCTCTTAGAATTCGCCAGGGCCCCGGTATGTCCTGGAGGGAGGAAGCCTTTCCTTGAGGTCTTGGGCTGTGGGTGGCAGAACCACCCATCCTGCTGCTCACTGACTCAGGAGGACCAGCCGCTGCTGCTTGCCTTCCTCCCCTGAGCTTCTTGTTTCTGCTGGGGGCTGCTTGGCCTGGAGTGGGGTGGGGTGGGTGGGGGAGACGCTTAAGCAGAGGGAAACTGGGCCTGGCTCCCAGTGGAAAAATGGAGCTATGGAGCCTGCACAGGCCAGGGCAATGCCCTTTGCTCAGTCCAGTTCCAGAGATGACCCACAACTGAACCTGTGTGTGTGTGTGTATGTGTGTGTGTGTGTGTATGTGTGAAAGGGTTGGCCAGAGATATTTCTGGATCACCAGAGACCAGATTTTTCACAGAGACCTGGGGGAATGCTGCAAGAACCAGGGCTGAAATGACAATCCGTTCATTTTGTTCGGGTTCCGTAGCTTTAGATAAATACATGCGTGGCTGACAGTTTGAACCACTTCTTTGGGTATTTGTTTCCAACAAAAGCCTTTTTGATCGGGTTTCAGAAAGGGTGCTTTTTCAGTTTGGGTGACAGCAACGGTGATTATTTTGGGCTTATTTCGGACCCCTCCCGAGGTTCGTTCTAAGTGCGGGCAGTAGGGGGCGCTCGTAAACCGCATTTCAGAACAAAGCTCTCCGCAACGCCCCCCCCCCCTCCGCAACGCCCCGCCCCCCAGCTTCATCCCGTTCTCGACGGGTGTCTGGGGAGCGTCGAGGCAGAACACCTGCGACCCCATGCGTGGACACATGCGGCCTGGAGCCCTCGTGGAGAAGCTTTCCAGGCCCTTCCTCTTGCCTCACCCCATGGCATGGCACACGGTGCTTTGGAGAGCCTGGCGGCCCCTGTCAGTCCCTCCAGTGTTTCCTGAACCGCGTCCTTTTACGAGGGGAGCGGCTTCGCTTCTGTGACCTTGGAAGAGGGGGGCCAAGGGCTGGGGGGCGCCCAGGAGCTCAGGTTGACGGGAGTTTATGGAGGACCAAAGGGAATTTGGTGCCCTGGCCACGGCTCTGAGGACCGCAGCCTTCTCTCTCCTCTCCGCCAGAGAAGCTCCCAAAGGTCCCTTTTCCAGAGCCTGGGTTTCATCCCATTGAGTGCACCCTGAAACATTTGTCTCCAAGGCTTTTCTTCTCCAAGGCTAAGTAACGCCAAGCCCTCCAGACTGTCTTCACTGGTCATTTTCTAGCTTTGCAGGTATGTTCACGTCCAGCACCTGGGAAGCCATGAGAATGGGTTGGGGGTTCCTAAGCCCCTCCAGACCGCCTCTAGGCGCTGTCCCAGGCGCTGGGCCACGGGGCTGGGAAGAGCTTGACATAAGTAGGAGCCGCTGCCTTGAGTGTGAAGATTACGGGAGTGGGAAGAGTATTGAGGCTCATGTTCCTTTTGGTTGTTGTGATTTTCTCATGAACTATAACCTGCTTAACAGAGTTCCATGATCAAGGACCCATTTCCTCCTCTTCTCCTTCAAAAGACATCACTGGAGCTGATGTAGCTCAAGTGGTTGAGTGCCTGTTTCCCATATAGCAGGTGCCATATACGGTTGGATCCTGGTACCGCCTAAAAAAAAAAAAAAAAAAAAAAGTCATGCACTGACTTACTAGTTGCACAGGCCTTGTCCTAGGCACTGGGGGTACAGTAGGGGCCCTCGGGGAAAGTGAGGTACTGAGCAGGGTGCAGGAATCTGGGTCCCCTTACTCCAAATCCAGTGCTCTCCTGCACTGAGCTATCATGGGGTGGGGGTGGGGTGCGGAAAGAGCCTGAATAGAAACTTCCTCAGTGCTCAGCTCCTGGAGGATGGGTTTTGGCTCTGCAGAGGTAAACGTTATTTGTTACCCCATGCTCCTGTCCCTCGAACATGCCCTTAGATGGAGTCGAATTAGATTGAGCCTTGATCTCCCCCAGATACTTTTACTACTTCTTGGGATTAGTGACTCTCTTCTCTTTTGTCTTCAATTATTCTTGGCACTGCCCTGTAGATGACTTCTGGGAAGCAAGGACAAAACCTTCCTGTCTACACTGACATCAGGTTGTACACGTTCTTGCTGAACACAACCAAGAGGTGGTCTCCAGGCATGACGTGTGAGGAGAACCAGGGAGAAAGGCCCACGGCCAAGAACTCCCAGCTCAGGTGTGAGTGTTGTGCCCTGGGCTGGGTGCACAGGAGGCAGCTCGTTCCCCTCTGGTTCCCATCGGACATGGGGGGGGGGGGTTGCCGGGCGAAACTGAACTACTCGGCTTTTCCTCTGCTCTTGGCTCTGCTCACCCCCTCCACCGCCACTGCCAACCTCTGTTTATGGTGGGAGAGGAACTGGAAAATCCACTGATGTACGTAAGAGCTGGACAGAGTCTGCAAATGGGGGAAAACCTTCCACACTGATGCCTGCAAACAAAGGCTCGAAGTTTTGTCTGGCTCTGCAGAGGCTGGCTGGGAGCACCTTCACTTTCACTGAACTCCTTAAAGGTTCATAGGGGTGCGTGGGGGGTGGGTAGGGAGTTTGGTCCCATGTGCTTTAGGGCTGGAGGCTCAGGGCCCTGTGACCCCATGAGGGTCTGGAAACAGTCCTGGGTGGGGAGACAGTGGGATGGGAGTAACTAATGGTTATAGCAGCACTGTAATGACATGGGGACAATTGGAGCTCTGAAGGTACCCTCTTACTGAAACGGACATTTAGGAGCTTCCCTTCCTTCACTGAGATTTGTGTGTGTATGCTTATGTGTGTGCACGTATCTGTTTATGTGTATGAGTATACACACATACACACACACTCTTTTGTATGTTCTGGGGGCACTTTTAATGTGCACGGCAGAGTTAGCACCAGCTCTTCCCCAGAGCTAATCCGCTGGTCTCTTTTCTCTTAGGACCAAATGGGAGACCCTGCCTTTCTGACAGGTTCCCTCCATGCAGATTTGAATTCTCACAGGTGTCCCTCTGTGTTTGTGGGAGGCCTGGGGTGGAGGGGCCCCAGTTCTGGGTGAAAGATCTTGCACCAGTGTCCATGGCATGTCTTAGGTGCTACTATGCACAGGCATATTCCCTCCTGCTCAAACCTCACCCCCTTCCCAGGACCTTCCCTGCTGCATCTCTTGAAAGGCTGCACGGTAGAATTCTCCAGCGAGTTGTGTAATCTCCTCACCTGCCAGGGAGTTGTTGGAACACAGCATGTTGGGAAAGCCACTTTGTGTTTTGGGTGACAGTTGGCCATGTGCTTATGAAGTTCGCCTGTGGATGCGCGAGCTCTGGGTTTGTAGGTAGGAGGGTCTCTGCAGCCAGACCCTGGAGGGAGGGGTGGGCTTGGGGATACCACATAGGCAGAGGTTTTCAAATGGCATATAAGTGAACTCATGGAGAATGAACTCAGCTATTTAAAAAGAACTGAAACCTACAACCCTGCCAGTGCCTTTACACGTTCCATTGCAAACTCCAAGCAGCCTGCTCCTTGGCTCGTGTTGGGCAAACAGACTCCTGGAATTTGCACAGGATGAGACATTATATATTAGACTGGGAGGCCAATCTCCAAGTTCAATGATCTCTCTGGCATGGCCTGTTCTTTTATGGCCTCTTCCCTCCGAGGTCTCAAGACCAGCTCTGTTTGGGTGAGTGCTGGCAGCCTCGCTGGGGCTGGGACCTACTGGGCGGACCCTTTGGTCTGCAGTGCCAAAGAGCTCTTTCCCACACCTTCTTCCTTGCTTTGGCCTCCTTATCTGGAATAGCTCACTGGCCCATTAACAGCCTCCCCTCCCTGCCCCCCACACCCTTTCCTGCTTTAATTTTCTCCTGGGCAGTATCTTGTTCATTGTTGGCCAGCTCGTCCTCCCTTCCCCTGCCAAAAACAGATGCTCCCCAAGGGGAAGGTTTTTGTTCTGTTCACAGGTCTACTCTCAGTAGAGCTGAGAACATCGCCTGGCAGAGGCCTGTTGGAGGAGGGAGGAGGAAGTGCAAGCAGCAGAGTGGATTAGGATGAGCGATGTCAATGGGGTTCCCACCCAGCCAACCTGGCTTTAGTAGAAGTCCATTTCTGCTGGAAAGGGCCACTCTGGAAAGCAGCAAATCAGGCTTTTCTCTTTGGTCTTAGGGGCACAAGCCTCTCTCTTTCCCAAACCCTCCCTGACCTGCTTGCTGTGATGTCCTGTTTTAGCCCAAGGCCCATAACCTTCTGGTGGCTCCTCTCTGAACTACTGAAGGATTCCTAGCCGATCTCAGGGAAGTCTGTGTGTACTGGGGAAACCCCCGCCCCCGCCGCCATGTGCTTTCTGCTTGTTTTCAGCCTTCCTAGAGCAAACCCTGGTAATACTGTTGCCGTGCCTGAAAATGGCAGGTGGTACTTAATTTCCCACCACATAGAGCCCTAATCCTTAAGGCCTTCTCTGATCTGGTCCCAGACTACTCTGGAACATTTTCTTCTCTTCTTCACCTTTGGGGAAGAAAGTTTGAACTGCTTTCAGTCCCCACACACTCTGAGCTCCGAGTTTTTTCCTGGAGTGGTCTCCTCGTCCCTCCATTCTGCCTGTACAAATCCTATGCTGCTTTTCAAGGAAGATACAGCTCATGTCACCTCCTCCAGCCAGGTCTCTCCCTCCTTCAAATTTCCAGAGCACTTTTTGGTGTTTCCCTCGTGACAGCCAGCTATTTCTCTATCAGTGATATTTCTGTGGTTCTTTTCTTTAATGTCAGAGACCACAGCTTCTTGAGGACGGAGACTTCATTCAGCCTACCTGGGCCTGGGGCCACCTTGGTACAAGAGCTAGGTCCCTTTCTAGGTCTCTGTCCTAACGGATCTTGGTCTACTGTAGTTTAGTCCAACTTTTTTTTTTTTTTTTTTTTTTTTTTTTAATTTTTAAAATCTATTTTTTTGAGGTACTGGGGCTGAGGATTGAACCCGGGACCTTGTATGTGGGAAGCCAGTGCTCAACCATGGACCTACATCGGCTCCCCTGGGTTGGTTTTTTCCCCTTTGTTTGCTTGTTTTTTTTTTAGGAGGCACTGGGGACTGAAACCAGGATCTCCCATATGGGAAGCAGGTGCTCAGCCCCTTGAGCCACATCCTCTCCCCTAGCCCAACTGACTTTACACATCCCGTTTCCACTGTAACAAAAGTACTAGAAGTTATGCAAACACAATAGGGAGTCCTGGCCTGGCATGGGAGGGTCTGGGAAAGCAGGGGTTGGTGGATGAGTAAATGAGGGAAAAAGGATGGCAGACAGCAGCGTTCTACAGGTGGCCTACGGGAAACTGGCCTAGGTGGTAGCAGTTCTGAGGATTGGATTTCAAGTCCGTACTCCTTCACTCATAGAGCCTTATGTTTCTATTCTCACAAAAAGAGTAAGATTCTGCTATGTACAGTGAATTGAGAGTTGAGGCAGATCATTAGGCTGTATGATGGAAATAATTCTATAGGTTCTGTCCTGAGAACTCCCTTTTCAGTGACTCAGTATTCTGGTGAGTTGAGCTTGTGACCATCTTCTTGGCAATGTTCATTTATTCATCTAACAGTTTTTGAGTTTTATCTCATGGCAGGTGCTGTGCTCTTTACAGGAAAAAAAAAAAAAAAGCCACATTTGCCAACCCGAGGCTGTTCAGTCAGGTGAGGGAAGACACATGGAGTGGGTTACCTGACAGTACACTAGGCACTGGTCTGCACACTTTACAAAGAATTCATTTAATGCTCACCAGCAGCTCAACAGAATCTGCAAGGGGAGTCAACAGGAGGGACCCTTGATCTTAGACTGACAGTGGGTGGGAGGGGGATGAGGAATGAGAGGCAGGCTCCTTGAAGGGGCAAAGCCTGATTTGGGTCTTCAAAGTCCAGTGGTCATTAGCCAGGCGCAGCAGGCTGGGAAAGGTCCCTCCAGGAGGGAGGCCAGAGATTTTGAGTAGGGTGACGTCACTCGTAGCAATAAGTGAAGGATGAACGGGAAGGGGCCAGGCTGGAGGGGGGCAGCAGTGAGGAGGCCAGAAACAGCACAGGCTCCAGGGGACTCAACAAGGAGCAGGAGGGAGAAGAAAATGAGGGAAAATGTTATCAGCAGGGGAGGAAGGAAAACTCAGTCTTCCTCTAGTAATACTAGATGTGAGCACATAAAAAATGACCAGTCCCTATCTTTAGAACAAGTTCTCAAGCACTTCTTTTCACCTTGTAAGGAAAAGAACATCTGACTCTCCTGCAAGAAAGAGCACAGGATCCTGGATATGGCTTCTCTTCTGATCACTCTGCTTGGGAGAGAGATCATAAAATAGGACTTTTTACTACTCTTCTAAGTAGGTTCATTAGCACTCAACAAAGAATTCTGTTCCTGGACAAAAGTTATCACGCACACAGCTCCTACGATATGCACTGTTGTTCCTATATACTGTTTCTGCCTCAATCTCTAATTTAAAATGGGCTTCAGGAACTTTATTTGATAGCGACCTTTCCTTGTTATGTTCTAAAGCAACTTTCCTAAACAGAAGGTTTCTAGACTGGAAGAATCATTAGAGGCAGTTACCTGAGGCCTTTACTCTAGGAGGTTTGGAGTATGTGTGTGTACTAAGCCTTCAACTTCCAGGCTCTCTAGTAGATGAGACTCACTCATTCACTAAATGATAGCCAGCCAAAGGCAGCCAGACATGTTAGCTGTGGGAAAAGGCAGGCAGGACAGGAAGGCGAGGAGATCACATGTGGAAGCTCTGCGGAACTCTTCTACCGTCAACTCTGCCCCCAGCCTCTTCAGTGACTTGACTTCTGGGTCTCCATTTCCTTATCTAGTAGGTAGAAAAATCTCCAATGTCTTCTGCAATTCAGGTAAACCAATCAGTTTAAGGGGAAAAAACAAAACACACTTCTCTTTGCCTCCAAGGCTGTTTTAAAATCTAGTTTTCAATCAGTTTGCTGAAGAGGCATTTTTCTAGATTGACTAGGCCCTACCTTAGTCATTCTTTCTAGCTGTAAAACAGTTTACCCATGCAGAAAAGGAATTACAGTAAATGTTGGGACTTTATTTCTGTGAGTTAAGTTTACCCCCTAAACACTTAAGTGTTTGTAGATGTTAAGTTTCTCAGTTTAATACTATTAATTTCAATTCTTATCAGTTGAGACACACAACTTTGGTTATTACTTTTAGGGCCAATCTCTGAAAAGAATCTTTCTGGTACAAAATTCATATACTAATCAAACTGTAGAATATAATTACTTAAAACTCTGTACTCTGCATTTATATACATCACCTGTGGCTGACAGTACACTAGGCACAACACAGTTTGATGACCTTGAATGGTTCTGTAAACTTGTTAAAAACACTCAACATGCTCACCGAATAAAAGAGAACGTTTCTTTGAATTTACCCTCTTCCTCTCTGAATTGAACTCTCAGTGATCTTGATAGCTTGGGGTCAATGAAATAATTATTTTTGCCTGTAAGTCCCATTCTATAGACCAATTATTGTCAAAATCTACATTTAGAAAGTCTTTCCCAAGGCTCTCACAGGCATATTTCCTATGCAATGAGCTGTCACCTTTCCCCCAAATCCTGTTTTACTACTCCCTGGTTGTAAGATAGCATTGAAATGGCACCAAGAGATCTCTAATCAATAAAGTATAATTTCAGAAAGAATCAGAGCAACTTCTAAAGAAAGGTAACCCCTCAACCAGGCTTTGTTCAATAGAGTAACTATCCTTTATGTCCTTGGGGGTGGTGTCTATGGAACCTCTACCCGCAGTTTTTTCTTTCTTAGGAAGCCATGTGTTATTTAACGTAATAGTCGCTGGACTGCAGACACTCAAAAGATGTCTGCTTAAGTAATGAATTATTCTGATGACTTTTCTCATGCACTTGACATCAACCAATACCACCAATTCTTCTTTCAGGCCAACAATAAATAACAAAAGCAGGAAGTTTTACTCCATAAAGCACTAGTAAGATATTTTAATGAGGAAGAAGAAAAAAACAAAAAACAAAAAAAACCCAAAACACTTTAGTCTCATGTTTCTATCCAAAGACACTCAAAACTAGTTTTTCCCTGCCCATCCCTCCTAAATGCAACTTTATTTTTGACCATATAATAAAGGCCAGTTTAAAGAATTTTTTTTTCCAAAAAGTTTAAACCTTTTTAAAAAAGATTAAACAACCAGGCTAGCAAAAAAGGTACTCAATACATACTTTCCTTATATCAAACAGGCTATTATTTCAATACAGTATAACTATACAGAATATATACAATACACATATGTTCACAAAGCAAACACTATAGGCTCAGAACAGATATGAAAAGACATGATATTCACATTGATTACAATAACTCTAAAAATGATTGTAACGTTGAAACGGCACTTAGTTTACAAAAATGTCACAAAAATATATATATATATATATGTGTAGTCACCAAGAACTATGCTTCCTGTAAAATACTAATAGTCAGATACTAGTATATAAAATGTGAAGTTCTGACATTGTATACATTTTTAGGAAATAAAACAAAATCCAAACCATTTTTGTTACTGCTGAAAGTCAAACAGTCAAACATGCCAAGTAATTTAGCTATGGCCACTGTCACCAAGTAGAGCCATACTTGAATGAGATGATACCTGGACACAAAGCTGGGGAACTGGGGACTGGCACAGTTGAGAGCTGCACTGGTTCTGGGAGAGAGGCAGGAGTCATAACAGCCATCTGCGTAATTTAATTCACATTTTCCCCCAGTAGTACCCTCCCCTCAAGTTTCACAACATGCCAGTGCCTCAAAAGATTCATGATGTTGTAACTGGCAGGGTAAAAAGACCCTCCCCCCAAACTTCCTTGAGGCCAGGTTATAGGCAAAATATTAAAGCATGCATCAGCTAAACAAAGCATTTGGTCACCCAACTGGAAGACTGTGGTGCAGTTTCCTCCTGGGCTGGTTGCACTACAAAGTACTCCAGTTTTTCAATGGAGCCAGATTTGTTAGCCCTGTAAATTATCGAGCTACTATAGCAGCAAACATGAAATCACAGAAACTAAAACACAACTTTATTTAAAAATTCATTTCTGTTACATCCAAACAATTTTTCCCTTCACATCAGTCTCCTTCAACCAAATGTCAATTTCTTCTATCACTGAATTATGGTCTGTTCCCTCATTATGACTTTTTCATTATGCTGCTCTGGAAAAAGACAGTTCCTCATCTTGGAAAAGTTTACTCTTAAAAATGGGAATTTGGGACTTTTAAAGTAAAAAAAAAAAGTCTGCTCTAAAAGTATCTTTCACAAATATATATATTTAAATATTAAAATAGGCTACCTAGGATTTTTATAAAATGGCTTTTGAAAAGACAGTAGAGGCACAAAGAAGCCATATACCATCCTTCAAGTTGGATATAAGGTGCCACGGGGGTGCCCTACAAAGAGGCAGGCAATCTATCTCTGATGCAACAGGAGGCACCAGTAATAACAGAAAAATTAAATATATTATTGGGGACTTGGATCCAAACCAAATGTTCTTCTATTAGGGACTGTTGCTATATATATATTTTAAAAAAATACCTTGAAATGTAGAAGCCATCACTTTGTACAAGAAAATGAATAAAGTTTATGATCTGACATCTTTCAAATACCTGATTTTTATTTCAGGTACCTGAAAGGTGAAAAGCAGTGCAACTTTAAAAAATTTAACGGACGACTCTCAGTATGAGAGACTTTACATAGCATCTGTCAACTTGAGAATTAAATTGATAAATGAAATAAAGGGAAATCACCTAGAGAAAACACAGATAACCTAATCACAGAAAAGTTCCTCTCTAGAAAACAGGAGTTTCTAGGAACTGCAGGAAAGGCTTCTGATTTTGAAATGAATACACTTCTACTAATACCAAGGGAAAAGCTGTATTAAGAGGAGTCAACAAGACTTCTCTTAAAGCAGGAAAGTCTTCCTCAGCAGGTAGATGTACTTTGGTAACCTGAACATTTGCTTACAGGATGATTTTTCAACTTGGTTAACTGAATAATGAAATCTGGATATGGCCAGAACTGGCATTTGGGAAAACAAGGCCAATTTAATGTAAGTCATGACACCGTAGCTCTCCCCCCAAACCATCAGGCAGGTAATTGATCAATAAATCCAAGGCCCAGGGCTTTAAGCTTTACCAGCAAAATAAATAAACTTAAAAGAGGCAATAATCAAAGAAACTTATTTTATAAACCAGGCACTTGAAACTGAAATATAAATTTTAAAAGTTTTATTATTTTTTTACGTTGCTCCCCCCACCCCCCCCAAATCAGTGGTCTATACTCTGAAGTTCTTTGTAAAACCATTATGTACACAAGGATCTTGGTATTAGTTGGAACTGACCTGGGCCCTATATAAAGAGAGTTAAGACTAAAGTAGCATAAACATTTTAAGGTAGTCTCATTTTTAGGATACTGCCAAGCAGAGATTCCAGAAACATCACCCGGCATCTCTGCTGCATTACTACTTGCAAAAACATGGAAGTATTATTTTTTTCTATTATACAAATAATCTCTATGGTGTAGTGGAAAATTTAACTGTTTTAGTTTAGTAAAAAGAAAGTATGACTAATGTAGCAGTGGCATTGAGTCTTCATCCCACAATTTGACGGGCTTAACTCCCCATGAACAGAATAATATCTCAATATATTTACAATCTAAATGAAACATCCATTGAGTGGGTGTTCCTTAGTTGAATCTGGAAATTAACTCCAATTCATTGTTTACTCTGAACCATTATTACTTTTGGCAAACTCATCCGGCCAAGGGCTTTCCAAATAAGAATACCCTATTGTTGCCACATTCTGTCAAGCAAAAATGACACTAGAGAGAAAAATGGCTATAGGGAAAATAAGGAAAAATTTAGATTTTGGTGATTTTAGCTTAAAGCCTGTGGGAATATGCTTAGCTATGAATATTCCTCATAGACGTGTCCACCAAATTCTGCTGCACTGCTTCAGAGAAGAAAATCAAGTTCTACACATTCCCTCTCAACTTTCAAATTTTAAATATAAAATAGGCACCTTAAGGCAACAACTTACAGTAAAAACGACATTTATTACCTTTTAACAACTTTGTGCCTGGCTTCTTTCAAATGCCAATTTTACTAATTGTTTTTTCTCACTTAATATTATTATCTAGAAAATTATTCTCCATCACTTGGGTCTATATTTCAGTTATAACTTCACATTTTGCAGATGAGTAAAAACAGAGTAAGAGCTATGTGAAAAAGTTTCTAATTCTCTTGCTCATTAGTCCCTCCCAAACTCCTTTCAGTTAAAGTGTTAAAATTTTAGGGCTGTTCTCTCTGTGTGGCATACTTGAACAGAATGGCTGTGGCATTGTAATGTTTTTCAGGGACTACAAAGCTACAAGGGACTAAAACATGATTTCAGAATCTTCAAAATGAGACCCATTATACTAGACAACTGACCTCTATGTAGATTAGAGTAAGAGGATAAAATAATGAGATAAAAAAAGATTTAATACAGCTTCCAAAAGCTCCCAGGGAACAGGTTATATATATATATTGGGAGAGTCTGGTTCAGTAGTTAGAACATAACCAAGTTACCAACCTAAGTACATTAGATATGGAAGTTTTTGTTGTTTGTTTTTAAAACCAAAAGGGCACGTGTCATAACATGGAACCAAATTACGGTAAACCAGAATGGCTGCTGAAATGTTAAAACCTAAGAATGAATGAGGCTATGTAAAATTTTAGTATACTTTGTCTCATTGGAATTGAGAACATTAAAAACTGGCAATGTAACTAAATGCATAACTAATCACTTAAAAATTAAAATCACTTGACATTCAAATGAGGAAAAATCCATATAAATAGATTTGTGGGTGATAACCTCCATCGCATCCATTTCTAGAAAAAGTAAAGTATAAAAAAAATAGAAATCAGCATTATTCCCTTTGTTTCTGAAAAATCACTGGCATGCTAGGTGCTTCCACTATTAGTAGAACGTGCCCTTAGAAATGCAAAGATGGACTGCAGGAGCTGTAACATCCAGCACATGGGAAAATATCTTTGTTCACTTCTAAAGTATGTCACCTGTATTTGGCAGATTAAGTTCTTTTTCTTGTATAAAATGCTTATATATTTTAAAAAGGCAATGTATCCTACATCCTAAAATTTAAGCCCTTTAAAATACCACAAAGTTACCCAGGTCAGAAAGACAGCTATATTTAAATATTCTAAGCTATTTTTATGTTCAGGTATACTAATAATTATCACTGATGGGATATTATAACTGCCTTTCACCTTTTTGCAGTGTTTTCCAATATTCTGATAAAAACTATACATCCAGGCCTCCCTCACATAGGTGAATTTTAAATAAATCTAATTAAATACTATATACAATTATTTCTTGCAGCTTAGTTTCCTAAAACAGATCTAAGCTAAATATTCTTAAACCATGTATCTAGAAAAATGCAGAGCCTCAGTGAAATAGGAAATACAAGGCCTTTGTATAATTTTGCGTTAAAACATTGTTAATTATCTGTATTGATATAATTTGGGCAGTAGACAATTAGCCAGAAATGCATTTTCACAGAATATTCAAATTTCCCATAAAATTTGGGAATCTGTATAATTTGTCATTACCATCGAGTTTCCATTTGGGAAAGAATAGGCAGTGGTGGTAATCCGTCATCCTGAGAACATGGTCAGAATATCTCAGAGCTGCCAAAACTGCGCTGGGCTCTCTTAATGAAGAACCAGGATAGGAGATATGGTAACACGCTTTCAACCAACAAATCCCCAAACAATTCTTACAAATTAAAAAAAAAAACCCACAAAACTACCTCTTTCCTTCCTTCCTTTTATTTTTAAAAAATAACTCTTGGAACTGAGGGCAAACGACACAGATTTCTGGCCATAATTATACTTAATCTTTGTTTTGCCAACATGGGATTTAAAAATTAACTTTGAGAGTTACCTCCTGGTGGGCATAACAGTTTTCAAAGACTGTATGACATTAAAAATAAAAATCCCTGACCTTTCCAAGTGAGACCCACCAGTAATGAGTATCACAGCCTGCTGCAGAAAGTAATTCAACCCTTTTAGTTTAAAAAAGAAGTATAAATGGTGGAAGCCCATCATAACCTATATATGTTGAATTTTCCCAAAGAGTTAACATATATACTACCTATGTTTGGGAGCAAGGGGGAAAATAACAGGTTCAGGAGTGAGGTAAGGAGTCAGAAACAAGTTCAGGACAATAGGATATGGGAAGAGACAGAATCTGAGCCTAAGATATCTTAATGAGTTTACTTTCCCTTCTTTTACATTTGTGAGGGGGGAAAGGTAAATTAAATGCAGAATCAGCCAATTAAAAAAAAAATGAAACAACTAAATCATATAATAATTTAAAGATTCATTTTATTTTTAAGATCTAGCACCTGAACAAAATTCAGATCTTGTTTTGACCAAGGAACTGTAGTTTGTTTCTCTTTTCTATTCCAACCAGGTGCTGTTATAATTACTAAACTTTGAGTATATACATAGAAAAAAAGTTACTCAAAGATTATTCATGGACTCAAGAATACTCAGGGTCATGGTCTGTGATGCTTTCATGGCATCATATGAAAAGTATACTCCAGTCAAGAGCATCATAACTTCAACTGTAACTAAGAAGTTGCACTTTTTAGTAGCAAAAAAGGTGATATTCATTAATTTAAGGTTTTTAGTTTTCCCTTTAGTCTTAACAATTCTTTTTTTTTTTTTTTCTCAATCCCCAACAGATTTATGAGTCATAGGTCATTTTATAGCCTTTTCTCATATTTTACATTATTGCTTATAACTGTGTAGATAACTATAGTAACTGCCTTTAATAAACTTTGAAATATCTAAAAATATTTTGGAATAAGGGCAATGCATCACTGTCATTTGGGATTTTGTAAACAATCTTAGCTGGGTTAAGAACATAGCTTTAACAAAGAATTCTTTATTTTGTCCAAAACAGCACAACAAAAACATCTCCAACAATACATTCACCTATATATAAAATATAGAATATCTCCAATATTTTTCCTTTGTAAGGTAGCTAGCCAGTATATGCAAGAGAAAGTACTGCTGATGGGGCAAGAGGAAAACTGATTTGGGCAGTGAACTAATCATCCAGGCACTAACATTCAAAGACCAGGTAAACATCTATTTTAATCTGAAAAGCAGTATTAAAGAGAGTTCCTATGAAGCTGGGATTTAGACTCCTTCCACTGCAGGCCTCCAGGCCTGGTCATTTTGTGCACAGCCCAACTCTTCTCAAGCATGGTTCTCTGCCTTCTTTCAGAGATGAAAGAAAGATGATTTGGAGGAGTGGTACTCTAAAGGTACAAGGACTGTCTAACCCAACACCAATTTCTCACCAAAACAAATCATAGTAGAAATGACAAAGCTTAAGAGTAGGTTAGATTTCAGAAGTATTTACTCTAGTAATTTTTAAGAAAGCTATATCATAAATACTTCCCAAAATCACAGGATTTACAAAATATTGTACAATGTCCTGAGTATAGATAGAAGGAAGCATCTACTCAGGCCACTTGCCAAATTCTGTAGAAATTTGTTTCTGGTGTAGCCTTTCATATCAGGAAGGTCAATGATCACTTGAATTCTTCTTGACCTAATGATCTGTTCTTAGCCTACTTTTAACAATCGAAGAAGAAACTGGTATCTGTTTTAAGTCAACTGTTTCTCCTTAAATCTCATAGTTTCTATTCTGTTTCAATATCATGTTTTTGTGTACTCACAGAAGCAATCTTTCAGCCAGGAAAAAAAAACATCAGTTGCAGGGCTTACAAAGTAAAAAGGGAAATTCTTTCCCAAACCCTTTTTTTGTTTAAAAAATTAAAATGAAATATACAAGACCAAGCACAGGCACTTTCCAAAAACCAAAAATGAAACCAAACCACGAAATTACTCAATAGTTATAGAAGACAGCTCTGATTTCGGGGGCTCATCCCTGGCCACCTCGACACAGGCACTGGTCTTTGGCTGCTCTGGCAGTTCTTCCTCCTTGTCTGCCAGCTCACCAAGAGACCCCAAGGGAAAAGTGCTTTCACAATTCTGGGTCGAGGAGACCTGTGAAATGACAGGCATTTGGACAGAGGAGTTGTTTTCAAAACTGTGTTCTCCAAGATCATACTGAACGAGGGTCTCTTCTTGCTCCTGGTTTAAGTAGTCCGGTACTAGGAAATCACTAGGTAAGAGGCAAAGGAAGAAATAGAGAGTTAATTTTCATACCAGCAATAGATAAGACACAGTAAAAAGATGTGATTTGTAAAACAAGATTGAGATTTTTCATTTCACTAATTCTTGAATGGAAGATTCTTGTCTGAAGATTAAAACTCAGGAACATTCAACTTATAAACTTTCCTAAATATGAACCAAAGCCATTCCAGCAGAACCAAAGTATGTCAACTCTTCCTACCACCCAAAGTAAGATTTATGATCACTTTCAGCATCACTTTGGACACCTGCACAGTCCTTCTTGTTCTATGGTACAGAGTTTCTGTTTATAAAACAAATGTAGTAGCTTGCTCACTGAAGTAAGGATCATTGGAATAACTTATGCTTAACTTTTTCTCGCTTACTGGGTAAGAGGTATATAAACCCAGCATTATATTACTTCTTGGATAAAAATTAGTTAACTAAGTCCTTGCACATAAATGACCTTATACATAATTTTCTATATAAAATAGAGAAATGTAAAACAAATTTACATGTATCCTGTTATTAGATTTGGTGTATGAAAATATACCAACTATACCACATTAAATAAACTGTTTAATACGATATGCATCATCTAGGTTAGTGATATGACAACCAGATGTTTAGAATTAGGAATGATTACATTAAGCAAAATGGATGTCTGGTTTGAAAAGAGAAACAAAACCTATGCAGAAATAACCTGGAATGTATTGAAAAATAAGTCTTTAAAAATAAAGGTGATTTAAAATGGAAAGGATTTAGAGAGATTTTATTTTATAAGAAACTAAAGATTCCTACAGATGTATAATTCTGAGAAAACATTAGTAAAATAGACAATAGAATTTTCTATCTGGAGGAGACCTTAGTAATCATCTTGTTTAAAGCTTTCATTATATCTTCTCTCAGTTTCAAGCTTCCTCATCCATAAAGTGAGATGCTAAATAACAAAAGTAGTGACCAAACCAGAATTAGAAACCCAAGGTTTCCTGATTTCCTTGGATACCCTATAGATCAGAATGGTTAATTCTATTATACGTTATTAACATTAAAAGCATGGAGCTCTAAATTACAAGGAACAAAGATTTCATTTGCTCTATGACACGCCTATTCATTATCATTGCTGTTTAGTTAAGTTTCTCTCTTCCTTTCTAGTTAGTAAATGCATTTTTCTTTACATAGAATTTAGAAAAAATGAGAAATGGTCAAGTCTTTGAATGAGTCTGAAGTGATCCAATATTGCCAAGTAACATCTGACTCAGTAATTTTCCAATAAAATCTATTAAAGATCCACCTACAGGATTACTTTAACCTTATATTATTAAAAAAACAATCAAGAGGGTAAGCAGTCTACCTTTGTAGGAAAGGAGTTCAAAACCAACTATAAGAATATTTATAACTTTATATATTCAGAAGATTCAGCAAAATTTTATCAGATCAGGAGATCAGAGTAGGGAAAGTAGGAATTATAAATGAATGTGATCGATTAGCTGACAACCTGATTAAAAAAAAAACCATAGCAGGCTGCCCTACAAGCAGGAAAAGAGAGTGTAGAAAGCAGTTTTCCTGGTAGGTTTCTGCCGTGCACCTCACCTGCTCTGGAAGTAGTTTGCTAGCTCTGACGCTTCATGGTTCAGACTCCGCAGGTGCACGATTAAATTTCCAGAGTTGGTGAACATGGCGCCACATGTTTTGCACTCGTAAATCCGAGGCTTGCGGATAATGTGCCGGGAAACCCTCATGTGGTGCTTATATTCCCCGAAGGAAGTGAAAGTGGCACTACATATCTGGCACCGGAAACAGCGTTTACCTTCATGCTTTAGGCGATGCATCTTTAGCGAGTAAGCCCTGGTGAACTTTTTCCCACAGCGGTCACACTGAAAGGGTTTAATTCCTAGAAAATAAAGCAAAACAAAATATGTAAAAACAAAACAAAGTAAAAGGTCACAAATCTAACAAATTTCTGAACTATAATTTTGTAGCTATAGATAATTTGAAAGGACAAACATTACTAGCATTAAGTATTCCAATTCAATAACTCAGAAAAGTGACCAAAACATTTAACAAGCTATTAATGCTTTAAAAAAAAACGCCTAGGGAGGATAAGCTAGGTATTGTGTACATAAGCTGATTTTTTAATACAGTTCTAAATCATCTATTTTATAGTCTTTAAATACATTTTAATCATAGCATTTAATAGAACCAAACTTCCCATGTAACAGCAACTATCATTTCACTTTACTGAAGTAGTGAGGTTTATACTGAAGAGGTGAAAACAATCAGAACCTATTCTCCATTCCCTGTCTCAGAAATGAGAAGAAAAAAACAAATTCGAATATCTCTGATCATAATGATCAAGATAGAACCATCATTTGATGAATTGGCTTTTTGAGTATTTAATATAATACCAATAGAAAAAACAGTATGTAGACTTAACTTGCTCATCAGAGGTCAGTGTTTTACCCTTAGAAATTTTGTTAAGCTTTTATGTGATCACTGAATTTTAGTTTCAGATCTGTTTAACACATCATTTATCCAAAACACCTCTTATACTAAAAAACACTACAAAGCTGTCTAAGAGGGGCGCAGAGAAATTTAGGATTGCAGAATCAAACTATTATCAATTCTTTAAGTTTTCATTTACAAATAATTTCAAAGTTATGGAAAAGTTACAAGAAGAACAGTATAAAGAATACCCGTCAATACTCTTTCAACTCCATCTGTGCCCATGCTTCTCTCACACGTGACACACTTACTATCTTATTTAACTATTACACATAACATTTCTATTAAGTTTTTTTTTTTTTTTTTTTACCGGGAGGTCCCAGGGATCGAACCCAGGTCCCTCCATATGGGAGACGGACGCCCAACCATTTGAGCCACATCCGTCCCCCTATTAAGTTTTAATTTGAAACTTATGCCTGTGGTATACCATTTCAGCATCAGACCATGTTAATCTGTTTTCAACTGACTTCCCAAAGATTTTTTTTTTTTTTTTTTTTTTTTAAATCTCAAAAGCACCTGTTTTCTATTTTAACTGGGATTCCAGAAGGCAAGGCTTTCTGTGCACCAGGGAGGAGGGGCATTACCTGAGTGGATGAGCATGTGTTGCTTTAGGTTCTGAATGCGGGTAAATCGCACCCCACAAGTTGGACACTGAAAAGGTCTGTCTGGACCATTCGGGCTCGGTCGTTCTGTACTGCTGGTGGAAGGAGCAATGTAGAGTTGGTAGGGATACTGAACATTTTCCAATCTAAAAAAAAAAAACAAGCCAAAGAAGGCAACCAGGCTCTGATTTTAAAGTTGAATGAACATTTCTGTAGGTCAACTTTAAATGAACAAAAGAAAAAAGTATTTAAAGACTTTTTGAAACAGTTTCACTGTTAGGTAAAAAAGTTTCACCTGTTAACATTATGAAAAGCAATGTTATAATTCAGAATGTCTAGCATCTTAATTAAAGCCTGGACATAAGACTACAGAACACATCAAATGATTTCACTTTAAAGATCCTTAATCTCTAATTCTTTCCTTCCCTCATCAGTACTACCCTAAATGACTACAGCTTCCTCTCTCTAGCTCCGCATCCTTGTTTTGATCCCTCCTCAATTCTCCACAGTTATCTCTCTGGTTAAATCACCTCTCTGCTTTAAGTCCCACAACGGCTCACTGTTCTCTTCAGAATGAAGTCTAAACCACTCTGCAAGTCACACAGGACTCCTTGGGATCCAGGCTTTGTGTTCCTTTCCAATCCCATTTCTTGCCCTACTCCCTAGACATACCCTGTACCTTGTAGTTCCTCTAATGTGCCAAAATCACTCAGTGTTGTGCTTTTGCACATTTTACTTCCTTTACTTGCCCACCTTCTTTGCCTAGACGAGGCCTACTCATTTTCTAAAATGTACCTATCTTCCGGGAAGCTGCCTTTCATTTACCAGTGGCTTAGGTGGGTGCCCTCCAATGCAGAACAACAACCCTCTGCAGATGACTTTCGATGGTCTGTTAACTATCTTTCACCTGTGGTGACATAATCTGACTTACTTAAAAACACTATAAGAAAGATCATTCTGGCTCATCGGTGGGAGAATGGACTGGATTAGAGGAAGAATGAAATCAGAGGCTAGTGTAAAGGCAAACGATGGTGGTGACTGGGAATAGGGTGGGTGCAGGAGAGATGGAGGGCAAGTGGACAGATCAGGCATAGGCTCTGGAAGGAGAGTTACAGGACTTCCTGAAAGACTGACTGGGGGTGAGAATGAGGAGCCGTGAGGAAAGAAGGATCAAGAATAATTCCCAGAGATTTTGTTTGAAAAATTGAGGGTAGGGGGAGGATCATGTTGTTTACTGAGATGGGAAAGATAGGAGAGGCAGGGTTGGGGGGAGGGGTTAGAAATCAACAATTCCTTTTTGGCCATGACAAGTCTGAAAAAATTTCCTTTATATATCTATGTGGAAATATTGAGCAGGGAGGGTCACTCAATGACTGGGGCATGATGGAGGCTATATATCAGGGTCCAGCACACTTCTCCATTGCAGGCCAGATAGTAAGTATTTTTGGCTTTGCAGGCCATACATTCTCTGTTGTAACTACTCAACTCTGCATTGTATCGTGACAACACTCAAGGCAAGATGTAAACAAATGAGTGTGGCTGTGTTCCAATAAAATTTTATTTACAAATACAGGTGGTGGGCTAGAATTGGCCTGTGGGCCCTAGTTTGCCAACCGCTGATACAGATACTATTTAAAGCAATAGGACAGGGTAGTTTTGGAAATGCAAAAAAAAAAAAAAAAGTATAGGGGGTCTAATTTCTAATTTGATGCTGCTGCTTTATTACTCTAAAAAATATATTCAAGTGAGGGTCCAAATAAAATGCTTCAATTTAGTTGTAAGCACAACCCTTACAAGAAAACCACATACTATATTAATACTAACCGATCGTCGTCATCTGCGTGGGCATTAGTGCCAGAAGTGCTTTGAAGGGAGGGTAAGCCCTCGGTGACGCCTTCATCTACTGAGCCTGTGAACAAAATAATAAAAGAAGGCATTTGTCAATATTTTGGTGTAAATAAAGCCAAGATATTAATTGCAAGGCATATCTCCAAACCTCCAACATGTATTATCTAATGTATATATTAATTATCAATTAATAGTAGTTTTATATGGTATTTTAATCTTTTAAGTGTTTATGTGACTTAAAAAGAAATCGTATGTACATTACTACTTAAATTCTTTAGGAAATTTTTTTGATACCAATTTCAAAAAACAGGCAGAGCAATTCAAAGGCAAAGTGAACAAAAGTCCACATAAAATTAAATAATGTTGTAACAACCCTTTAAGAAAGCACTGACAATTTTGATTTTTTAAATGTGAGATGTAATATACATTCAACTTTGTCAAATAAAAAGAGTTATAAAGTCAACACTTGTGCAACACTGTGGGTGTCCTAGAGCTGCTCATTTGCCCTTTGCTGATTACAAGCCTGCCCTCCCTCCCTCCCTCTGAGAGGTAACCGTTATCCTGCCTTTTATGGTTATCATTTCCTTCTGTTTAAAAGTAGTTTTATCTCAAACACATGTATCCATAAATGAGGGGTCAGTGCTTGTTGCACAGCCACCTATTATCTAAAGCTGCTTTCACACTACAGCAGCAGAACTGGGTAGCAGCAATTACGACGGAGACCCTCTGGCTGTTAAGCCTAAGGGATTTATATCCTGGCCCTATAAGAAAAAGTCACCTTTGAATGTGCACCTTCATATCTTTTGTTAAATTTGGGGAGATTCCCTTGAATATTCCTTCTGCCCCTTCTCTTTTTCCTCCTTTGGGACTCCGATAATATGACAATGGTAAGCTTGATGGTATCCCACAAGTTTCTTAGGGTCTAATTCACTTTTTTAAAAATTATTCTTTTTTCTTTCTGCTCCTCAGTCTGAATTATTTCAATTGTCTTGCCTTCAAAGTTCACTAATTCTTCTGCCTGTTCCAATCTCCTGTTGAAATCTGTTAGGGAATTTTTCATTTCAGTTATTGTGGTCTTCAAATCCAGTATTTGTTTGGTTCCTTTTTAAAATTTCTATCTCTTTATTCAGATTATTGTGCATTTATTGTTTTCCTGATATTCTTTAGCTCTGTTTTCCTTTATATTCTTGCACATACAAAGGACCATTTTTCAAGTGTCTTTGTCTGGTATATTCAAAGTTTGGTCTTCCTAGTTTGATGGTTTCTGGATTTTTATCTTGTTCCTTTGGATGGACCATCATTTCCTGTTTCTTTGTCTTGAAATCTTTTGTTGGCACACTGTACTTTTTTTTTTTTTTTTTTTTTTTGGTATCCAAAATGTTTATTGGGATGGTATCCCACTCGTCTTCCTTCAGGGTGCTTTTAGTGCTGCTTCCATCCGAAGGAGCATCCTTCTGTAAGCTTTGCTTTACCTCCAGTAAGTTGGCAGAGGACAGTGGAACAACCAACACAGAAAACTACTGTTTGTGCATGGCTAAAGACCATGGTGATTTTATAGCATCCTGGGCATTTGACATCCATGAAGTAGGAATTGGGGCTCTGCACCAGGCGCTTCTTCTTGTTTCCTCTTTTCCTCTTTTGGAGAGGGATGGAGGAGATCCTTTGCGAGAGGCATGTTCTCATGGGGAGGTCGTCACGGCCCGAAAGGGGTACACTGTACATTTTTATATATTTTTTAGGAGGTACCAGGGATTGAACCCAGGACCTCGTATATAGGGAAGCAGGCACTCAACCACTGAGCTACGTTTGCTCCCCAATGAGAGTTGTTCTCTCCCCCCGCCAAGGATCTTTTTTAAAAAAATTATTTTAAAGAAACTTGAGATTACATAAATGTTACATAATTAATATAGAGGATTCCCACATGCTCCTATATTAACATCCTTCATTAGTGTGGTACATTTGTTATAATTGATAAACACATATTCAAGCCTTGCCACTAACTGTGGATTATAAGTTTACATTATACTTTACACTCTGTCCTGTGCAATTTTGTAAGTTATGACAAAATTATATAATGGCCTTTATCTGTTATGCAGTGTCATGCAGGACAATTCCAATTTCCCGAAAATGTCCCCAAATTACACCTATTTTTCACTCTCCCTCCCCTCAGAGCCTCTGGTGGCTCCTGCCTTTCTATCAATGATACAAGTTCTTCCATTCTACAATAGCTATGAGTCTATAGTAGAATAATAGTAAGTCTACTTTAGTCCACTGTTCATTCCCCAATCCCGAGGATTTTGGGATGCTGATGCCCACTCCGCTTCTAATTGAGAGGGGGCTTAGACCCCATGGGGCAGATGGATGGAACTATCTTGCCTGCAGTTGCAGACTCTCTGTTCCTCGGGATGGCTGTTGTCCATCATCATCACCTTGTTAGTTGTCCTGGGTGAGTCCAATGAACTGGAGAGTAGCTGTTGCAACTCTGCTGAGATTCAGGGCCCGAATGGCAAGTGGATGGACCGAAGATTTAAGTTTCTTGGACATACACATATCAAGTATAATACTAACTATAGGTTCAAATAGAAGGGGCAGAAGAGCCATGTGTAGGGAAACCACAAATGAGTCCAACTTTGTCACACTGGGGAGCATAAATTCCAAGGTAAGGCCCATTGGCAGGGTGATAAACTCCTGAGCTGTCTGCCCTGCCTATAGTGTCTGTATGTCTCCAGAGCCCTCAGGAGCCCTGCTATTTGAAGTACTATTTACTGTGGCAGTCAATGAAATCCTGCTGAGATGTGCATAAGCATAACCTCTGGAATGACCTCCCAACTCACTTTGAAATCTCTTAGCCATAAAAATTCATTTCTATTTACCATTTCCGCCTTATGGTCAAGGTCTTTTTCCAGATGCATTGCTGGTTGGTGCTTGGTAATAATCCCCTGGTGCCAAGGAGGCTCATCCCCAGGAGTCAAGTCCCAAGCTGGGAGAAAGGTAGTACATTTATATGCTGAGTTTGGCTTAGAGAGAGTCCACATTTGAGCAAGAAGGAGGCCCTCAGGAGGTAATTCTTAGGGAACATAAATACTAGGCTAAGTTTCAATTTCAAAAGAAAAGGTTCAACAAAAAAGAAAAAACAAACAAAAAAAAGAGAGAAAAGGTTCATAAGTACAATCATCAATATCAAGAACCCATCAATGGTCCATTATCCTTCACTAGGCATCACCCCTGTACTTGGGGGATTCTTGCTGTCCCATTAGAGAATGTAGCAGAACTCCCTAGGATGGGAATTTGATATTCCCTCAGTTATTGTATCTCCATATACTGTGACAATGCCCCATGAACACTTAAGCATATTCATATGCCTTAGTGGCATGCTCCAGATGAACCCCTCCCATGCAGTCCCCCCATCAACGACACCCTGCACCAATGATCCTCCTCTGCCACAGTTGTGACCCTTCTATGATCCAAAACCTCTCCAAAGACGAAGCCAAGAAAATAACCAAATAAAAATAAAAAAACAATGCGAATATTCTCACTGTCCTGATTCTGTGATAATCAGGGTGGGCTAAACATTCGCTATATTAGAAACCATGCATGTGTCCCCAGACCTCGTTTTCCTCCCTAGGTCTGGTTTTTAGAATGCTGGTGATAAACTAAGCCTGATTTATTATATGTCCATCCTGTATGGGAAAAGACTGTAACTCTAGGTATCTCTGGTCAACCTTAAGAGATATAGCAGGGGGCTATATCTGGTTGGCGTCCATCTCCCATATGGAGGGACCTGGGTTCGATCCCCGGGACCTCCTGGTAAAAATTTAAAAAATATATAGAAGGTGCGTGGGCCGCCAGGCCCTGTGCGCGGGCGCACCACCAGTTCCCGCGAGCCACACAGCAAGATGATGACAATAGGAGAGTGACACAAGGGAGAGGCAAGATGAGACGCACCGAAAAACCAGCAACTAAGGTTGCGCGGGCAGGATGCCTCTCTCCTACATCAGAGATTCCAAGGATTGAATCCCAGTGAAGACAGGAGGAGAAGGATGAGAAGAGAGGGCAGAAAATGGACACAGAGTTGCCCAGCGAATGGACACAGAAACAGCAAAAACGGGGGGGAGGGGGAAGGGGTGTAAAAATGGATAAAAGTAAATAAATAAATCCTTAAAAAAGAAAAAATAAATAAAAAATAAAGAAGTTGCCTAAAAAAAAGAGGGCATTTAAAAAAAAAAAATAAAATAAAAAAAAATAAAAAAACAAAATGTTAGTTTAAAAAGTAACATAATACAAAAATTTTTATTATATTTTTATTATTTTTAAAAATAATAAACATATGCTGCTCCCCAATGTTTTTTTTTTTTTTTTTTTTACCGGGAGGTCCCGGGGATCAAACCCGGGTCCCTCCATATGGGAGACGGACACCCAACCAGTTGAGCCACATCTGAACCCCCCCCCAATGAGTTTTGTTTTCAGGAGATACCAGGGATTGAACCCAGGACCTTGCACATGGGAAGCAGGTGCTCAACCACTTGAGCCTACATCCACTCCTGCCCACTGTACATTTTAACATTTTAAAGTGTTAACTCTGGATTTTAGTCCCTGAGCTGTTGGTTCCTAAAGTTTATATCCAGCTATTGATATGAGAAAGATTCCCTTGAGTGCCAGGATCTAACAAAAATCAATCCAACAAACACTTTTTCATGTTTGCAAAATTGTCCCTGCCTTGGCTGGTGCTCTCCTTTGGAGTTTAGCCCACCTACCAAGATCAGTTCAAGGTGAACGTGAAGTGGCCTGCCTCTTGTCCTGGGCTTATGCATGCTCATGGCTTTAAGAATGCTCCCCCTAATCTTTGTGAAACAGACTTTCCTCCCCTCCCAGGTGCTCTATTGTATGACTTAAAAGAGGTAATCCTTTGCCGAAGGCTGCTTTAAAGCTTACTTGTTTCTTTTTAGGAAGTACTGGGGATGGAACCCTGGGACCTCGTACATGGGAAGCAGGCTCTCAACCAGTTGTCTTACTTCCACTCCCTAAGAATAGTTTCCTACACTCATTTACAGCTGTTTGCAAGTTGCTTCTGTCTGCAGGGCAAATCGTGGGAGGGTGAGCCAGATAAGAGTTCCTGGTTCAGTCTTTCAGGCTGCCACCTGATAGACTGGTGCCCCAGTATGTACAAAAGGGTTACTCTCCTTCTGGAACAGGGCCATGGACCCACAATGGGAGAGCAGCCAGCAAGGGCGCCATGAGCTTCTATCATTTTTAAAGCTGTGTTTTCTTGATCTGGCACATAGCCAGTTATTGTAACCCCTTTAACAGTTTTCTGGAGTTTTACTGATGGGAAAGATGGGAAAAGCAGGGTTGGGGGGGAGGAGTTAGAAATCAAGAATTCTTTTTTGGCCATGACAAGTCTGAAAAAATTTCCTTTATATATTTATGTAATCAAGCAGGGAGGGTCACTCAATGACTGGGGCAATATGGGGGCTATAGATCAGGGTCCAGCACACTTTTCCATTACAGGCCAGATAGTAAATATTTTTGGCTTTGCAGGCCATACATTCTCTGTTGTAACTACTCAACTCAGCATTGTATCATGACAAAACCCAAGGCAAAATGTAAACAAATGAGCGTGGCTCATTCAGATTTGGTGGGGAAACAGCACCCTAGAGCATCTGACAGTGCAATCTTGGTCAACCATCGACTCCTCTTGTTATATTTTTATTTCTAACGTTCTAGTCAGAATTTTCTCAATCTGCTGTCATTTTTTACAGTGTTCTGTTCTCTACAATTATCATTCAAGTGTTTTATTTCTTTAAACACAGTAAGCGTATCTGTTTTATATCTGTGTCTGATAACTATGCCAATTGGCTAGGCCAGTTTGTTTCTGCTTGCCATTTATTTCTTTCTCTTTGGTTCTCATCTTGTTTCCTTGTATGTTCTGCTTATTTTTGAGGGTGTAACTACCTTTGAAAATTATTTGCAAGGAATTTACTGAGGTTATAACGAACATGCACTCTTCCAGAGAAGCTTAATGTTTGTTTCTGCATAACCAGAAAATAAATCTGCAAGAGGTGGTCTGTGGCCACCACTTTTCAGGGAATTATTTTCTACCTTTTCTCCTTTTCTTCATCTGGTCTGTCCACTGCCCATGGCAGCTTTTTCTGAAGTTCCTTAGGGTATGGAGGAAGGGGAGCCCATTTAGTTCTGGTTCACCCTTACCCTGATGGTATAGCCCTTTGGGGACCCTACTTATATATGAAGCAACTTCTCAATCTTACATACCTTGGGTCTTGACTTCCATTTCCCTGGCTTTTGAGTTGATGAAGCAAAGCCCAAATTATGTTTTGGCACTCTGATAATCTACTTACCTATCTGGGTTCAGGCTTTTGCTCCAAATTTAACCTGGCAGTTCCTTCACTAACCTTTCACCTTTTCAAATACCTTTTTTTTTTTTTTTTTTAAGAGGTACCAGGGATTGAACCCAGGAACTCATACATGGGAAGGAGGTGCTCAACCATTGAGCTACATCCACTCCCCTTTTCAAATACTTTTAAGATGACTTTTAAAAATCCAGAATCTTTTGTTGTTTTTAGTAGGAAGATAGATCCAAACAACCTAGCCTGTCTGCATCAGATACTGTACTCTGCCAATTTCTTTACTGTGTGCAAATAAGCTGTGTTGCACCAAATGAACAAATCTCAGCCTCCAAAGCTATTAATCTCTTCATCAACAAACTAGCTTTTGGCTACAATATTTTAATGAAAGTTAAAATGTATTAATTGTAACTGTATAATGTTCTGTCCAACACCATGTCCATATGAACAGTTTAGAAATATCAACTGTTGACAGATGGATGAAATTTCCTCCGGATGAAAATTTATAAAATTCAGTATTTCAGTTTTCTCCTTTGGAATGTTTGAATTAACCGATATTATTAGGAAACAAGTAAATTGTCCACAGAAATAAATTTTCAAAAAAATTAGCCTAACTCTTTTTAAGGCATCCAAATTTACTTTAATCACTTGTGCTGGAAAATTTCTGATGAGGTTACATTTTGTCTTGTCTTCTTACATAAACACCACTACGTATGTTTTCTTATATCTTGATGACTCATGGTAATCATTAAGAACACCAATTATTATACTAGTTCTAATACACTGGAATATTTAGAGGCTTTTAAATATAAAAAGCATACAGAACTATGTATGCTACATTCATGTCCAATTGCACACCCCTTTTTCCTTACCTGGAACCTCTACCTCTACTGGTGTGTTTACCATTTCTGTGCATGCTTTTTCTTTCTCTGGTTCCCTTAACTATCAGATGACACTTATGCTTTTCCCCAAGCCTCCTTATCCAATTTACTTCTGACTTGTTGCTTTTAATCTAGATGTGGGATTGGGAGCCAGACAGTAATGCATTCTGTTTAAGAAAGAACTGTTCACTTGTCAGTGTGTTCCCATTCTTGGAAAGTAAAACTATTCCAAGCTAACTTAAGAGTTAAAACAAAACATTTTTAGAATTCTAGCCATACTGTGGATGTTAGAACATGTAAAGTAGTGCTATATCCCTTATGCAAGTATCAGCAATGATAAAATTTGTAAACTTGAGTCTGAGATGAATGTTCTTGCCAATAACACCATAAGTAATCATTATGAATTGGAATCTGAATCCAACTGGTTTAACAGCAGGATATAAAGCAATATTACTTTCCTGAGGTGATATAGTGATGCTTCTTAAATTTTTAAAAAGAAGTTTCTTCTTCACACTCTAGGGATTCTGCTCTGAATAGTAGTGAAGGCTAAGAATTTGAGACGGAACCTTTCAACTTGTGAAATTTATAGACAATCAGCTTTATATGGTAAGGGCTAGGTAATCAAAAGAGAGGGTTATTCTCCTTCACCAAAAAGGAGTGCTGCATGACTTCTGTGGTGTCAGGCTGACTCCTGTTTTCTGTTGCTACCACTGTTCAAGTACTAAACACACTCTTAACTATGAAAGGGGTACAAAAACCCCTCTGTCAATGAAAAATAATCATTACAATGGTTATCTCAGTTACTGAGAACTTACCATGTACTAGGCACTGTTCTCAATATTTTAAAGCTTTAGAAAAACTGCCCCTCACCTTCAAGAACTGGCCTGGCACATACACATAGGGGCATGGTGTTCTCAGGGTCATAAATTTCATAGAACACTATTTATTTAATATAAAGATAATTATATTTTAATGCCATAGTTAAAATTTATATATACTTGTATATTTACATATCTGTATATAGCTAAATGCACACGTAAGGGTGTATTAATAGATCCTTACTGAAAGCTGTGACATGAATAATGGAATAAAATTTGAACTTGAGTTTTTTAAATATAAATTGACTAAATTATTTTATACTCAGATTAGTGGAGGTTCCTTTTTTGTCACTAAATTAGTCTGTTAATTCTTGGTGCTTCTGGCATATTCATAATCATTTTTGAAAAGATTTCTTACTTTTGAAAAAGTTAGGTTCCTAACAACCATTGCTGCTTATTGCTACATGTTTTTGCAATATTGCCTATAATTTCTTGTCTGTACATATTTATGACTTATATCTTGTCTAACAACTATTGTTGGTTTTGCTTTTTCCGAATACAGAATAATAAAAAAAAAACCTGATGCCTAAACTATCTTTGGTTTTCCTAAAATGGCCATTAAGTAACAAAGATTTGCTTCTTTCCTCTATAAATGAAAGGACAATAGGAATAATTAGGTTGTTCTAAAATTCTTCAAATTTTACTTCATTCAAAACTGCTGTGAGAACTCGTTTTCCAAACCTAGGATGACATTTTTCCTAGGTTAATCATACATATAGACAAAGGCACATAATATGCTAACATAAATATCTTTCAAGAAATGTATACTTTTCAGGTTAAAAGAGGCATATTCATGTTTAAACACAAAGATAAAATAACTTTCTACAACAAATTTTTCTAAATCTTTTTTCCCTTTTTGTTCATGAAAGGTCCGGATGGGAACCAGGGATACTGACTGGGGATGGTCAGAGTTCTATTGCTTGTTTGAGTCTTATTTTACATACAATAGCCAGGATACATCCACTTTGTCTCAGAGTTTTAGCAAACTTGAACTTGAGATTATTTAGTTTATGGTCTCCATGAAAATAATGGTTTTGACCAAAAAATGCTGACCATTTTTCATCTAGTGCCTAAATTCCATGAACTATTGTTGCTTGCCCTTTCACAAATCACCGTCTTTACTGCAACCCTCTAAACCCAGCCATCTTCGTTTTTTTTTTGCCTGAAGACATCTCCATGATCGCTTACCTCCAATAAAGGAATTATCTGTGCCTAACCCTAACCCACTACGGACTCCCTTAAATATCCTGATTTAGTTCAGTTTGTTGATGATTCATAATTAATAAGAAAAATTAAAATATGCCAAGCAGGTAGTGCTATCACAGACAACTTACCCTTGAAATAAAAGCTTCTCACAGAAATTAAGTCAAATCGGATAGTTGCCCTTGCCCAGACCTGACAGCTGACAAAAGATAAAGTAGCAAATATTTATACTGACAAGAGGTACACATGATTTTGGGTTAGCACAAAATTTCAAAATGCTTTAGCAACAAAGATGTTTCCTGACCACTACAGGAACCCCTAAAAAAATGGTGAGTTCAAGAAAGACTCTTGAAATGCTTTGCTAATGAGAAAAAAAAATAACTCATGATACCATCCACAGAAAGAGATAAAGTGTGCATCAACATTGCACTGACACTGGTATCCCATGCATGGCCTTCCTGCCAACGACACAACCTTGGTAATCTTGTAAAGGTGAGAGATGGGCATCAAGCAAGCATCGAGGCCCCTTGAAACACCTCCAAAGGGCTACGAACATGTTCTGGTTAGTGTTTATTATCAGGTGGATGGAGGCTTTTTCTTGCTGAAGAGTTATGGCAGTAATTGTAGGAAAAAAATTACTTGATTTTGTCTTCCTGACTAGGGAATCCCAAGTTACTTCTCCAGTAACAGGACCAGATGTTGCATGAACACTGTTATGAACTCTGTAAGCATTATCTTTTACTCAGACTCTCTACTGTCTTTATCATCCACCACTTTCAAGAAAAATAAAGAGAACAAATGGAATTTTAAAGCTATAATTATCAAAGCACTTAAAAACCCTCAAACTTCCATGGTCCAAAGAATTTCCAGGAGCCTTAATGACAATAAGTAAAATCTCTAGGACCCACAAGTCATCTCCATATGAGTTAATACCAGGCTACTTTTACATGTGGGAATTTTACTTTAAATCTTAGATTCTATCCTATTACAAGCTGATATGACTGAAAACTACAAGACAGTCATATGGTGCCTCCAGTTTTATCACTAACAGGGATGAACTGCCTTTAGAAAACATTCACATAAGTGGCCTCTGAATGATTCAAAATCTGGGGTTGGGTCTTCTGGAAAAGACACTGGAGAAAAACTGGCCTTGAGTATGGGTGCTTATCAGGTAACATTAATACATGACTCGGCAGCAAATGCTGAGGTCTTATCCTTGGATTTATGCTCCCCAACTGAAAAGACATACAACACAACCTCTTGCCTACTGAACTTCCATTCCACTGGGAGACCTTAAAATAAGGAGCCTGAGGGATTCTTCAGAAGATACCCACTTCAAAAGTACAGTGTCCACCCAAGATGATGAAACAAGAATAATTTTTGTATTCTGCAGTTCTCTTTTCTATCCTTTTGCTTTACTACTAATCTTGCCTATTACAACAAATAAGATGGCTCATTTTCATTTTACTATTTTTAACCCCCTAAGATCTCCTCCTGTCACTTAAGGAAAAACAAGTCATATATTTTTTCCCAGACCATAGCTACTGCTCTGAATTTAACAGATCACTGGATTTATTATTCCTCATTTGACCTGGCTGACAAAAACTTAAAAGCTGCTCTTTTAAACACTTCAGAAGGTAAATTCCCTTTTATAGGGGCCTTCTGGCATTTAAGTTTCCCTCATATTATTAATCCCAAATTTCAGTCTTGTAAAAATTGGACCTTGACCTCACATCACTGAAATGCTTCTGAAGACATTATAGTCCTATCTGCAAGGCCAATTAGAAAAACACAAATATTGGGACTATTCTGACCACGACAGTCTGTTCTCCCTGGAGAGTTTAAGTCTGCTTTGCAGGAAACTGTTTAACTCCACTTAAGGAATCTGTTCATCTTAAGGGACACAAAACTGGCTAATTCCTGTTAGGATAATTAATACTTATACTCCCACCACTAGGATGCTGCTACTTACGTGGGCATCAGGTTTCCACCTGCCTGCTGCCACTAACTACTTATCTCCTGTATCTGGGGTAACAGAGATTTTCAGATCTTAAACTACCACCCCAACTACAGGTGTGTTCCTGGTGCTCTTTGGCTAGTGGGCAATGACATACTTAAAAGATATCATTTTAAGTCTATGGAAACTCAAGTGAAGTTAAACTTGCTCAAAATCACAAATCTACTAAGTGTCAGAAACGTAGTAGAATCCTGATCTGTTGGAATCCAAGGCCTGAACTTTTAACCATTTTACTACATTGCTTCTCCATATGAACAGTAGTGCAATCCTAGCTTTCTCCCATTACTACCCTAGCTACCCACTGTAATAAGTTTATATATTCACTACCGCTACTGAAAAAATTGTCAAATTATTTCTTAATACCTTAACTGCTGCCCATAATAATTTTTTTTATGGCAGAAATTTTAGAGTTTTAAAAACACTAAAGCAACTGATGTAGCTCAGTGGTTGAGCACCAGCTTCCCACACACGAGGTCCTGGTTTCAATCCCCAGCCCCAGTACCTCAAAAAAACTACTAAATTTCTTTGTTAGCATAGTAGACAGCATTATCTAGAACTATTATATTTGTCTTTGGTATATATAGATAACTGAATATTTCAAGATAAATAATGAAGCCATACTATGAAGACTTTCTCACTTATAAAAATCCTCCTTAAACTCTACCAGAAATTGATGGTCTATTCTCTTGAGACCCATCCTAAATGTAGCAGTCCTTTCTTCCCCTCTAAATTTGCTGTATTTATTAATTTTACTTGCCCTAAGTTTGGGGCGGGGCGGTGGTTGCCGCCGCGGTGTCTGATTCTATAACCTTTTGTTAGGCAACTGGTCACAAAGGGAACTTAAATAGGTAAAATCCTATTTAAATTAATTTTGTGGCTAATCAAATTGTTACTTTAGAATTTCATAATGAATATGAAATTCATTTAATTATCTAGAATAACTACCTCTTAGATAATGCCTTTCATAAGTTAGTAAGTGAAATCAAATACTCTCTATTCAATATGGAAAAAAAAAAAAAAATAGCATGCACATCTTCCTTTTCCCCCTCCCATATGTCCTGCCTGCCTACTACACCCCAGGAATGCACTCTTCTTCTGTATGGTTTTTAGTCTGTAGATTTAAGAGTTCAGATATATTTGCTGCAAGTGATAAACACATGTGATATGAAAGCAGGGGAATAAAACGTAGTTGGTTTATCTGATTATACGAAATTCAAATCAGAGAAGTTGTTCCTATGTCCACTTTATATAGAGTCTATATAACAGTATATACTATAAATAAATTCTTCTATGTTTTCTCTATTTAATCATGTTAATTAGATCCTAAACGCAAAATGTGAACTGATTATATATACTTGAGTGGCAAAAAAATGGACTATTTCATATGTCTAGTTAGCAAGATATTTAATTAGATTAATATTTGGTTTCTATGGTTTTAGAATGACAAATAAAATAGTAATTATTCATTAAGCAGCTTATTATTCAGAAGGTACCAATGTATCTTCAAAATTAAGGACTCTAGTAATTTAATAAAAAGTTGGTCATATCAAATAATAGCTATGATCTCTTGCCAAATATTTTATTGGATGTGCAGTTGCTTTAGTTCTTCTGAAGTATCTTGACCGAAATTTGGGACTATGATCTATAGTGAGTCATTCCTGGTTGTCCATTCTTTGAGAGAAATCCTTTTTATTTTTCTTTGTTGGCTTTTTTTTTCTTTACATTCCCAACAATGAATAGATATATTTCCAAAGGATGAGTCCTTTGGTTTTGGTTCTTATGTACATATTTTTTGTTGAGATTCAAACTACTACTGCTAAAATAAAAACCCCCAATTAGTAATCTTCAGTCTTGATCTCACCAGTCCTGCATTTTCAAGTGTTTTGTGGCATGATATTGTTTGGTCATTGAACTGACCTTGCTAACTTACCCTTAAAACTGGGTTCCTGCCTACTTGCACTGATTTTTATACTGTAGTTATTGTATTTAATAGATTCTAAATGCCACCCATTATTTGGTTATCATTATTTTTTGTTTCACTTAGAAAGAAAAACTGTAAGAGATCATCAATTGTAAGAAATACATGGATTTGGGAGATGATAAAACATGAAAAATTGTGACCTAGAATCAATGAATATGTTATCTCGATTTTCCTAGTCATCCTGAGTTCTTTGAACCCCTCCGATTCCCTTAATCTACATATTCAATATCACCAGGTAGTACCGATTTTTCCTTGTGTCTCTAAATATTCATTTTCTTTTTTGTTCTCCTCTAAGGATGTCCACTCATATTGAGAGAAGTCTATTGCAGCTGGCTTCTGAGCCTCTTCTCTCTGCCCAGCAAACCCCTGCATACCAACACCAAATAAATTTTCCTAAAATATCTGTGTGTGTTTTATTTTTTATTCCCCTTACAGTATGCTTGCTTCCCTTACTACCAATAGGTTAAAATCCATGCTTACTTGACTTAGTTGTGGCAGACACTGATAACTGCATACCCAGTATCCACTCTTCTCTAATTTTGTGTGAGGCAGTTATATATTCAACTAGCATACATGTCTTCCCAGGTTCCTTTGCAGCTAAGAAAGAACAGGTGACATGATCTGGCAGAAGTCTTACAGGGATTTCTGGAATATTGTGCTTTCTGTGTACAAAAGCTGTCCCTTATTAGGAGAGGCTGAAGTTCATCATTTTTTTAACCATGACACAATAAGCATATGGATGAAACTGACAAAGAACGGTGGATTATAAATATACAAGGAGTCCGGGCCATTGATTACATTGGACAGCCACTGTACTTCCCCATTCATGGACATTTTAGGTGATAAAAGTAAAATCCTTTTTGGTTTAAACCACTATAGAAGGGATTCTGTGATACACAGTTCAATGTAATCCTAATTGAAACTAGTGTTCGAGGTTCTTCACAACCTACTCTCAAGGGTTCTTTTCTGTCTTATCTCCCATTTTCCCCAACACTTTCAGGCATCCATGCTTTACTCACCTTATTTTGCACAGAATTCACTGCTTACCAAACATGCAATGATCTTCCACATCTCTGAGCTTTTGCTTTTATATGTACTGGGTTTTTTTGTTTTTTGTTTTTTTTTCCCATCTTTACAAAAACGCCATTTCCTCACCTGGGCAAATTCCTACTTACTGAGAAAGACGTATAATATAAAGCTCAAATACAGAGTTAACTTGCTCTTCTTTGTGAAGGTTTAGCACTTTGTTCATACCTCTAGCCTAGCACTTTTAATATTTGATTGCAATAATTTATTTACATATCTGCTTTATCAATTAGTCTGTTAACTCCTCAGTAGCAAGGACTATTCCTTTTGTATGCAAGTTTTCAAAAGATATTTTTATGAAAAAAAATATTAACTGGATTTTAAAAACTGTTTTGTGGTAATTTTTTTGCTTTGAAAGTAATTCACAATTCATACCTTTTGCTTTTGGCCCATCAGATGCTGTTCAACTATATTTTCTTCCCCAATGTGTAAATGAAAAAAAAAAAATTATAATGTTAATAGCATTTTAAAAAAATCCAGTTATCATGTTTTACCCTTCTTTACATTTCACAGGTATCTATTTAGGCACTTAAAAACATTTGCTAAGTTGGCTTTATAGTATCATGAGAAACACAGAAGACATTATACCTATAGAGGAAGACTGTGGACTAATGAGAAGGTCCTCTTGAACTTGCTCACTTCCCGGTACCGTCTGCTGATCACTCAGTGAACTCTGAGATGCACTGACAGGCTGGGACACTTCCTCATGAACCTCCTCATCACTTAGCCTTTCGACTTTGACACGGACATCTTCTTCAGTACCCAGAGGCAAGCTGGTTTTTGTGCTCTCACAAGTCACGTAATCAGCCACTCTTCTACCTGGCTCAGATGGGCCAGGTAATTCTAAAGTCCGGGTACTTTCCGCCTGCTTAACCTTTTCAGGCTGCATCCTTCGATCAATTCCAAAAGGAAAAGTCCAGGGAAAAGCTAAAGAAGAGTCTACTGGTTGATTTCTACTTTCCGAGAAAGAAGCTGAAGAATTCAATACCTGGGGAGAACTCGTTTGTGTGCTACATTTTACGGGACTTTCAGGAGACATAACTATGTAGCTTTTACGCTTTCTCCGAGACTCTCGGCAAACAGGAATGGTTCTTTCTACCACGCTGCACTCTGAAGACACTGGAGAAATGCTTCCATCTCGAGAAGTAAAATTGCAGTTGGAATTATTTTCTTGTCCAGCATCCAGACCCTTTTCTGGTTGGCTGTTGGGTGTATTCCATAAAATGCTTGATTTCATGAACTCAGAGCAGGTGCTGGCAACACTAAACATTTGCATGTAGCTGGCGGCAGCTAGAACATCAATAATATTTTCTGTGTTAATTGACAGAGTGGCTGTGTAAGCATATTCTAAAAGGGGTATAAAGCCAGTCACTGTAACATGATGTAAATCCAACACATTCTTGTTCTCATCCTCTGCTTGGCCCACAAGCTTGGTGCGGAAGAAATCACTACAAGCTGCTAGGACCACCTTATGTGCCCGGAAGATTTTGTCCTGGACACGAATAGTGATATCACAAAAATGTCCATCATTTCGCAGCATATTGAGCTTTCCAAGCATTTCCTGGCTGTGGGAAGAGGAGCTATGAGTAAATGTTTTCACACCCATCTTCTCCTTCCTCTTCTACAGATGTTCTTCAAGGATCCAATGAGTCAGAAGTAACCTAAAAAATACATAAAATAAAGCATTAATTGATGGTTTGGTGGTTAAAATGGAAAGTGATTTAGATTGTTCTCAAATAGCCACTGTGTTAAAAAAAAAAAAAAAAAAAAAAAAAAAAAAAAAAAGGTAAAAGATCACAATGAGAAAATTCAAGGTAGTCAAAGTATTAAAATACATTCCCCTTACCTGCCCCTCAAGGCATCCATAGCAGAGTCTGTGAGCTAATGTTTTTAATGGGCTGCATAGATTGAATAATAATAGTTTGTAAATAATGATAGTTAAAAGAGTGCTGTTCTAAATGCTTCCCTTTTGATAATTTATTTGGTCATTATGGTATCTCTGTCAGGGTATGGACATTATCTTCCCCACTTAACAGAAAAGGGTCAAATACCAATATAATAGGTCTGACAAAGTGCTCTGTAAAAGCAAAGAATGGAATGCCTAATTTTGAATGTGCAAGGTGGAACAGGCATCAGAGGAGAGGTATTACTTGGATAAGGCCTAGTGAAAGCAGAACTCTGACAGCTGAGAAAGCAGGATCCTCTGATGTGGCTTAGGTTCGCCACCCTGCTGTGCCCATCTGGACAAGTCCTTATTGGCAAATGACTCTTATCTGGGACTGTAACATGTTCTAAATGTGAGCATGCAGAGGGCAGGGTCAGTTCAAAGATGACACAACCTGTGGTGGTTTGAAGCTGTATGTACCTCAGAAAAACAAGTTCTTAAATTTAATCCATTCCTATGGGTGTGAATCCCTTGTAAGTAGGATCTTTTGATAAGGCTACTTCAGTTAAGGTGTGGCCCACCTCAATCAGAATGGGTCTTAATACCATTATGGAATTCCTTCTAAGTAGAGTGAAACTCAGACACTACAGGAAGCAAGAGGCTGCACATCGATGAAGATAGAAGAGAAGGGAGAGATCAGGAGACGTTGCCATGTGCTTGCCATGTGACAGAGGAGCCAAGGATCACTGGCAGCCAACCCCAAAACACCAGTCTTTGGGAAGAAAGCATCACCTTGATTTGGACTTCCTTTTAGCCTCAAAACCATAAGCAAATAAATTCCCATTGTTTAGCCTGGCTCATTTCATGGTATTTGCTTCAGCAGCTTAGGAAACGAAAACATGACCCAATACATAAGCATCCCTTGGAATGTTCTATGCAGTAAAGGTATATGGGAAGGGGGAAAGTAAAAAAGAACAATAACTAAACATTTCAAGCTGAATAAATTAACAGGCCACTTCTAACCTGGAAGACAAAATGATCAGTGTGGGACTGTGCCCTGTCTGATATCACAGTAGAAAGGGTAAAAGGCAAAATGCGCTGTGCTAAAGCAGCCAGGTAAGGCCACTGAAATAATTTTTGACCATAGTGAAAGATGCAATTTCGAATATAAACCTGATCCTCATTCCCTTCCCCAGGACAAGTAAAATCACAAAGAGACATGAGGCAGCTAGGATTGGCCTAAGCAAAGCAGGATTTAACATATTTGCTGATTTATCTATCAAGAGGAATGAGAGGAAGAGGAACAAAATGGAAAGGCTATATATAGTTTTTGTTCATCTGCTTCATCCCAGTCAATTGGCTTCTGTTTGGAGAGAATGGCCATCAAGCGTGTTTAATTTGACTAGGATTGTGTGGTTTGGTGGAGAACTATGCCTTCACAGCAAGTGATACAATCTGCCTGAACAAAGGTGTGAAGGCATGAAATTAAATCATATATCTGGAGAACACGTGCAACAGTGTGTTAGAAGGGAATCATTTCAGTAGCAATTTTGGTGGAGGCCCCAAACCACAGATGCTACTTCTAAAGTGAGGTGCAAGGTCGCCTATGCAAGGAGACAGTGGAAAACTATTTTCAACCTTAAGTTACACCTATCCACCTTCAACCTTCTAAGAGTTGAAGATTAGAGAAAGATTTTTGGTGAAGTGATCAGTGTGCTTTGAGTTCCAAACCCCATTCTACTCCCTTCTACTCTTCTCCAGGTCAATGGCAATGTGGGCCACATTTGAAAAAAATCTAAAGGATGAGTCTGATTTAAACACTGGCCAAGATTAGGAAGAATGTAGCAGAGGGGTTAAGAGCAAAGACTCTAGAGCCTGGATGCTTTGCTTCCTGATTCTGGCATTTATAGCTGTATGACCTTAGGTAAGCCACTTACTCTTCGTACCATAGTTTCTTCAGCAGTAAAACAGGGATGGTAGAACCTACCTCATAGAGTTCTGAAGGGTAAATGACCTAATACATGTAAAGTGCTTAGAACAGCGCCTAGCAGGCAGTAAATGCTATATAAGCATTAGGATATGCTGCTGCTGCTGCTAATACTATTAACGACCTTTTCTTCTTACTCAGCCCTTGTCTTTCCCAATCCTGGAGGGGCCAGAAACCACAGTCAACAAATGGGCAGGAAAAATAAAAGGGGAAAGTTGGGGAAAATAGAAGTCAACGAAACGCCACTCTTTCACTGCAGCTTGTAGTAGGCCTGAGGTGGGAAAGGAGAAGTTTTAATTCTGAATTAGTCCTTGAACAGATTGTTTTTATTTCCCAAAAGTGACCAGAAAAGTTATTAAGACTTCCCTTCTAGGCAGGTGGGAAGAACTAACCCCTCAAATTAAATTTAATTGGAGAGTGGAAAACAAAAATAAAGACGGATTATGAGTACACCCAGCAAGTCATACTAATTCAATGGCTACAAATACATGGCACAAAGTCTGATAGAGCTGGAGATAAGGGATGAGAGGCGAGAAAGGAAGATTAGAATTAGACTGTGAAGTGCCTTGTATGCCAGGTACTTATTACATGCATTTCCCGACATGTTTGTGGAAACTTAGTCCCATAATGTGCTCTAATAAAAAATTACATAGAACAAATATATTTTGGAAATACTGCAATATCATATAATACAGCAAAACTTGGAAAAGATGAAATTATATGACTTGAAAAACTCTTAAACTAATATCGAACAATTCAGAATGCTGAGAATAGAATCAGAAATATGAATTAATTATAAAAACATATCTCATATCTCTCCATGTATGCAGATAAATTACGTATGTGTGTAATTATATAGTTAATCTGGAACTCATTTGAAATTCCAGATAAATATTACTTAATTCTAATTACTAGTTTAGAATTTATGCAGCATTCAAAGTGACAAAACAGTTTGCAATTTGAACTGTTTAGTAATTCAGAAATAATTTCCTTCCTACCCTTTTTATTTCAAATTATTGATGAAGTATTGTACATGCTTAGGAAAGTGATAGTTGCTAAACAATACACACTTTGGTGGGGGGGGGGGGACCCTATGATTTTGATTTGCAGTCGGGCTGAAAATTTCTTTACCAAATACTGGTATAGCCTAGTACCTAGTTGTTACAATGGAATGGTTTAAATTGGACAGTTCATGAGTTTTGAATTTCCATTCCTCCACTTACTAGTCAGGCATAAGAACTTAATCAAGTTACTCTGCTTCTCTATGCTTCAGTTTTCTCAACTGTAAAAAGGAATAATGAAAATTATGTTTCTAGGGCAGTCAGTATTAAATGAGCAAACTTCCTACATCAAGTAAGTATTCAATAAATGTTAGCTACTATTATTAACCTAAAACAACGTGTGACTAAAAATGAAATGGAGATCAAATTTCAAAATGTCTATATCTATTTCTTATAAGACAAAGAGCACATTTTTATATATGTATATTACAAAGATTAGCTGATTAAAATTATAGGATTTGAGATTTAAATGGAGTGGTTGTTAGCATATAAAGTGAGGTGGCTGCTTAAGATGAGTAATGGAAAGTAAAAAGAGACAGTTAACCTTGAAATAATTTGGGAGGATGGAAAAATTTGATATTTAATAAGAATTTCCATGGTTAAATATCCAGCTTCATCTCAAGACCAGATGCTAACTTTCCAAACTATACAAATAAGGTTTTAAAGATGTTAAAACTGCCAGCTGGGAAGCTGATGTGGCTCAAGCGACTAGGCTCCTGCCTACTACGTGGGAGGTCCCAGATTTGATTCCGGGTGCCTCCTAAAGAAGATGAACAAGACAGTGAGCTGATGTGACAGGCAGGCACAGCGAGCTGACAAAACGAGACACGAGGAAAACACGAGACACACAACAAAGCAGGGAGTGGAGGTGGCTCAAGCAATTAGGCGCCTCCCTCCCACATGGGAAATACCAGGTTCAGTTTCTGATGCCTCCTAAAAAGAAGAACAGCACACAACAAACAGATACAACAAATGCAAACAACGAGGGGGTGGAGAGAAATAAATAAATAAATAAATCTTGAAAAACAAAACAAAAAACTTGCCAGCTGACATCAATTCATTCCCATACCATATTGTAATTAAAATCAAATAAGGACAGAAAAGAAGGGTAAGAAAAGGGACATACTAAGGTTAAGATGCCTCTTCGAGGAATATCCAGGTAGAAAATGATATATGCAGTTGTCTGTATTCGTTGACTATCTACTATGTGCCAGACGAAACCTAGGAGCTTTAGATGTTATCTGACATGAGGTGGATAATAATCCTGTCTCATTTTAGAGGAGGAAACAGGCTCAGATAATTAATTTCTTCAGGCTCACCATGTTTATGCTATACTGAGGACCTAGGACCTTATTTAAATAGATATGGGTGGCCACTAGAGTAGTATATAGTTGGATTTACGTTTTAAAAAGATTAGCTTGGTGGCAATATGGAGAGCAGATCTAAGAGTGGCTATTACAACAGTACAAGTATGAGAGAGAATAAAAGTGAACTAAGTTAGTGGCAACTGGGATAGAGAAAACACATTTGATAAACATTTAGGAGGTAAAACTACCAGGGTCTGATTTTAAATAGGAAGTGGGGTGGGGTGGGATAGAAATGGAGAGTAGCTAGGAGAAAGAGTAAGAGCTATCGAGTCTGACCATAGATTTCGAACATGGATGATTGAGTGGATGGTGTTTTCACCAAGTAATACAGGAAAAGTAGGAGCAAAAGCTGGTTTTGGTAGGGGTTAATGATAGAGGGGAAGAAATACTTGTTTTAGGCAGTGTGAGTTAAGAGACACCTGCAAGAGGAATATCCAGGTGCAAATTTATATCTGCCCATTCTACCCTGGAGTTCAGGGAAGAAGTTGGAGCTGGTCCTAAATACTGGATTTTACACGAGTCACTGATAAATTCCTTTCTGTTGGGTTTCTTAGAGCTGAAGACTTCTAAAGAATGAATGCAGGGGAAGGCAGACTGGAAAGTTGTGAGAAGCCTGGAGCAGGCAGAGAAAAAGGATACTGTGAAAATGTTTTATGGCATCTAACTGATCTTTTGATCCTGTCCAATATTTTAGCATAATAATACAAACAAAACAGGCACTGAAATACGTAAATGGATAAATACATGTCATGGAATTTATATCTGGTTTGGCTACATAAATTGCCCATATCTACTCATCACCAGTGCTTAAAAGTTGAAGTGGCAATTTGAATTTATAGTCCTGAATTTGAATAAAAGCATTGATATGAACTCATGGTATTATTAATCTTCAGTAATGAATATCTGTAGTATCCAAACTGGTTTCCTAATTCCATTTTCCACTAAAAGGAACCATGGTTCCTTAGAGAAATAACTGATTCCAGGTCTGGGGCAATAAATGTCCAATATAAGCTTGCAACACCTTACCATATAGCAGCGAAGCCATCAAAGATTACTAGGGATGTGACAAAATGCAAATCATTTGAAAAGGCTCCCCCTGGCCAAAAATGGGACAATAAACAAACACATCAAATATGTTTACATCTATGAGTTCATGACACCAGAAACAAACAGCAAAGCTAATTTGTCACCTTTAAAAGATGTTACTGGGGAGTGGATGCAGCTCAGTGGCTGAGCGCCTGCCTCCCATGTACAAGGTCCTGGGTTTAATCCCTAGTACCTCCTTAAAAAGAAAAAAGAAAAAAAAAGAGAAGTAGATTTTAAGGGGAGCCCATGTGGCTCAGTGGTTGAGTGCCAGCTTCCCACATATGAGGTCCCAGGTTCAATCCCTGGTCCAGTAACTTAAAAAAAAACAAAAACAAAAACTGCACCACTGGGGAGCAGATGTGGCTCAAGCTGTTGAGCACCTGCTTCCCACATGGGAGGTCCTGAGTTCAGTTCCCGGTGCCTCCTAAAGAAAAAATGGAAACAATAAGCAAAATAAATGTAAAAACCAACTCAGGGGGAAGCAGATGTGGCTCAAGCAGTTGGGTGCCTCCCTCCCACACGGGAAGTCATAGGTTCAGTTTCTGGTACCTCCTGAAAAAAAAAATGACGACGAACAGAGAGCAGACAGTGAGTGCAAACAACGAGCGGGGGTGGGGTGGGGTGGGGAGAGGAATAAATAAATAAAAAATAAATCTTAAAAAGATACTACTGAACCAAATAACTATTTTGAAAACCTTTTCTCAAGGGAAAGAATAAAGCACTTAACCTTGTTGAACCCTAAATTAGCCTATTCATAGGCCTTTATGGCAACCAGAGTAACTTTAGAGAAGAAAATTTTCCACTGTCCCCTAAGTGTCATATTTGAAAAGCACACAACCTCCCCTCCCTTGAACAATCTTGCAAGAACGTATCAACCCTGCAGCTATGCCCCAGACTATCAGGACGTTCTGTGCAAACACTGCTAACTGCCAAAATCCGCTTCTGTACATCCTGCTTGCTTGCAAACTGCGTCTGCAACCCCCTATAAAAGGGAACCATTTTAGAACCTCAGGGCTGCAGTTCTCTCCTGCATGAGATGTGCTGCAGACACCCGCCGGCTTAGCTCAATAAACTTCATAAAAGTGGTTAAAGTCTGAGTGTGGTTGATCTCCTGGGTTATAACAACCTGTCTTCCAACACAAACAGTATCACTGGTTTATCAAACAAATTATGAAGAAGGTTTCTCTTTATAGAAATATTCCACCTAATAAAATCAAGAAGGAATATGAGAATTTGAAGATCACCATTTTGCAACTCCTCCTAATGAGTAGGCATTGCTTATCAATGGTTGCTTACTTCACAAAAAGAGAGCAAGGAAACACGGCAAATAAAGACTCTAAATTTGATCAAACCTCTAAATGCAACTCCCAATTCACAGGAAATAGAAAGGTGACAGGAACATGTTCAATTATACTGCTGGGATGTAAACAACAAAATCTAGACTGCGAGAAACTGCAGGACAGTTTTTTCAACTAACAAACTGCAAGGAAAAAAAGAGAAACAAAGGGGGAACTTATGGATTAAAGGATTTTATGAACCAATCAGTCACACTGTATTGATTTGAAACTTAAAGTATAAAAAAATAACATTTATGATATTGGAAATTTAAATACTGACTGGCCATTTGCTAATAAAGAAATTAATGATAATTTGTTTGATGTGACAGTAATATTTTTACTTTTTTTTTTTTAACTATGTTTTTAAAAAGATTTTACCTTTTAGGGAGACATATTGAAATGTTTAGGGATAAAATGATATGACGACTGGTATGGAAGGGGGCCAGCCTGAGCACAGCCTACACCTTTCCCTGTGATCCAAAATAAACCTGAGCCTGGGATGGATGATGAAAGTGGGCTGACTCCCTCTGTGGGGTGCCTTGTCATAAAACACATCCCTTAGCAGAGAGAGGTCTGCCAGCACACTCATACCCCTCTTGTCTTGACCACTGATTGAAGATTGCCCGGCCAAGTGTGCTGGCCAGCCTCACCACTGTATCTGGTCCTAGTGGGGACAAGTATGGGGCCCTTCACCTCTAGTATGAGAGGGGTGTTTGCATACCATCTCCCTATGTTGGGAGGCCCAACAGCCACTAGTGCAACCTATCATGCTCTCTCTTCCCTATGTATGTAAAGTGCTGTTCTACCTAGTGCCCATGTAAGCGGTGCTTTTGTTGGTGAACCCAACACATTCACACCATGGCCTGGGCTGAGACTCTATGACTCTGGTCTTGGTGACAGTCATTATTATGCTCTTGCTATCCTCCATCAGTGGGACTCCTCCGGTGAAGGTGGTAACAAGTGGCTATTTCCCCCAAACTGGGATTGGCTTCAACTATTTGAGGACACTGAAAACTAAATAGTAGCAGGAAGACTGGGAAAGATGATTAGAATCTGAAATACCACCAAACTGGCAGTGAGCTTACCACTTGATTTGCTTCTGGTAAATACCAGCTAGAACCCAGAAAATGGACACTGGTAGTAACAGAAAGAGCTGCATTAAGAGTCTTTGAGCTCTGGCTCAAAGAGTGGGAAAAGAGTCTTCAAAAGGCCAGAGAGGGAAGAAATCTCCCATGTGAGTTTTTCTTTATTTTCTCACATCTTGACTTCTAGACAATTCTAAATGTGTATGTACATTAGAAGACAGCTTCAAAATACATGAAGCAAAAACTGACAGAAGAGAAACTGACCCCCAGCATGACTGTAAGGGGCTTCACTGATCTGCTCATCCGCCAAACTGGCGAAAATTATTAAAAAACAAAAACCTCTAACAATTTAAAACCTCTAAAATGGGCTTAAGAATAAACAGCAATGGGAAACGGATGTGGGCTCAAGAGGTTCGGCGTCCGTCTACCATATGGAGAGACCGGGGTTCGGTCCCCGGTACCTCCCGGTAAAAAAAAAAAAGAATAAACAGCAAATAAAGAAATAATTATTTAAGAAAATCCATGAAAATTTAGCTATAAGAAAGGTGAGACTCTGTAGTATTTTAGTATATGTGCTGCCGAAGCGAGCACTTTCTCTGTAGTATTTTAATGCCTCACTCCTTCCACATTCTCAGCTCAACAAAGCTGAGTGGCACAGAGCCTCCACTCCAGGCTGCTGCACTCTAGAGAGCCCGGCTCCCTCTCCTCTCAGTTCCCAGCCTTGGGACTCCACCCCCACCCAGCAGGATGCCAGTGTTTCTCATCTTGCCTCCAGCTACCTGTTGCTGAGGCTAAGGCCCCTTTTTGAGGGTTGGGGGCTCTTTTCTTCCATACAGCCCCCACTCAGGTAATGGGAGTCCTGTCTTGGAGGTGGGGAATACCCAGGCCCCATCAGCTATGCCCTGGCTCATGAGGTGGTGGCTCCATGCCAGAAGAGGCAAACTGAGAGGACCTCAGGCGGCTGCCCTCTCCTCCATTTATAGAGTAGGGTTTTCACTCAGAGGGAAGCATGCCATAGTCCTGGCTCCAGAGCCCTGGCTCAGAGATTTTACCTCGAGGGAGAAGCAGGCCATAAAAACAGTTTCTAATCTTTTCCCGAAGGAACTGACTCCATTTGCAATAGAGCATGAAGAGGTTCAAGCCTCAGGGCACTCTGAAGAACAGTGGAGATTGTGATGAAAGGCAAATAGGAGACTCAAGATGCAGAATAAACTGTAGCCTGGTCAGTACATAGGAGAGCAGTAGGGAATAAGACAGTCGGAAGAAGCCCTTCTAGAGTCAGAACAAATAAATACTGGCCTCAGAAACTATTCCTTTAAATGAGTCAAAATTTGGTAGGGCTAATTTGTAGAGCAATTTCTGTCCCAAGATTTGTTAAAAAGAATAAAGCAACCAGCTGGCAATTAGAGGCAGTTCAACCACTGATGTGGTCATGGAAAGAGAGGAAGAGAGCCCAACCAAAATCACTGTCGTCCAAGCTTGAATATGGACATAGCCAAAGCTGAACTTCCCTGAAGATTGACACCAGAAGCTTAACACTACTGTAGGGAAACAGTCTTCACTAAAATAATCCAGACAGTTACTAAACAAGTAAGCAAATAACAATCACAGGCAAAAAGGTGTGTGTGTGTGGGGGGGGGAACCAGTTCTCAGAGCTGCTACCATATATTATCTAAAATGTCCAGTTTACAACAAAATATTACAAGGCAGGCAAAGAAACAGGAAAATAGGACCCACACACCAGGAAAAAAGCAGGCAGTTGCCTGTGAGAGTGACCAGATGACAGATTTATCAGGAAAAAACCTTCAAAGTACCCATTTAAAACATGTTCCCAGAACTAAAGGAAACCATGATTAAATAAGTAAAAGAAGGGAGGATGACAACGTTGCACCAAATAGAGAATTGAAAGAAAGATATAAATTGTAAGAAAGAACAAACTGGAATTCTGGAGTGGCAAAGTGTAATTAGTGGCAAAGTGAACCAGGAAATTCTGCTAGCTCAATAGTAGATTTGAACTAGCAGAAGAATAAGCAAACTTGAAGACAGACTGATAAAAGACTACGCAAAAGCCAAAGAAAAGAGAGAAAAATGAAAAGCCTGAAGAGACATGTGGAAGGCCATTAAATATAATGTAATATGTACAACAGCTAACTATTAACAACAACAATAAAAATGTACAACAGCAGTTAAAGAAGGAAACATAGAAAGGAACCAGAAAAAATATTTGAAAAAATAATGGCTGAAAACGTCCCAATTTTATTTAAATACAATATCCTACACATCTGTGGCAGTTTGATGTAATTATGAATTCCAAAAATATAATTGAATCATGCTTGTAAACTGATCTGTTAATCTGGGCATGATTAGGTTAGGATTAGGGCATTGAGCCCCACCCCTTGGTGAGTGGGGAATTGAATATAAAAGGCAAGGCAAAGGAAAGTTGAAGCAGTCTTTTGAGAAGCAGTTTTGATGTTGGAAAGACAACCCCAGGAGAAGAGAAGCAAGCTGTTCGCTTGATCGTCTGCAGCTGACCTTGTGGAGGAAACAGGAGCTAAGCCCGGAGAGAAACGCAGCCCCAGGAAGAGAGGAACCCCAGAAGCCTGAACCCTGGCAAAGCCGGCAACTGCCTTGCTCTAACACGTGTCAATGGACAGTGGTGAGAGAAGAAACTTAACGCTTTTTGGCCTGGTATCTGTGGACTTCTATCCCAAATACCCTTTATAAAGACCAACCCATTTTTGGTATTTCACATTAGCACCCCTTTGGCTGACTAATACAACATCCAAGTAGGATTAACACAAAGAGATACACAAACAAATAGAGCATAGTAAAAATGCTGAAAGTCAAAAATAAGGAAAAAATTTTAAAAGCAATGAGAGAAAAATGACTTATTACTTTACTTACAAGGGAAGTCCAATAAGATTAACAGCTAACTTTTCAGCAGATACAATGGAGGCCAGGAGGCAATGGGATAATGTGTTACGGGCTCAAAGAAAAACTTAGTCATGAATCCTACACTCGGCAAAAGCTATCTTTTAAAAGTGAAGGCAAGGGAGTCCTGGGAAGATGCCATTGGAGTACACAGGCAGGGTTCAACTCTTTCACAAAATGGAGAAAAGGCCAAAAGCTCTCCAAGGGGCCTGCTGTGGGGGTCAGCAGACGAGGACAGTGCTGCACAATCCCCAGAAGGGCGAGGAAAAGAGAGACAAAGAACCTGAAACAACAAACTTGAGTTACTAAATCCCCATGGTGATTGGGAAGGGCTCCCACCTGCCCACTCTCAAGACATTAAGCCTGGATAAAATCCCTGGCTCATTGCAGCTGACTGAGGGGAACAGATGTCTTCCTCTCTGACAGCTGTTACAAGGGAAGAGGGAGGGTACACTGGAGGGCAGAGAGTGCTTTCTCTTCAGTGAATTTCACCTGCAGAGCCTGCTTTGAATCTCTGCTTTGGCCAGACCAGAAACATGGGAAAGCGGAAGTCGAAAGAAACACCTGCATGGAATGGTTTGACCAGCGCCATCTGCTGGCCAGACTGGAAACTGCAAGGAGAAAAACTGCTTTTAGGTCTCTCTTTAGCCCCAACTCCTGGGAGAAAGTCTGTGCCCCACTAATGAGTCCTTAGCCCGATTTTGATAAATCAAACTGGGCAATTTTAAAGACTCAGAATAAGTTAATCCAAAAATCAAATAAGAGTTGTGAAAAATAAAAATAAACTAGGCAAGAGAGAACAATTGATCATCAGAGTAAATTCACCAACATATTCAGATGACTAGACATCAGCAAAAAAATTACAAACTATACTAGCAAACAGGAGAGATGGCCCAGCCAAAGGAATAAACCAAACATCCTGATGAAATATAGGATTTAAGACAACTAATCAATGGTAAACCACACAAATCTCCTAAATCAATTCAACGAATTGAAGGAAAATACGACTAAAGAGATAAAGGATATTAAGACACTGAATGAGCATAAACAACAATTTGAAAGCCTGCAAAAATATCCCAAAACAGAGGAATGAAGTTGGAGGACTCTTACTTTCTGACTTTAAAGCATATTACTTAGCTAGAGTGATAAAAACAGCATGGTACTGGCATAAAGACAGACAGATAGACCAATGGAACTAAATCAAGAATTCAGAAACAGACCCTCACATCTACGGTCAAGTGATTTTTGGGAATGCTGTCAAGCCCTCCCAGCTGGGCCAGAACAGTCTATTCAACAAATAGTCCTGGGAGAACTGGATAGCCATATCCAAAAGAAAGAAAGAGGTCCCCTATCTCACACTTTATACAAAAATTAACTCAAAATGGATCAAGGACCTAAATATAAAAGCCAGGACCATAAAACTACTAGAAGAAAATGTAGGAAAACATCTTCAAGATCTTGTGGTAGGAAGTAGTTTCCAAAGCACAAGCAACAAAAGAGAAAATAGATAAACGGGACATCCTCAAAATAAAACACTTTTGCAACTCAAAGGACTTTGTCAAGAGAGAAAAGGCAGTTGACTCAATGGAAGAAAATATTTGGAAATCACATATCCAATAAGGGTTTAATATCCATGATACATAAAGACACACTATAACTCAATAAAAAGACAACACAATTTTAAAAATGAGCAGACCTGAATAGCCATTTGTCCAAAGAAGAAATACAAATGGCGAAAAAAACACATGAAAACATGTTCAACATCATGAAAAATTAGGGAAACGCAAATAAAAGCTACAATGAGATATCATTTCACACATACTAGAATGGCCACCATTAAAAAGCCAGAAAACTACAAGTGTTGGAGAGGATGTGGAGAGATAGGAATGCTTATTCACTGCTGGTGCAATGTAGAATGATACAGCCACTATGCAGGACTGTTGGGCAGTTCCCAAGGAAGGTGAATATAGACTTGCCATGTGACCCAGCAATACCTCCACTAGGTGGTATACGTAGAAGAACTGAGAGCAGTGATATGAACAGACATCTGCACACCCACATTCATAGCAGTGTTATCACAACTGCCAAAAGATGGAGACAACCCAGGTGTCCATCAACCGATGAATGGATAAACAAACCGTGGCGTGTACACACAATGGTATATTAGGCAACTGTAAGGAAAAATGAAGTTGTGAAGCATATGACAATGTGGATGATCCTGGAGGACATTATGTTGAGCGAAGCAAGCCAGACACAAAAGGACAAATACTGTATGATTGTACCATTATGAACTAAATATATTGTGTAAACCCATGGAGTTAATAACTAAAACACGTCACCAGAAAATAGAATGAGGGTAGAGAATGGAAAATGAGGGTTAACCTATGCAGAACTGGTAAAAAGGTTGTTTGTAAATCTTTGAAAATGAATGGAAATGGTGACAGCACATCATGCTGTTTGTAATTAGCAGAGCTATTGGGAAAGTCTAAGGACATGTATATTATTAGAAGGAAAAGATAAAAAATGTAACATTGGCCTGTATAACACAGTGAAACCTCATGCAAAATACAAATATGGGTAATAGTGCATATATAAGACTGTTTTTACTAAATATATATACAAATGAACTAGAGAGATGAAAACAGAATAACAGCTATGTACGGCAGGGAAAGTATAGAGATTGAGAGGTGAGAAGTTTTTGTTTTTTGTATGTTTTTAAAATTATTATTGGAATAATGAAAATGCTCTAATAATGACTGAAGTGATAATGCATAATCATGTGATTATACCAAATACCACTGATTGCACACTTTGGATGGATTCACACTTTATTAATATGTATCAATAAAATTGATTTGTTAAAAAAATGTGAAGGCAAAATATTTTCCCAGATAAACAAAAATTGGGAAATTCTCTGCTAGCTGAACTGCCTTATAAGACATAGTAAAAGAAGTTCTTCAGGCTGAAAGCAAGTGACCCCAGATGGTAACTAACTCGGATCCACACGCAAAAATAAAGAGCACCAGTAAAGGTAATTATGTAATTATAAAAGACTGTATAAGTACATATTTTCCCCTTTTCTTCTTAACTGACTTGAAAAAACAATTGTTTAAGATAATATGTGTATAATATATTTTTGGGCCTATAAAATATAGAAATGCAGTATATGTGTAATATATTTGCTAAGAACAGCACAGGAAAGCATGTGGGGCAAAGGTATACTGGGCTAAGGAAATAACTACAGATGATAAAGTAATGATTATAACAATGTATTGTTGGATTTGTAAAATTAAGAGATGTAAGATATATAACAATAATACATAAAAGGAAGGACAAGGGAATAGAGCCATATAGGGACATTCCCATATGCCACTGGAATTAATCTAATATAATAAAAAAATTGAATTCTGATAAGTTAAAAACATATATGACAAACCCTTGAGCAACCACTAAAGGATAACTAAAAAAAATAGTGAAAAAATAGACACTAAAATGTTACATTAAGATATACTCACTTAAAGCAAAAGAAAGCAGTAAAGGAGGAATAGAGGAACAAAATAAGACATGAGACACACAAAATAAAAAGCAAAATGACAGGCATAAATCCAACTATATTAATAATAACATTAATTGTGAATTGATGAAATAACCCAATCAAAAGGCAGAGAATGTCAGACTGGACAGAGAAAATGTGAGTCAACTATGTGCTACCTTCAGAGATGTGCTTTAGATTCAATGATAAAAATAGGCTGAAAATAAAAGGGGAAAATGCAAACAATTAAAAGACATCATGCAAACACAAAGCTGGAGTGACTGTACAAATACCATACAAAATAGACATTAATATAAAAAATGTTACTAGAGTAAAGAGAGACATTTTATAATGATAAAAAGGTTAATCCATTAGGAAGATATACCAATTGTAAACATATTTACATCAAATAACAAAGCACCAAAATGCACGAAGCAAAAACTGACAGAAATAAAGGAGAAATAAACAATTCAACAATAATAGCTGGAGACTTCAATGCCTCACTTTCAATACTGGAGAGAATTAGACACATGATCAACAAGGAAACAGAAGACATGAACAACATTCTAAATCAACTAGACCTGTATAGAACATTCCACCAAATAACAGAATATACATTCTTTCCAAGAACACATGGGGGACTTCCGGGAAGATGGCGGACTAGTAAGACACGGGAATCTCTTCTCCAGAAAAATAGCTAGAGGACAAGCTGAAACAGCCCCGAAAAAAATCTTCTAGGATTTAGGTCAGCAGGTGAAGGCTGCACACCACCCAGAGGAGAGAGGGACTGAAGAGGGAAATCGCAACTACAGAACTGTGAGTTGCAAGTAGCAGCTTCTGCTGCTGCCAGCACCCTCCCCCACACTCTTCAGGCCTGCGACCACAGACAAAGGGGGCTTCAGGGATCTGCCACTCCCGGACCTGAAATTTGGGCTGCAGAGCCCCATGGACCGTTCCACACGGCGGTTTGCCCTGGGAGCCTAGAAAGGACTGGAGAAATCCGACCCTCGCAACCTCCCTCTCTTCTAGCCTGGACTAAGCCTGGGGCTGACCCTGCTTTGGACTCCCGGGTTTGGTCTGCCCTGTCCCAAGAGCCCTTCAAGGCTGGGTGGGGCTGCGCCACTGTTTGCCTTGGAGCCTGCAAGGGGCTAAAGATATACAAACCTCCCAATCTCATCCTCTGCTAACAGGGACTGATTGTTGAGGATTCAGAAGGGAGTGGAAATATTTCCTAGCTGGGAAAAGGGGGGCGCTACGAGAGAAGTCTGGAGAACTGTCTCGGAAAGTTTGAATCACGGGGCTCCTAGCCCCCAGACAGGAAGCTCTATCACATTGATCTGGTCTGTGTCACAACAAATATGCTCCGACCAGGCATTGAATTGAGAGCAGCCAACAAGCGCCATCTCCTGGCAGACCAAGGAAGTACACATAAGAAAATTAATAGGTAAGAGAGTCTTTTCCTGGCCTCTATAGCCTCCCTGCCCAAGGCCTTAGGAAACGACTCTACAACCAATTACTGGGTCCAGTGCCCAGTTTTGAGCAACCAGCAGAACAATCCTAACAATCAAAGTTGAGCCAAAAATCAAAGAGCGGTGGTAACTCACAGCCTTCTGCCACTAAAACCCCATAAAAGAGAAAGAGATAGAGCATCTAAGTAAAATAAAAACTAACCAGATGCCTAAGTACCAACAAAAAATTACGGGCCATATTAAGAAAATAGAAGACATGGCCCAAGAAAAGGAATACAGCAAAGTCTCAGAAGAGATGCAGAATTTGAGAGAACTAATCAGTGAGATGAGTACACATTTCCAAAATCAAATTAATGAGATGAAAGAGAATATAGTTAAAGAGATCAACTACATCAAGAAGTCACTGCGCGAACGTAAAGAAGAATTAAAAATCATGAACAGAAAAGTAACGGAGTTCATGGGAATGAAAGACACAATAGGTGAAGTAAAAAATACATTTGACGCTTACAACAGCAGACTCGAAATGATAGAAGAAAGAATAAGTGATACTGAAGACAGAGCAGCTAAAATTGAAGAGAGAAAAGAACAGAGAGAGAAAGAATGGAAAAAATTGAGCAGGGGCTCAGAGAGTTGAATGACAACACAAAACGCAAGAACATACGTGTCATTGGAGTTCCAGAAGGAGAAGAGAAAGGAAAAGGGGCAGAAAGAGTACTTGAGGAAATAATAGCTGAAAATTTCCCAACTCTCACGAAAGAAATGAACTTTCATGTCCAAGAAGCACACCGTACCCCAATCAGAATAAATCCAAATAGACCTACACCAAGACACATATTATTCAGAATGTCAAATGTAAAAGATAAACAGAAAATGCTCAGAGCAGCAAGAGAGAAGCAAAAGATCACGTACAAAGGACGTCCAGTAAGACTTTGTGCAGATTTCTCTTCAGAAACCATGGAGGCGAGAAGACAGTGGTATGATACAATTAGGAAACTGAAGAGAAAAACTGCCAGCCGAGAATTCTTTATCCAGCAAAACTGTCCTTCAAATATGAAGGGGAATATAAAGTATTCACAAACAAACAGAAACTAAGAGAGTTTGCAAAAAAGAATACATCTTTGCAGGAAATATTAAAGGAAGCCTTAGAACCTGAGAGAAAAAGACAGGAGAGAGAGGCTTGGAGGAGAGTATAGAAGAAAGAAAAGCAGAAAGGATAACCAGAAAAAAAGAAAGAGAAAAATAAGATGACACATGAAAACCAAAGAATAAAATGGAGGAAATAAATAGTGCATTTTCAGTAATATCATTGAATGTGAATGGATTAAATTCCCCAATCAAAAGATACAGGCTGACAGAATGGATACAAAAACATGAGCCATCCATGTGCTGCTTACAAGAAACTCACCTCAGACACAAGGATACAAGCCGGCTGAAAGTAAAAAGTTGGAAAAAGATACTCCATGCGAACAGTAAACAGAAAAGAGCAGGGGTAGCTATACTAATATCAGACAAAACAGACTTCAAATGCAAAAAAGTGATAAGAGATGCGGAAGGCCATTATATATTAATAAAAGGGACGATCCTCCAGGAAGATATAACAGTCATAAATATCTACGCACCTAACCAGGGTGCCCCAAAATACATGAGACAAACTCTGGCAAAACTCTCACATCATTAGACAGAACAATCAGACAGAAGATCAACAAGGAAACAGAGAACTTGAACAATATGATAAACAAGTTAGACCTAACAGGCATATATAGAACACTGCATCCAATCTCAGCAGGTTATACATTCTTCTCAAGTGCCCATGGATCTTTCTCCAGGATAGACTACATGTTAGGTCACAATACAGCTCTCGATAAATATAAAAAGATTGAAATTATACAAAGCACCTTCACAGACCATAATGGAATGAAACTAGAAATCAATAACAGACCGGAAAAAAGGAAATTTGCAAATGTGTGGAGACTGAACAACACACTCCTAAATATTCAGTGGGTCAAAGAAGAAATTGCAAGTGAAATCAGTAAATATATTGAGACAAATGAAAATGAGGACACAACATATCAAAACTTATGGGATACAGCAAAGGCAGTCTTGAGAGGGAAATTTATAGCCCTAAATGCCTATATTAAGAAACAAGAAAGAGCTAAACTCAAAGATTTAACTGAACAACTTGAGAAACTAGAGAAAGAACAGCAAACCAATCCCAAAGCAAAAAGAAGGAAAGAAATAATAAAGATTAGAGCAGAAATAAATGAAAATGAGAACAAAAAAGCAATAGAGAAAATCAACAAAACCAAAAGCTGGTTCTTTGAGAAGATCAATAAGATCGACAAACCACTCGCTAGACTAACAAAGAAAAAAAGAGAGAAGATGCAAATAAATACAATCAGAAATGAAAGGGGGGAAATTACAAATGACCTCACAGAAATAAAAAGAATCATAAGAGGATATTATGAGAAACTATATGCCAACAAACTAGACAACCTGGATGAAATGGACAAATTTCTAGAAACGCATAACCAACCTACACTGACACAACAAGAAATACAAGAACTTAACAAACCAATCACAATTAAGGAGATTGACTCCGTCATCAAAAATCTCCCAGCAAAGAAAAGTCCAGGACCAGATGGCTTCACAGGTGAGTTCTACCAAGCATTTCTAAAAGAATTAACACCAATCCTGTTTAAACTCTTCCAAAAAATTGAAGAGGAGGGAAAATTACCCAACACATTTTATGAAGCCAACATCACCCTAATACCAAAGCCAGATAAAGATCCCACAAGAAAAGAAAATTACAGACCAATCTCTCTCATGAACATAGATGCAAAAATTCTCAACAAAATACTTGCAAATCGAATCCAACAGCATATCAAAAGACTTATACATCACGACCAAGTGGGATTTATTCCTGGTATGCAAGGCTGGTTCAACATAAGAAAATCAATCAATGTAATACACCACATTAACAAATTGTAGGAAAAAAACCACATGATCATCTCAATAGATGCAGAAAAGGTATTCGACAAAATCCAACATCCTTTTTTGATAAAAATACTTCAAAAGATAGGAATAAAAGGAAAATTCCTCAATATGATAAAAGGCATATATGAAAAACCCACAGCCAACATCATACTCAATGGGGAAAGGTTGAAAGCTTTCCCCCTAAGATCAGGAACAAGACAAGGATGCCCACTGTCACCATTGTTATTCAACATTGTACTAGAAGTTCTAGCTAGGGCAATTAGACAAGAAAAAAAAATTAAAGGCGTCCAAATAGGAAAAGAAGTAAAACTCTCACTGTTTGCGGATGACATGATCCTGTATTTAGAAAATCCTGAAGTATCCACAACAAAGCTACTTGAACTAATAAATGAGTTCAGCAAAGTGGCAGGATATAAGATCAACGCGCAAAAATCAGTAATGTTTTTGTACACTAGTACTGAACAATCTGAGGAGGAAATCAGGAAGAAAATTCCATTTTCAATAGCAACAAAAAGACTCAAATACCTAGGAGTTAATTTAACCAAGGAAGTACAGGACCTATATGCAGAAAACTACAAAACAATGCTAAAAGAAATTTAAAAAGACCTAAACAAATGGAAAGACATTCCGTGTTCATGGATTGGAAGAATAAATATTGTGAAGATGTCAATCTTGCCCAAACTGATTTATAGATTCAATGCAATACCAATCAAAATCCCAACAGCTTACTTTACGGAATTAGAGAAGGCAATTACCAAATTCATCTGGAAGGGTAAGTGCACCCGAATAGCCAAAAGCATTCTAAAAAAAAAAGAGCAATGTGGGAGGAATTTTACTGCCTGACCTTGAAACATATTACAAAGCTACAGTGGTCAAAACAGCATGGTACTGGCATAAAGATAGACATATCGATCAGTGGAATAGAATTGAGAATCCAGAAATAAACCCTCACCTATACAGTCAACTGGTTTTTGACAAACCTACCAAGCCCACGCTGATGGGAAAAAACAGTCTCTTCAACAAATGGTGTTGGGAGAACTGGATATCTATAACCAAAAGAATGAAAGAGGACCCCTATCTCATCCCCTATACAAGAATCAACTCAAAATGGATCAAAGATCTAAACATAAAAGCCAGGACCATAAAACTACTAGAAGAAAATGTAGGTAAACATCTTCAAGACCTTGTAGTAGGTGGTGGTTTCTTGGACTTCACACCCAAAGCACGTGCAACAAAAGAAAAAGTAGATAAATGGGACCTCTTCAAAATTAAACACTTTTGCACCTCACAGGACTTTGTCAGAAGGGTGAAAAGGCAGCCAACTCAATGGGAAAAAATATTTGGAAATCACATATCTGATAAGGGTTTAGTATCCAGGATATATAAAGAGATGTTACAACTCAACAATAAAAAGACAAATGATACAATTAAAAAATGGGCAAAAGACTTGAATAGACATTTCTCCGAAGAAGAAATACAAATGGCAAAAAAACACATGAAGAAATGCTCAACATCACTCATGATTAGGGAAATGCAAATCAAAACTACAATGAGATATCATTTCACACCTATCAGAATGGCCACTATTAAAAAGACAGAGAACTACAAGTGTTGGAGAGGATGTGGAGAGATAGGAACACTTCTTCACTGTTGGTGGGAATGCAGGATGGTACAACCACTATGGAGGACTGTTTGGCAATTCCTAAAGAAGGTGAATATAGACTTGCCACGTGACCCTGTAATACCACTACTGGGTATATACCCAGAAGAACTGAGAGCAGTGACACGAACAGCCATCTGGACACCTATGTTCATAGCCACATTATTCACCATTGCCAAAAGCTGGAAACAACCCAGGTGTCCATCAACAGATGAATGGATAAACAAACTGTGGTCTATTCACACGATGGAATATTATGCAGCTGTAAGAAGAAATGAAGTCATAAAGCATATGGCAACATGGATGAATCTGGAGGACATTATGTTGAGTGAAGCAAGCCAGACACAAAAGGACAAATACTGTATGAATGCATTACTATGAACCAAATATATTGTGTAATATATTGTTTGATTCACACACACAAAAAAACAAAAGAACAACAAAAAAATTTACATGTATCTATTACATTTAATTGAGAAATGTATTTATTCATCTGTGTTTACTTTTTAGTTTTTAATTGCTTATGTTTTCAATTATTAAATGTACAAAATAAAGTTAAAAAAAAAAAAAAGAACACATGGACTATTCTCCAGGATAAACAATGTCCTAGGGCCATAAAACAAACCAGAATAGGTTTGAAAGGATAGAAATAATACAAAGTATGCTTTGTGACCACAATGGAATTAGAAATCAATAGTAGGAAAAAAATTGGGAAACACAAATATGTGGAAATTAAACAATACACTCTTAAATAATCAATGGATCAAAGAAGGAATGAAAAGGGAAATAAGAAAACACTTTGATATTAGTGAAAAAGAAGGCAAGATACAATACAACAAAACCTAAAAGATAAAGTGGTGCTTAGAGGGAAATCTATAGCTATAAATGCCTATATTAAGAAAGAAGATCTCAAATCAATAACCTAACCTTTCACCGTAAGACACTGGTGGGAGGTAAGCAAACTGAATCTGAAACAAGCAGAAGGCAGGATAAAGATTAGAGTGGGTATTGATGAAATAAGAGCAAAGAAAAACAATAGAGAAAATCCATGAAACCCCAAACTGGTGCATTAAAAAAATCAATGAAATTGACAAAACATTTTTCCTCCTTCATTTTAGTTAAGATGACTCAAAATTAGTAGAAATGAAATGAAATCAAAGAGGGGATATTATTACTGACCAAACAGAAATAAAATGGATTATAAAGGAATGTTATGAATAACTGTACACCAACAAATTAGACAACTTTGATGAAATAAACAAATTCCTATAAAGACAAAAACTACTGAAACTGCCTCACTGTATATACAATAGACTATCTGAATAAACATACAAGTGAAGAGACTGAATAAGTAACAATAAAAAAAAAAGCTACCCAGATGACTTTACCACTGAATTCTAACAGTTAAATAAGAATTAATGCCAATTATTCACAAACCCTTCTAAAAAGTAGAAAATAACACCTCCCAACTTAATGAGGCCAGTATTAATCTGATATCAAAACCAGACAAAACATCACAAGAAAAGAAAACTAAGCCAGTATCTCCAATGAATATGGATGAAAAAAATCTTCAACAAAATACCAGCAAACCAAATCCTGCAACATGCAATTATATACTATGAACAAGTGGGATTTACCCTAGAAATGAAGGTTGGTTTAACACCTGAAAATCAATTAATGTATATATCATGTCAACAGAATAAAAATTTTAAAGCCTCACGATCTTAATAGATGCAGGAAAAGCATTTGGCAAAATCCAGCACTCGATAATAGAAGGGAATCTCCTCGGCTGATAAAAGGCATCAACAAAAAACCCACAACTAACATCATATTTAATAGTGAAAGACTGGATGCTTTCTCCCTAAGGTCAGGAACAAGAACAGTCTCACAATTTCTATTCAACATTGTACTACAGGTCCGAGCCAGGGCATTTGGCAAGAAAGAAAGGAAGAAAGGAAGAAAGGAAGAAATAAAGAAATAAATGAAAGACATCCAGATTAGAAGGGAAGAAGTAAAACTATCTTTATTCAATATGACATCATCTTGTATACAGAAAATCCACTAAAAAACTACAGAAACTAATGAACAAGTTCAGCAAGGTTGCAAAATTCAAGATTAATTATACAAAAATTAGTTGTATTCACACTTTCATTGAACAACTGAAAATAAGAAAACAATGCCTTATTTATGAAAAGTACAAAACTCATGCTCTGAAAAGTACAAAACATTATTGAAAGAAATGAAAGAAAATCTTAACAACTGGAAAAATACCCCATATTAATGGATCAGAAGACTTAAGATTGTTAAAATGGTGATACTATCCAAAAGATTCATTGTAATCCCTATGAAAATTTCAAGTCTTTCTTCCCCCCAAAATAGAAAAGTCAATTCTCAAATTCATACAGAATTGCAAGAGATCCCACTTAGGCAAAACAAACTTTAAAAAGAGAAATGAAAGTTGAAATCATACTTCATGATTACTACAAACCAATGGTAATCAAGACAGCCTGGTACTGGCACAGGTATAGACATACAGATCAATGGTATAGAACTGAGAGTCCAGAAATAAACCCATACATCTATGATCAACTGATTTTCAACAAGGGTGCCAAGACCATCTAATAAGGAAGAAAAGTCTTGTTAACAAATGATAACAGTACAACTGGATAGCCACATGCAAAAGTATGATGTTGGACTTTACCTCACACCACATACAACAGTTAACTCAAAATGGATCATAAATCTATGTAAGAGCTACTAAAGGTATAAAACTCTTAGAAGAAAACATATGGGTAAACTTTTGTGACCTTGAAATTGGCAAAGTATTCTTAGATATGACACCCAAAACATGAACAAAAAAAAAACACCATAGATTAAATGGGTTTCATCCAAATTGAAAATGCTTATGCTTCAAAGGATAACATCAAGAAAGTAAAAAGACAACACTCAAAATGGGAGAAAATACTTGCAAATCATATATCTGATAAGAGAATTGTATCCAGAATATAGAGGAATTCGTACAATTCAATAATAAAAATACAACCCAATTTAAAAATGGGCAAAGGATCAGAGTGGACTTTTCTCCAAGGAAGATATTCAAATGGACAATAGCACATGAAAAAAATGTTTGACACCATTAGACATCGGGGAAATGGAGATAAAAATCTTAAGATACGACCTTGTGATGGTTGGGTTAATGTGTCAACTCAGCCAGGTAATTGTGCCCAGTTGTTTGGTCAAGTAAGCACTGGGCTAAGTGTAATACAAACACATTTATGGACTTTAGTCACCAGTGAGTACATCTACAATCAACCAAGGAGACTGCCATCAGCAATGACTGATGTTTTATCCAAGCAGTTGACTGCCTTAGAAGGGGAAGTGATGTTGGCATTTAGAGAGAATTTTCCAGCTTGACTTCAGACAGCAAACATCCCCTGGGAACTTATCAAGGACCTTCATTGGAGCCCCTGGTTTGCAGCCTGCCTGCAGAATTTGGACTTGTGCATCCCCATGGTCACTTGAGAGAATTTTATAAAATCTTATACTATTTACATATATCTCCTGTTTATTCTGTTTCCCTAGAGAACCCTGACTAATACAGCTTGGTACCAGAAGTGCTGGAACAGTTTTATAAATGGGTAAGGGATAATTTTTGGAGGACTTGTGAGATGCTTGATAGAGAAGATCTAGATTGCTTAGAAGAAACTGTTTATAGGAATATGGACGCTAAAGAGATTTTTGATAAGGCCTTAGAAGGAAATGATGAAACTATTATTGGAAACTGGAAGAAAGGCAATCCATGTTTTAAAGTCGCAGAAAACTTAGCAAGATTAACTCCTGATGTTGTATAGAAGACAATTTGAAAACTACAAGCTTGGACATTTAGCCAATAAGATTTCCAAACTAAATGTGGAAAATGCAGCCTGGCTTCTCCTTGCAGCTTACAGCAAAATATTAGATTAAACAGATAAGCTGATAACTGAATTGTTGGGCACAAAGAAACCAGAAACTGATTCCAGAAATTCCAAGCCTCTGGAAATCAAGCCCCCAGACAGTAGTGCCCCATTTGAGGACTTAACTAAACTTGGAACTTGTAAATTAGGATTGAAAATGAAGTTATCTAGGAAAGACTTGTGGAAAGTCTTACTGATGGCTTGGACCCCTGCTTCCTGCACGCTAAACCAACAAGCTTTTCGAGAGAGCTGTATGAACAAAACCACTGTCAGCCTGGACTAAAAGGGACATGGAAGGGAGAGAGGGAAGGGAAACTGGCTTTAAGAAGCTGAGGTCTGGAATTACAACATTTCCTTGGGCCAAGAGAGGAACCCTACCCATGTGTACAGAGAGGATGAGTTTGCACCAGCAGATGAAGAGGGTGGGTGGCCCAGCCTGCTGTTCAGGGAGAGTTTTTGCTGCCCCAGGCTACAGCGAGAATGGAGCACATACCCCAAGGGGTTGAGAAGAGTGAGATTAACACCATATAGGTCTGAGAGGGGTGGGCCTGTCCCCCATGGATTGGGGAAGGCCAGGTCACTAACTCATTGCTCTGAGAAAGTTGGGCCTGTATGCCACAGATTAGGAAGAATGTTGCCTCCACCTCACTTACTAAGGGGGTTGAGACTCTACCTCAGAGATGGGGTAAAATGTGGCTATCACCCCAAGGTTCTTGGAGGGTGAGGTCTGGAGCTTGGTTGCCACCCAGATGTTTGATGAGGGTGGAACCAAGAAAATGGCCATTGGGCAAACCTGTGGAAAGGATGGGCATTCATGAGGTCCAAGGATGAGAAGAAACCATGATCATAAGAATGACTCTCAGACTTTGAAATCTAATGAAGTATGCCCTGAAGGTTTTCAGAACTGTAGGGGACCAGTGACTCATGTTTCCCACCAAAATTCTCCTTATGGTAATGCAATTGTTTATCCTTTGTCCCTTTGTATATTGGAAACAGATAAATTGTTTTTATAAGTTTCACAGGTCTACAGCCAGAGGGGAATTTGCCCAAGACAAACTCTGTTTCTTTAAATCTGATTGTGATGTGATTTTGTTCATAACATTGTTAATGATTTAAGGTGGGTTTTTTTTTTTAATACTGCAATTTCTTTTTTGGAATTCAGAGGGTGGAATGTGGCAGTGTGATATTATTTATGAATTCCAAAAAGAGGTATTATGTAAACTGGTCTGTTCTTCTGGGCATGATACCCTTTGACTGATTTAAATTGAAAGGCTTTATGTTTACTAGATTAAATCAAGATTAGGGCTTTGATTTTATCACATCATTAGGGCTACTCAGTTTGAGTCCTCACGCCCTTTGTGGGCCATATAAATGGATACTCAATCAAGAAGACAGGGAAAGAGACACACAGTGGAAGAGAAAAAACTCCACAGACACAGAAGAGGAGAGAACTTGTTAGATTTGATCCTGTGATCCAGGAAAAGAGATAAGCCATTCACCAGATCGTTTACAGCTGAACTTGTGAAGAGAACAGAGCAGCTGAGCCCAGAAAGAAAGGAGCCCTCCAGCCTACAACTGACATAGGAAGAAGATGGGCCCATGGAGCCTTAAGAGGAAAGAGGAAGGCTGAACTCTCACAGACATTGCCCTCTGTCTTGCTTCAACACGTGGCAAAAGACATTTGGTAAAGGAAGTACCTCTTATGGTAACTTGAATTGGACTCTTTAGGGCCTTGTAACTGTAAGCTTTTACCCTAAATAAATAGCCTTTATAAAAGCCAACAAATCTCTAGCACTTTGCATCAGCACCCCTTTGGCTGACTAATATACATTTCATACCCAGTAGGATGGCTAGAATAAAGATGAGATACTACCAAATATTGGTGAGGATGTGGAGAAATCAGAAACTTAATACACTACTGGTAGAAATGTAAAATGGGGCAGCCCACTTTAGAAAACAGTCTGGCAGTTCTTCACATGATTAAACATAGTTACCACATGTTTACCACCAGCTATTCCTATTCCACTGTCTGGTATATATATTTGAGAGAAATGAAAATATATGCCTGAACAAAAACTTGTACATGAATGTTCGTTCATAGCAGCAATTCTCCTAACAGCCCAAATGTGGAAACAACTCAGATGTTCATCAACTGATGAGCAGATAAATAAGATGTGATATATCTTTAGTGGATTATTATTTGGCAATAAAAAAGAAATGAAGGGAAGCGGCTGTGGCTCAATCAGTGGGGCTCCCGTTTGCCATGTGGGAGGCCCTGGGTTCGGTTCCCGGGGCCTCCTGGTGGGGGCGGGCCCGCCTGCACGGCGTGGTTGGCTGACCCGGCGAGCACAGGCAGCAAGGGGGGGATAAATGAATAAATAAATAAAATCTTTAAAAAAAAAAAAAAAAAGAAATGAAATACTGTTATATGCTACAACATGGAAGAATCTTGAAAAGATTACACTAAATAAAAGAAGCAAGTCACAAAGGACCAAATTTAAGATTCCATTTATATGAAATGTACAGAACAGGCAAATCAGTTAAGGGGTATAGGGTTTCTTTTTGGGGTTATGAAAATGTTCTAAAATTACTTGTGATTATGGTTATATATACTTTCTGAATATATTAAAAGGCATTGAACAGTACACTTTAAATGGATTATATGATATGTAATTTTTTAAACTATTAAAAAAAACTAAAAATTGAAAATAAAAATTTCCGTTGATGAGTTCAATGGCAACATGGAAATGACAGAGGAAATTAATCAGTGAACACGAGAACAGAACAATAGAAATTACCCAATCTGAACAACACAGAAAATAGACTGAAAAAACATGAAAAGAGCCTCAGGGACCTGTGGAACTTAAATATATAAAACAAAAGATCTAAAATTCATGTCATCAGAGTCCCTAAGGAAGACGAAAAGAGGGTGGAGGTGAAAAGTATTCAAACAAATAATGGTTGAAATCTCTCCCAAATTTGGGAAAAAGACAAAAACTTACAGACTCTAAGAAATCCATGCCCAAACACATCATAACCAAACTGATGGAAGCTAAGGACAATGGCAAACTCGTGAAAACAACAAGAAAGAAACTACTCCAAACTTCAGGAATGAAGAGGAAATCAAGACATTCTCAGATGAATGAAAATCAAGAGAATGTATTGCCAGCAGACCTACCCCTAAAAGAACGGCTAAACAAAGTTCTTGAAATGGAAGAAAGAAAGAAAAATGTACAGAGTAAAAACATAGGTAATAGTCTTTCCATCTCTGTTTTTATATTATTGTAACAAATGCCTAACAAAATTTCCCATTTTAAACATATGAAATATAAAATTCAGTGGTACTGATTACATTTAATGTGCTACCATCACCACCATCCATTACCAAAACTTTTTCATTACCCCAAACAGAAACTTTGTACCCATTTAGCAATAACATTCCTCTTTTCTCTTCCCCTAACTTCTGGAAACCTCTACCCTGCTTTCTGCCCCTATGAATTGTTTATTCTAGGTATTTCATATAAGTGGAGTCATATAATATTTGCCCTTTTGAGCCATATAATATTTTTGCTCAGCATGTTTTTAAGGTTCATCCATACTGAAGCATGTATCAGAACTTCATTCCTTTTTATAGCTGCATGATGTTCTAACATATGTATATAACACATTTTTTGTTTATCCATTCATCCACATTTTGGCTATTGGGAATAATGTTGCTGTTTCAGTTTCCTAGGCTGCACAACGAAATACCACAAAATGGGTTAAACGGAATTTATTCGTTCCAGTTTGAGGCTGGGAAAAAGTCCAAATCAAGGTGTCAACAAGGTGATGCTTTTTTCCGCCAAGACTGTGGCATTCTGGGGCTGGCTGCTGGCTATCTTTGGTCCTTAGCTCGTAACATAGGAAGGCACATGGCAGCCTCTCCTGGTCTCTGCATTCTCTTCTAGGTTCCACTGAATTTCAGCTTCTTGCTTCCATGACTTTCTCTCTGTCTGAATTTTATTCCACTTACATAGGACTCAAGTATAAGAGGACTAAGACCCATCCTGATTGACATGAGTCATACCTTAACTGAAGTAGCCTCATCAAAAGGCCCTACTTACAATGGGTTCACATACACAGGAATGGATTAAATGTAAGAACATGTTTTTCTTGGGTACATACCACTTCAGACCACCACAGTTGCTATGAACACTGATAAATAAGTATTTGTTTGAGATATCTAAGATATCACTGCCAAATCCAAGGTCCTGAAGATTTCTCCCTGTCTTCTTCTAAGGGAATTATGGGTTTTGCTTTGATTGACATAAGTAAAAATCAGAACATTTCTGATATGGTTCTCAAAAATGTATAGGAAACTGCGAGAGGATGTAGCTTAGTGGTTGAGCGCCTGCCTCTCACGTACGAGGTCCTAGATTTAATCCCTAGTACCTCCTTAAAAAAAAAAAAAAAGAAATAAAATATATAGGAAATATTTAAGACAAATAAAAGGAGAGGGTAAAGAGAGTTGAGGTCTCTAAATTTCACTCATACTGGTAAAATGCTGATAACAGTAGACTGTGATGTTATTTATGTATAATGTAATACCTAAAGCAAATTCTAATTGTGGCAATTTGAGATTACTTATGAATCCCAAAAAGATAAAGATTACGTTTACAAATTAATCTATTCCTCTGGGTATGATACCCTTTGATCGTATTAAATTCAGTTGAGGGGTCTTTAATTAGATTAACCATTAAAATTGCTTTGAGGACTTTTTTATTTGACCATGTCGGTAAGGCATGACTCAGGTTGAGTCCCCACCTCCTTGGTGGGCCTGATACCAATGGACACTCACAAAGACACACAGGAAAAGAAAGCTCTATCATTTTTTATCCTGCCATGTGACAGAAAGGAGAAAGCTCAAACAGCTAAAGTCCCAGGAAGAGATGAACCATTTTGCCTGATAGCTTAGAGCTGACCTTAGGAAGAGAGCCGAGACTGATAGAGGAAGCCCTGAGAGACAAGCCCTTTACCAGCCTGCAGCTGAAATTGCAAAGAAGCGGAGCAGCTGAGCCTGAGAGAGGAAGCCCAGAGGGGAAGGCTGAAACCTCGCAGAGATTGCCCGCCATCTTCCTTCATCATGTGGCAGGTGACTTTGGTGAGAAAGCACCTCTTATGGTGCCTTGGGTTTGATTTTCCACGGCCTTGGGACTGTAAGCTTTTACCCCAAATAAATATCTTTTGTAAAAGCCAACAGATTTCTGGTAATTTGCATCAGCAGTCTTTTGGCAGAACAACACACTAAACTAATCTATAGAAAGAGACACACTCAAAAACACTAGGATAAATCAAAATGTAATGCTAAAAAAGGTACAAGTAGCACACAGGAAGGCAGGAAAAAGAAAACAAAGATGGAACAAGGGAACAGAAAACAAAAAATAAAATGGCAGACCTATCAATTACACCTAATGGAAATATGCTAGATACATCAATTAAAAGATAGAGATTGGCAAGGTGGATTTAAAAAAACAAAAGAAGAGCCAACTATATCCTGTCTAAAAACTCACTTCTAACATAATGACATACATAGATTAAAAGTAAACTGGAAGTTTAAACTGCTCACATTTCTTTCTCTTTGAGTAGGCAATTTTTGCATTTTAATTAATTAATTTAGTAATGGCAGATGATGTTCATGTATGACACACTTCCATGGGCAAAGCCAGGAACAAAAGACAAAAATCATTAGTTTTCTATTTTGGCATGTTGTTCCCAAAAATATCTTATAAAGTGTGAAAGTAGGAAACAAATTTGTCTGTTTAAATGTATTTTTTCTCAATTTTATATAAAAAATAAATTAATATGGTCAACCTCATTTTTAAAAATTAAACTTCAATTTCAAATGAAAAAGAATCTTGGGAATGGATGTGGCTTAAGCAGTTCAGTGCCGGCCTCCTACATGGGAGGTCCAAGGTATGGTTCCTGGTGCCTCCTAAAGAAGACAAACAAACAATGAGCAAATAGAGAAAAAAAAACAATAAACAAATGAGTAGACAAGGAGCAAAAAACCCCAACAATGAGCAAAGACAATGAGTGAGACAACAAGTAAAAACAAAATAAAACAAGCAGGGAGCGGACGTGGCTCAAGCAGTTGAGTGCCCTCCTCCTACATGGGAAGTCCCGGATTCTGTTCGCAGTGCCTCCTAAAGAAAAAACAGACAATGAACAGACAACAAGCAAAAACTATGAGTGTAAACAATGAGCAAAAAAAAAAAGGAAACCAATGAGGGAGCCATGGGAGTAGGGGGAAGAATCTTGATTTTTTTTCTCGTCGTTCTATACTCCATAGATTCAAAAGAGCAATCAAATATGTAGGTAAAATTTTTCACAAATTTAATATTAGAGTACATGGAGTTTACAGAATTATGTTATTGCATGTGACGCAATTGTAAATTTTATTTCTACTTTATTATTCTTGCTTATAAGGAAATGTGGATATACAACTCTCACACTGTGCTTACTCATCCTTGTCTTATTAAAATTTTATCTATTGAATAAATACAAACACTTTGATAATTTATTATTGCCACAACCATTAATGGAGCTGGACTTTACAAATGGTTCTTTACAATAGGTTGTAGCTGTTGGAAGCCCAATTCCTGAAGCTCTAGCTTTAACTCACAATGAAAGGGGTAGCAATCACAAAATATCTGGTAAGTTCTGCTCCTTGGAGGTCCCTATCTAAAGGTGGCCAAATGCTGGAAATCAGCACAGAAAATTCAGACAACTATGGGAAAACATTCTGCTTTGATATAGTTGATACTATACTAGCATCCCTGGAGGAATCATATGCCAGATTGTAGTGTATACCTCTGGGACTAAAGTTTCCGTTCTCTCTTCTAAAGATATACTATTCATGGCTTGGACAGTATCTTAAGATGTTAAAAAGAAGAAGTATGAAGGAATAGATTAAAAAGAGGCACTGTCTTCTCAAATGGAAAAAAAAATCCTCAGAAATAGAATGAAGGAATTTGAGATTTTAGAGCTGAAAGGGATATGAGATTGTTTTTATACTTTAGGAAAGGAAATTAATTTAAATTCAACAAATATCAGAACCAGATAATTGTGCTAAAGCCAGAAAGGTTAACTAAATCAGTAACTTAACAGCAGAAGTGGGAGTGGAATCCAGAGGACTTGAATCTTGGACTCCAAAGCTTTGTACAAAAATCACAATTAAAGCCAAAGCCAGGACCTGGGTCCGGTCCTTCTGAATTATGAGTACTCTTGCCATTGTTTTGACAATAGTGTAAGAATTATTATATTTCCATACAGGAATTATTTTTGTTAGAATAAAATTTTTTCTTATTACTTCTAGAAAACATACTAAGTTTGTTCAAACCACTGTATCAACTAACCTGAAAGTTATAAACTGCTCTTATAGAACTAAAGAAAACATTGCTTGGGGAAAAGTTGACTTGTTATAGTGAATACCTTTCTAAATTGTTAAACTGACAAAGTCAGGCAGACCGTAACTAAATGATGTTTAAAAGAAAATGAAAAGTTGCTATTAGGCCAGGCTTTTATAAAAGCTGAGCCTTAGGTGGAGTATTTGTTGCAAAGCAACCTAATGAGAAAAAAAGGTAAAAACATCAAACATTAGTCTATGCTGATTAACTGACTAAGAAAAAGTTGCTACCTATATAGTTGCTACCTATACAGTAGCAACTTTTTAATCTATAAATATAAAAATTTACAAAGTCTTTTTAAAACACCTATTAATCTGAATTTTCTTAGACACTTACTACCTCAAACCTTCCCAATGAGCCATATATACCACACATCATAATTACTCAATTCCAATTAAGGTTTCTAATTCTAGACCTGCTTTAGACACAGTTTAGAATACCCTGCTCTTTGAACTATAGAAGATGACTGTAAGGATAAATACATTGTGTCTTTTGGGACATTACTATGCATTAATTAAAAGAATTATAGTATTTTCATAGACCACAAAATCCAACTGCAGATTTTTTTAACTCATGTATAATTAAGCTTTATTCAAGTATCTCACCATGTTTAGTTCAATTATTAGTTAATATGTTAATGTTGCTTAGAGGAAGCATGCATACTTGGAAGCACAAGGTCTTTATAGTTCAGAAAGACCTGGATCTTAATCATGGTTGTCTGGTTAAACTGGCTAGCCGGCCTTAACCAAGGTAAGTGGGCTTTCTGAGGACTGACTGCTGTGAGGATTAAATGAGACAAGTATATATAAGGTACCCAGGCAGGGTCTAGCACAGAGTGTGTATACAAGAATACAGGACAGTACCGCAACAGATAAGCTATCATGACTGCTCAGTCACCTCTGACTGAGCTATTCTAAATCTCCTGAAATTCTGGGGCCTGAATTACCAGCTAGAGTTAGAGATGGTGCTATCTGTATGTGTTTGTTATCATTTCAATTTCAACATGTCTGAAACTGAACTCAAATTCCTTCTCCTTAACCAACACTCTAGTGCAGAATTTTCCATTCTGTTAAAGATGCCTTAATCGCCCAGTTGCCCAACTCTTAAAATTTAGTACTCCTTTTTGGCTCTCTACCTCTCCCCTCCACCCAACCAAAACACCTTGGAAATCTTCCCTCAGCTACTCTCTCTCCCTTTTACAGCCAAATTTAGAAAAATTAAAGATTCTCTGTTACTTAGGAATGTTCCTTGACAAATTAAAAACAAAGCTGCAGGGGGTGGATATGGCTCAATTGGTTGGGCGTCTGTCTCCCATATGGAGGGACCTGGGTTCGATCCCCAGGACCTCCCGGTAAAATAAAAATAAAAATAAATAAATAAAAAATAATAATAATAATTAAAAAAACAAAGCTGCAGAGCAAGAGTGCTAGCCACGTCCACTACCAGGAGACGTAATAATGGTCTTACATGGTCATTTAAGCCTTAACTCTCTAGTTCTTCATTAGTTTGTTCTCTCTGTGCTTAGTTTGAAGTGTTTATGAATAGTATTAAATCCAAAATGTTCAATAAGGACAGCAGCAGGAAGAATTGTTGAAAGTGCTAATAAATAGATGTATATGATTATGGTAGAAATAAAATGAAGAGGGGTCGGATGTGGCTCAACTGGTTGGGCGTCCGTCACCCATATGGAGGGACCCGGGTTCGATCCCCGGGACCTCCCGGTAAAAAAAAAAAAAAAAGAAATAAAATGAAGAGGCAATCATATCAATAAGGAGTGAATGGGATAAATCATTGACTAGACGGAATCATTATGAAGTACCCGCAACAAAGCAGCAACATATGAAGGTGCTGTGTCTGCATGACAATAATCAGCAAGAGTCAAGGAAAAATGATTGACAAAATGGAGCAGCATTAACAGTACATAGCAGATTTCAAACTTTTTTTTGTCTCAGGACTTCTTTGCACTCTTAAAATTTACTGAGAACTCCAAAGCGCTTGTTTATATGAACTATACCAATATTTAGCATACAGAAAATAAAAAATTTTAATTTTTAAAAACAGTATGTTATTTAAAAAAAAACACTAGATCCATTACATGTTAACACAAATAAATCTTTTTCAAAAAACGACGTTTTCTCAAACTCCCTTCCTCCTCCAAATAGCAAGAAGAATGGCACTATTTTACATTTTTGCAAATTTCTTAAAATCTGGTTTATTAGACATCAGCTGGATTCTCCTACTGTATCCGAATTCAGTCTGTTGTGATATTACATCTCATATAGCCTCTGGAAAAGTCTACTGTACATTTGTGAGAAAAATGAGTCAAAAAGGCAAATAATGTCTCAATATTATTATGAAAATTGTTTTGATCTCGTGGACGCTCTGAAAGGTCTAGAGACCCTCAGCAAAGTGACCAAACCATATGAACCACTGCCTTAAGGTTTAATGTTAAATTAGATGATTGGGAATTTTATAGCGTTTTGAAATACTCATACCAAGTATTCAAGAGTTCCACTGCATAAATGCATTAAAATATGTACACAAGTACAGTGGCTTTAACGAGTGTCTGAATGTTGGCAACCTTAAATATGTCTACTTTTCAAATAATGTGAAATTTAGCTGCATTGTTTTTTTGTTTTTTTTTTTTCCAGGAGGTATTGAGGATTGAACCCGGGACCTTGTACATGGGAAGCAGGTGCTCAACCACTTGAGCTACATCTGCTCCCTTAAGTTTTTTTTTTTCTTGTTTTTTTTTTTTTCTCTTTTATTATTATTTTCCCCCTTAAATTTTATTTGACTAAACAGTTCAATTAAAAGGCAGAGATTATTAGGCAGGATAAAAAAAGCAAGCCTAACTATATGCCCTTTTTTCCCCCTATCTGGTTGCATCGTTGTCTTTTTGGTGCGTCACTTCACCATGCAGGGGCCTGCACCTCTCCACGCTGTGTAGGTCTGTGACGCCTCTTTTGGATTTTTTACCAGGAGGTCCCAGGGATCGAACCTGGGTCCTCCATATGGTAAATGGGAGCTCAACTGCTTGAGCCACAGCTGCTTCCCACTATATGCTCTTTACAAGAAACCCACTTTAAACATAAAGACAGTTAGGTATGGAAAAAAACATACCATCCAAACAATAAGGATAAAACGGCTGGAGCTGGCCAGTTTTAGTATCACATAAAGTAGACTTTAAAACAAAAAACAAATGTTACCAGAGATATAGAGGGACATAACAAAAGGGGGTGGGGTAGGGAGGCTGTGCCTAATAACCATGCTGTAAAATACATGAGGCAAACATTGACAATTAAAGGGACAGACAACGAAATAATAGTTGGTGATTTTAATACCATTCTCAGCAATTGGAAAAACTGGACAAAAACAACCAACCAACCCAGAAAAAAACCGAGCAGTAAAGACATAGAAGATCTGAACAATACCATCAAGCACTTTGACCTAATTGACAGGTATAGTGCATAACACAAATTCTTTTCAAGTGCAACATGATAATGTTCACCAAGGTAGACCATACCCTGGCCATAAGACAAGTCTTACGAAATTTTAAAGGAAGGAATGCAAACAGTATGTTAGCTCATCATAAGAGAATTAAATTAGAAATCATAATATTAAGATATTAAGAAACCCCAACTATTTGGAAAATAAACAAACTTCTAAATAATCTGTGCATCAAAGAAGGAAATCACAAGGGAAATTCAAAACTATTTTTAATTGAGTGGTATTGAAAATACATCATTGCCAAAATCTGTAGGATGCCCTAAAAGAGTGCTTAGTAGAACATTTATAGCTTTAAGTACATATATTAGTTACCAGTGCCCATGCCCCACTCACACAGCAGGCCACCAGGGGGTCCAGTCACTGGCTCCTGGGTGGTGATAGAAAGGTACGTAAAAATCCTCTTCCTGAAGAATAGCGGTGCGCAGGGCCTAGCACTGATTAGGATTGAGTTGTCCTGGGTCTGAGGGCAGCTATTTCTCAACCTGCCCTGGACAAAGGTAGCAGCAGGTATTGTTCATACCTTCACAGATAGGGGCGAAGGCAGTGGAGATTTAAAGATGCAGGGCTTCTTCAGGGCTGTGGCATAAGTTAGCTGAAGGGTTACATCTGTTGGGCAAGCCAGGAAAGCTCAACTTTGGTTAGCCATTGGAGAAGCTTTTGGCGCCTCCCTGACCCCCATTACAGGGCACTTTGGAGCTGGTCTGCACCCCTTTCTTAGGTCCTTGACCCTGTTTTGGCTGAGAAAGACAAACTTGGGAGATTCTTCCCTGGGATGGCCCTCCTCCCAAAATTTGCCCTCCAGGCAAAGGCAGCACAAGACAATGAAAGGAGTGTAAAAAATTATAGAGGAAGACAGTCTGGGACAACCAAACTCCTGTAAACTGGAAAACTCCAGAACAATTAACAAGCAAAAGCAAAGGACAAGAAAGAGGCCCAGAAAGACAGGGAAAAGCCTGCACACTGCATCTGCTGTGGGTGGACCTTCCTGATAGGAGGGCTGAAACTCAAGAAAATCTCTGTCTTATTGCCAGCTGGGTACAAAACAGAAACAGACATCCCAGGGAGTAAATTCCAGAGTTAACATTTTAAAATATTAAAATATACAGTGTGCAACAAGAGTACAAGGTAAAGAAACAAGAAATGATGGCCCATCCAAAGGAAAAGGATAAAAATACAGAAAACACTAATGAAGAGGATGAGAATATGGACATACTTTTAAAAAATGATCTTGGGAAGCGGCTGTGGCTCAATCAGTAGGGCTCCCGTTTACCATATGGGAGGCCCCGGGTTCGGTTCCCCGGGCCTCCTGGTGAAGGCAAGCCCGCCCGCACGGCGTGGTTAGCTGACCCAGCGAGCACGAGCAGCAAGGGGGGGATAAATGAATAATAAAAAAAAAAATGATCTTAAAAATGCTCAAGGAGATGAAGAAAAGTGCAGAGAAAGAAAGGATATCAGGAAAACAGTTGATATGATCCTATATATAGGAAATCCTGAAAAACACACAACAAAGCTCCTAGCACTAATAAATGAACTCAGCAAAGTAGTGGGATACAAGATCAACACCCAAAAATCAAGTGTTTCAAGTATAAGCAATGAACAATTCCAAGAAAATTTTTAAAATTCAAGAAAAAAAAAAAGTCCATTCACAATAGCAATCAAAATAATTAAATACCTAGGAATAAAACTAACCAAAGATGTGAAGACTCGTACACAGAAAACTATAAAACATTGCTAAAAGAAATTAAATAAATGGAGCAGATGTTGTTCAATGGTTGAGTGCATGCTTCACAGGTACAAGGTCCCAGGTTCAATCCTTGGTACCTCATTAAAAAAATAAAATAGAATAAAATAAAATTTAAAAAATAAATAAAAATAAAATAAAATAAATTAAATAAATAAAATAAAGAAGACCTAAATAAATGGAATATTCAGTGTTTGTGGATTAGAAGACTAAATATCATTAAAATGTCAATACTACCCAAAGCAATTTAGAGATTCAATGCAATTCCAATCAAAATTCCAACAACTTTCCTTGCAGAAATAGAAAAGCCAATCATCAAACTTACACGGAAGGGTAAGGGGCCCTGAACAGCTAAAGCCATCTTGAGAAAGAAGAATTAAGCTGGACAACTGATTACAAAGCCACCGTAATCAAAATGGCACGTTAATGGCACAAGAACAGACACATAGAACAATGGAATCGAACTCAAGAGTTCAGAAATCAACCCTCACATTTATGGTCAACTGATTTTTGACAAGAGGGCAAAGACCACTCAATTGGCAAAGAACAGTCTTTTCAACAAATGGTGCTAGGAAAACCAGATCTCCATTTGCACAAAAAGAAAGGAGTAGGATTCCTACCTCATATCATTTATTAAAAAAAAAAAAAAAAAAAAAAAAAGGAAAATTGATCAAAGGCCTAAGTATAAGAGCTGGAACTACTGAACTCCTAGAAGTAAACATAGTGAAGCATCTTCAAGACCTTGTGTTAAACAATTATTTCTTAGACTTTATACCCAAAGCACAAGCAACAACAAAAAATAGATAAATGGGTCCTAAACAAAATTTAAAAAACTTTTGTTCCTCAAAAGACTTTATCATGAAAGTAAAAGTACAACCTACACAATGGGAGAAAATATTTGGAAACCACATATCCAATAAAGGATTAATATCAAGTATATATAAGGAAATCCTTCAACTTAACAAGACAAACAATTCAATTAAAAAATGGGCCAAAGACTTGAACAAATCTCTCTCCAAATAAGACATACAAGGGGCCAGAAAGCACACGAAAAGATGCTCAACATCATTAGCCATCAGGGAAATGCAAATCAAATAATAATGAGATACCATTTCACACCCTTTAGAATAGCTGCTATTAGAAAAATGTTACGTAACAAGTGTCGGAGAGGATGTGGAGAAATAGGAACATCCATTCATTGCTCATGGCAATGTAAAATGGTGCAGTCACTGTGGAAGACCATTTGGTGGCTCCTCAGAAAGCTAAGTATAAAACTACCACAAGACACAGCAATCCTACTACTATGTATATACCCAAAAGAATGAAAAGCAGGGGCTTGAACAGGTACTTGTACACCAATGTTGATAGCAGTATCATTCACAACTGCCAAAAGACAGAAGCAAACCAAGGATACATCAAACTGATGAATGGATAAATAAAATGTGGTATATACATACAATGGAATATTATTCAACCATAGAACGGAATGAAGTCCTGATAAATTCTACAACATAGATGAACCCCAAAGACATCATGTTGAGTGAAACAAGCCAGACATGAAAGGACAAATATTTGTATGATCTCACTGATTTGAAACAATTAAAACAAGCAAACTCATAGAGTCAGAATCTCAAATACAGGTTACCAGGGGACAGGGTAGGGATAAGGAATGGAAAGTTAAGGCTTAAAATTTACTGGGTTCCTTTCTGGAATGATGGAAATGGTTTGGCAATGGATGGTGGTGATGGTAGCAAAACACTGTGAACACAACTAACAGCAGTGAAATACATATAATATGACTAAAAGGAGACATTTTAGATCGTATATGGTAACAGAATAAAATAAAATAAAAATCCATTGAACTATACTACACAAACATTGAGCCCTAAATTAAACCATGGACTTTAAATTAATAGAAAGATTATTTTTAAAATGTGCGATCAATTTTTGTATAAAAGATTTATTTTATTTATTTCCCCTCCCATTGTTTGCGCTTACTGTATCTGTTCCTTGTGTGTTCTTCTTCCATATAGGAGGCACTGGGAACCAAACTTGGGACCTTCCATGTGGGAGGGAGGCACCTAATCACTTGAGCCACCTCTGCTCCCTGCTTTATTGTGTCTCTTATTATGTTTTCCTCATCTTGTTGTGTCACCTTGTTGCGTCAATTTGCCGCACCAGCCCATCGCGTCAGCTCACTGTCTCGCTCGTCTTTAGGAGGCACCAGGAACCGAACCTGGGTCCTCCCATGTGATAGGTGGAAGCTCAATCACTGAAGCCACATCCACTTCCCAAGTATCATCGATTTTAACAAATGTTCTACACCAGGGGTTCATAACAAGGGGTCCGTGAGCTTGAATTTAAATTAAAAAACAAACAAACAAACATTATTTCTGTGGGGACGTGTTGGTGAGGGTATGATATATTTATTAAATAACACAGTATAGTATGAATTTCGTAAGGGGTCTTTGGTATTCACCTGACTGGCAAAGGGGTCAGTGGAACAAAAAAATTAAGAATCCCTTTTTTCTATACCAGTGCAAGGTGTTGGCGGAGTGGTATATGGGAATCCTGTATTTCATGCATGATTGTTCTGTAAACACACAACTCTTCTAATAAAGGAAAAAATCAAAGAAAAGCCGGGGTTTCCAAGCAAAGGATTAATGCAAATTTTTATCAAGTGCAAAATAAACACATGGGCATTAAAAAAAAAAAAAAATCAATGTCCTAAGCTCTACCATAAGAAGCTAGAAAAAAGAGCAAAGTAAATCCTATGTATATAGGAGGAAGGAAATAAAGAGTAGAAATAACTGGGGAAAAAAAAAAAAGATAACCATAGGAAAAAAAAATAAAGCCAAAGGTTGGCTTTATGAAAAGATAAGCAAAATTGATAAACTTTTCTTTTTAGATTGATCAAGGAAAAGAAGAGAGAATTTTAAAAAGGAGGGGGAAACCCAAAAAAGAGATATACAGACTAACAAGCATTGTCTCTGCTCTGGAAACCAAGAATGTAGTTGACAATGTCAAGTGCTACTGATAGATCAAATAAAATATAGACAAGTGTGTAGTACATTTAACCACAAAGGAGTCACTGATGACTGTCTAACAGTACATAAGAAGTAGGAGAGTTAGAAGCTAGATTTCAATAAACAAAGATTGAAGAGTACATGGAAATGAGAAAGTGAAGACTGTGTACAGACAATTCCTTATGAAGAAGTTTGGTTCTAAACATAAGAGCACAGTGAATGGCTGAAGGGAAATAAGGTTGGTACAAGGCAGGGTACTGAAATTTTTATGGAATAGGAGAAACCAGTGTTTGATTTTTGTTGGAAAAGACTCTCCCAAGGGGGAAGAGTTAAGATGCAGGAAACAGGTGTTAACAGATGGCAAAAGGTCCATAGATAGGTAGAAGGAAATGGGATTCAGAGCATGAGTGAAAAGATTAGCCTTAAACAGTAGGAAACACAGAGAAAGCAAGAAATGAGGAAAGGTGGAGTGGTAAAAAGTAGTGGGACTTATTATATGCTGGCTTTGGCTTTTATTTCTTTTTGAAGTTATAGGCAGAGGTAGGCTGCTGAGAAAGGAAGAGATGAAGGAGGATTTTGAGGAAAATAAAGAATTTGAGAACCAATGTGTATAGAAGAAAAATAGCAGAAAGATGGTTAGGGGGCATTAAAGAATAAACTGAAATCAGAAATCACAAATTTGTAATGGTAATAATAATAATCTATGGCTTTCTAAATATATCTCAAAACACTAGTAAAAAAATCAGTAAAATTGAAACAATTACCAAAAAATAACAATAATCATTAGTTAATACTTACATTTACATAGCATTCAATTCATACCAGACATTATTCTAAGTACTTTTTACACATTAAATAATTTAATTTTTATATAGCCTTTTGGGATAACAATCAGTTGTTATCTTCATTTTAGCAGTGAGGAAAATGAAGCACATAGAAGTTAAAGAACTAGCCCAAGGTCTTTACAACTAGTAAGTAACAGAGTCAAGATCTGAAACCAGGTAGTACGCCCTTAACACTATATTATAACACCTCTCAAACTAAATAACCTCATTTACAAAGGGAAGTAGAAAGAAATGAGGAAACAATAACCAGAAGGGCCACAAAACAAAGAGAGGCAGCGACTCCTGTAAATAAAATAATCATATAAAAATGGCTTGTACATTTTTGTACAGCATGTAAAAGGCACCAAAGATAAAAGAAACGGTCCTCATATAGTAAGGGAAAGCCAAAAAAGGAAATGAGCAGTGGGAAGAGTAAAAGGAGAAAGGAAGCGAAGAGCCAAAGAAAAACGTAAAGCCAGAATGTAAAAAGAAGGGAAGAGGATTGTGGGAAGAAGTCCCTCCACCAGAACAACCGTTAAATAGGCAGGAACTGTCCAAATCAATTATTTCAAAACTACAGAGTCCAGCAGAACACTGTACAGGATCCAGGGAAGAGCAGGAGGAAGAGGCTGGTAAATTACAGTAAATACCAGTAAATTGCACTCTCTGCATGGCAATTGCCTGCACCCATCCCCCACTCCGACAGCACGCAGCAGTCAGGTCCGGAATGTGGCCTAACTTGCTGGTGCCAGAAAGTGAAACAAAAATCCACTTCCCCAAGATCCAGGGTAGGTATGGTCTAATCACTGATTACAACTTTTGATTATCAACTGTGGATCGCTGGAGACTCTTGAGGGATCTCTGTTTCAACTGGCCAGGGACAAGGCAGCAGAGGAGACTTAAGGACTGACGATTCCTCAAAGATACAGAGAACAGCTGAAGGGCTGCATTTCCTGGCCAGGTCAAGAAAATGCACTTTTGGGGAGCCAGGGCAGTTTGGAACCAACTGGCGCTCCCTTTGTGGGTCCCTGGCCTTGTTCCAGCTGGAAAACACTGACTTCGGAAACTCCTCTCCAGCATGCCCCCCTCGGGCCACCCCCGAATTTGCCCTAAAGGCAAAAGCAGCTTGAGAAAAGGAAAGCAGTGTAAGAAACAACTTAGGGAGAATACCTGGAGCAAAGGCTTACCGGTTTTAAGTACAGCAGTGGAACACCTGAGGAGGGAGAAGGTCTGTCTACTGGGAAGTAGAGGGGACATTTAAACTCCTGTAAAGAGAGGAACTCCTAAGTCACTAGCAAGTACAAGTCCAGCACAAGACCCAGGCCCAGAAAAGAGAGAGGACAAAGCACTTTGCATTCAACTTGGTTGGACCTTCCTGATAGGAGGACTGACATTCCAGAAAATCTTGTCATATCACCAGCTGGTTACAAGCTTAAGAAACAGACATCTCAGGGAATAAACCCTAGAGTTAGTATTTTAAAATATTAAAATATGCAGTGTGCAACAAAAGATTACAAGACAGAAACAGGAAATGATGGCCTATCCACCGGAAGAGGATAGAAATCCAGAAAACACCAACAAATAAGACAAGACTGTGGACATACAGGACAAAGACTTTTTAAAAAATAATCTTTGGGGAGTGGATGTGGCTCAACCAGTTGAGTGCCTGCTTCCCACATGGGAGGTCCTGGGTTTGGTCCCCAGTGCCTCCTAAAAAAACAAAAAACAAACAACAAGCAAACAAACAAAAAAACCAACTCAAGGGAGCTGATGTAGTTGATGTGGCTCAGTGGTTGAGCACCAGCTTCCCATATATGAGGTCCTGGGTTCAATCCCTGGCCCTGGTACCTAAAAAAATAAAATAAAAATAAATGCTTTTAAATATTCCCGAGGAGATGAAAGAAAATACAGAGAAATAACTAAAGGATGTCAGGTAAACAATGAACGAGCAATATGAGAATCTCAATAAAGTGTCAGAAATTTTGAAATGGAATCAAAGAGAACTACTGGAGTTGAAGACCACAATAACTGAAATGAGAAATTCCTAGGAGGATTTCAACAGCCGACTAGAGCTGGCAGAAGAAAGAATCAGAGAATTTGTAGACAAGACAACTGAAATGAGTCAGGTTGAGGAACAGAAAGGAAACAGCATTATTAAAAGCAAAAATAGCATAAGACAGCTATGGGACACCTTAGTAGGATAAAAGTAAAGAATGAGAAAAATATATATCATGCCAAGTAGTAACCAAAAGAAAGGGCTGTGGTGCCTATACTAACATCAGATAAAAGAGGCTTTAAGACAAAAACAATTATAAAGGACAAAAATGATCATATACTGATAAAGGAGTCAATTTAATAAGAATATGTAACAATTATAATAAATATATACACACCTAACAGCAGAGCCCCAAAATATATATATGAAGCAATTACTGACAGAGTTAAAGGGAGAAATCAATGATTCTACATTAATAGAACTCTTTAATATACCACTTTCAATAAAGGATGGAGCATCTAGACATAATAGCAATAAGGAAATACAAGACTTGAGGGATACTCTAAACCAAATAGACCATACAGACATATATAGAACATTTCACCCAACAACAAGAGAATATACATTATTCTCAAGTGTGTATGGGTCATTCTCCAGGACAGACCATATTTTAGGTCACAAAACAAGTCTACATAAATTTAAAAAATTGAAATCATACAATGTATCTTCCCTGACCACAATGGAATGAAGCCAGAAATCAATAACAGAGGGAGAAATGGAAATTTTACACATATGTGGTAAAAGAGGAAATCACAAAAGTATATTAGGAAACATTTTCAGGCAAATGAAAATACAACATAACAAAATTTATGGGATGCAGCAAAGGCAGTGCTGAGAGGGAAATTTGTAGCTATAAATGTTTACATTAAAAAAGATTTCAAATTAGAGACCCTACCTCAAAACTGGAAGAACTAGAAAAAGAAGAGCAAACTAAACCCAAAGTGAGCAGAAGGAAGTAAATACAGATTAGAGCGGAGATAAATGAAATAGAGAATAAAACAGAGGATCAAGGAAACCACAAGTTAGTTCTTTGAAAAGTTCAATAAAATTGACAAACATTTATCTAGACTGATGAAGAAAAAGAGAGAGAGGACACAAAAGACTAAAATCAGAAATGAAAAGGGGGGTATTACTATTGACCCCACTATATAAAAAGGACCATAAAAGGATACTATGAACAACCGTATGCTGACAAATTAGATAAATTAGATGAAATGGACAAATTCCTAGAAACACACAAACTACTTACACTGACTCAAGAAGAAATAGAAGATCACAACACACCAAAAACTAGTGAAAACTAGTAAAGAGATGGAATCAGTAATCAAAACCTCCCGAGAAAGAAAAGCACAGGATCAGATGGCTTCACAGGGGAATTCTACCAAACATTCTAAGAATTAACACCAATCCTGCTCAAACTCTTCCAAAAAATTGAAGAGGAGGAAACACTCCCTAATTCATTATATGAGGCCACCATTACCCTCATGCTAAAGCCAGATCAAGATACCACAAGAAAAAACAAAGGGCCAGTATCTCTTAGGAATATAGATGCAAAAATCCTTAACGAAATACTAGCAAACCAAATCCAATCACATATTAAAAGAATTATACACCAATATCAAGCTGGATTTAGCCCTGGTATGCAAGGTGGTTCAATATAAGAAAATCCACTAATGTAATATACCACATTAACAGAACAAAGGGAAAAAAACCACATGATAACCTCAATCAAGGCAGAAAAGGCATGTGACAAAATCAGCATACTTTCTTGCAATAAAAACTGAGAACACTAGAAACAGAAGGAAATTTCCCCATCATGATAAAGAGCATATACAAAAAGCCCACTGCTAAAATCTTAATTATTGGTGAAAGATTGAAAGCTTTCCCTCTAAGACATGGATACCCACTGTCACCATTGTTTTTCAGTATTGTACTGGAAATTCTTGCCAGAGCAATAAGAAAACAAAATAAAAGGCATCCAAATTAGAAAGGAAGAAGTAAAACTTTCTGTATATAGGATATGATCCTATATACAGAAAATCCTGAAAAATCCACAAAGACCCTAGAGCTAGTAAATGAATTCAGTAAAGTAGCAGGGTACAATTATCAACACTCACACATGAGGAGTCAAACAAAATTTATCTAGGAATAAATCTAATCAAGGATGTAAAAGACTTGTACACAGACAACTACAAAAAAAAACACTGCTAAAGGAATTCGACCTAAATAAATGGAAGGACACCCGTTTTCATGGATTGGAAGGCTAAGTTTTGTTAAGATATCAATTCTACTCAATGATTTATAGATTCAACACAATCCTGATTAAAATTCCAACAAACTTCTTTGCAGAAATAGAAAAGCCAATCATAAAATTTATATGGAAGGATAAGGGACCTTGAAAAAGAAGAATGCAACTCAAGGACTCCCACTTCCTAATTTTAAAACTTATTAAAAAGCCACAGTAATCAAAACAGCATAGTACTGGCACAAGGACAGGCATATAGACCAACAAAATTGAATTGAGAGCTCAGAAGTCAACCCTCATATTTATGGCTAAATGATTTTTTTAAAAAGCAGTTTTATTGAGATATATTCACGTACCATAAAATCTATCAAAAGTGTACAATCAATGGCTTTTACTATAATCACAGCACTGTGCATTCATGAAAAAATTTTAGGACAATTTCATCACTCCAAAACAACTCCCCATCTCAATCCCTCTCAATCTCTCTATCCTTCCCCAGCCCTACATAATCACTAATCTAATTCCATCTTTATAAATTGATGTATATTTACATTTTAAGTAAATGTAATCATACAATATGTAATACTTTGTGTCTGGTTTCTTTCACTTAGCATAATGGTTCTTTGTTTTTTGCCTGATAACAACTTTAACATTAACATACATTTTTTCAGTTTCGAAGAAAAACAGTCTTCTTTCTATATGCAATATGACCCATATGCATATTTCACATGAAGTTTCACTATACTATATAGTCCCATGTTACATTTTTTAGCTTTCCTTCTAGGAATATACATGACAAACTCACATAACAGCACTGCTAGTTACAAACACTATGATGTGCATTCACCACCTCTACTCATTTCCAAAGATTTACAAACAACCTTTTTACCAATTCCGCACAGATTAACCCTCAGTCTTCTATTCTCTAATCTCATTCTATTTTCTGGTGACCTATAATCTAGTTATTAACTCCAAGAGTTTACATAATATATTTTCTTCATAATAGCACAATCATACAGTATTTGTCCTTTTGTGTCTGGCTTACTTCACTCAGCATAATGTTCTCCAGGTTCATCCATGCTATCATATGATTCACAACTCCATTTCTTCTTACAGCTGCATAATATTCCATCGTGTGTATACACCAGTTTGCTTATCCATTCATTAGCTAATGGACACCTGGGTTGTTTCCATCTTTTGGCAATTGTGAATAACACTGCTATGAACATCAGGGTGCAGATGTCTGTTCATGTCACTGTTCTCAGTTCTTCTGGGTATATACGAAGCAGTGTTCTTGCTGGGTCACATGGCAAGTCTATATTCAACTTCCTTAGGAACTGCCTAACAGTCCTCCACAGTGGCTGTACCATTCTATATTCCCACCAACAGTGAATAAGTGTTCCTATCTCTCCACATCCTTTCCAACACTTGCAGGTTTCTGTCTTTTTAATAGTGGCCATTCTAGTAGGTATGAAATGATATTCCATTGTAGCTTTGATTTGCATTTCCCTAATCTCTACTGATGTTGAACATTTTTTCACTTTTTTTTTTTTTTTTTGCCATTTGTATTTCTTCTTTGGACAAATGTCTATTTAAGTCTTTTGCCCAATTTTTAATCTGGTCATTTGTATTTTTTATTGTTGAGTTGTAGCATCTCTTTTTACATCATGGATATTAAACCCTTATTGAATATGTGATTTCCAAATATTTTCTCCCAAGGAGTTGGCTGCCTTTTCACCCTTTTGACAAAGTCCTTTGAGTCGCAAAAGTGTTTAATTTTGAGGAGGTCCATTTATCCATTTTTTCTTTTGTTGCTCGTGCTTTGGGTGTAAGATCCAAGAAACCACCATCTATCACAAGATCTTGAAGATGTTTTCCTACACTTTCTTCAATTAGTTTTATGTTCCCAGCATCTATATTTAGGTCTTTGATCCATTTTGAGTTGTATAGGGATTCTTGTATAGGGAATGAGATGGGGGTCCTTTTTCACTCCTTCAGTTATGATATCCAGTTTTCCCAGCACCATTGTTGAAGAGACTGCTTTGTCTCGATAATGTAGACTTGGTAGGTTTGTAAAAAACCTGTTTGGCCAAATGATGTTTGAAAAGAAGGCAAAGACCACTCAACTAGCAAAGAACAGTCTCTTCAGATAATGGTGCTGGGAAAACTGGATTCCATTTGCAAAAGACTGACAATGGAGCCTACCTCACACCGTATATAAAAATCAACTGAAAATGTATAAAAGACTTAAATATAAGAGCCAGAACCATAAATCTCCTAGAAGAAAACATAAGTAAACATCTCCATGTCTCTGTGTTAGGCAATGGTTTCTTAGACTTTACACTCAAAGCACAAGCAACAAAAGAAATGAATGGGACTTCATCAAAATTTACAGCTATTATGCCTCAAACAACTTTATCATGAAAAGTAAAAGGACAACCTACATAATAGGAGAAAATATTTGGAATTCACATACCTGATAAGGGTTTAATATCCCAAATGTATAAAGAAATCCTTCAACTCCACAACAAAAAGACAAACAACTCAATGGTTGTTTACAAAATGGGCAAAAGACTTGAACAGATATTTCTCCAAAGAAGATATACAAATGGCCAAAAAGCACATGAAAAGAGGCTCAACATCATTAGCCATTAGGGAAATGCAAATTAAAAGCACAATGGGCTACCATTCCACACCCACAGAATGGCTGTTATTAATAATAATAATAAATTTAAAAAAACAGAAAATTACAAGTGTTGGAGAGGATGTGGAGAAATAGGAACACACATTCATTGCTGGTGGGAATGTAAAACTGTGCAGCTGCTAAGGAAGACAGTTTGGCAGTTCCACAGAAAGTACAGATTTACCATAAGACAGCAATCCCACTTCTATATATATATACTCAAAAGTATTGAAAGCAGGGACTCAAATCGATATTTACACACTGATGTTAATAGTGGCATTATTCACAATTGCCAAAAGATGGAAGTAACCCAAGTGCCCATCAACAGATGAACGGATAAACAAAATGTGGTATATACACAAAATGGAATATCACTCAGTTGTAAAAAGGAATGAAGTTCTGATACACAAGACAACATGGATGAACCTTGAATACATCATGCTGAGTGAAATAAGCCAGACATGAAAGGACAAATATTATATGATCTCACTGATATGAAATAATTAGTATAAGCATACTCATACAGTCAGAATATTATACCAGGGGATGGATTCAGGTTAGAGATTAGGGGGTAAAGGTTTAAATTGTACAGAGTTTCCATTTGGGACGATGGGAAAATTTCGGTAATGGATGATGGTGATGGTGGCAGAACATCGTGAATGTAATTAACACAGGAACTTTTAGGTTGTGTATATATATATATATTACTAGCACAAAAAATGAAAAAAAAATGAGAAAAAAAAATCCATGGAATTGCACAACACAGTGAACCCTAAGTTAAACCATGGACCACAGTTAATAATACAATTAGGGAAGCAGCTGTGGCTCAATCAGTAGGGCTCCCGTTTACCATATGGGAGGCCCCGGGTTCGGTTCCCCGGGCCTCCTGGTGAAGGCAAGCCCGCCCGCACGGCGTGGTTAGCTGACCCAGCGAGCACAAGCAGCAAGGGGGGGATAAATGAATAAATAAATAAAATCTTTGAAAAAAAAAAAAAATAATAATAATACAATTATAAAAACGTGCTTGTATCAATTTTAACAAATGTACCACAGCATTGCAAGGTGTTAATGGGAATTCAGTATTTATGCATCATTGTTCTGTAAACTCACTTCTCTAATTTAAAAAAAAAAAAGTGAAAAAATTTAAAAAAAAATTTTTTTAATGAAAAAAGGAGAAAAAGTTAATAGTGGAAGAAAGGAAACAAGGACAAACACACAAACTCCAGTAAATACCATCAGTAAAAGGGAAAATGATGGGTAGCAAAATAAGTATGTCTAACACTCTTACACTTTATTTTCTTTGGGTCAAAGAATATCTCAATTTTATCGATCAAATGGCATAGATACATTATTTTAACGGTGTGCAGTACTGAATATGCTTGCTTGCCAGTAGTAGGTGAGGATCAGATACTTAGTATTAGGTTGGTGTAAAAGTAATTGCGGTTTTGCATTGCTGAAATTTGCTGTTTGATATTGGAATACATTCTTAAATGTGGTTATGTTATACATCATTTTAATGTGCATTTCTTGCTTTATGTGTTTTTGCTAATGACTTATTACTTGCTGTCTATTTTATATTTAATTTTGAACTATGGTAATGATGTTAGACAAAAAGCAAATTTGAGCAATTTTCTTATTTGAGTTCAAAATGGGTCATAAAGCAGGAGAGACAACTTGCAACATCAACAACACAACTGGCCAGGAACTGCTAAAGAACATACAGTGGAGTGGTGGTTCAAGAAGTTTTGCAAAGGAGACAAGAGCCTTGAAGATAAGGAGTTTAGTGGCCAGCCACTGGTAGTTGAAAATGACCAAATGAGAGCAGCTACACAAGAAGTTGCCGAAGACCTCAACATCAACCATTCTATGGTCGTTCAGGTATTTGAAGCAAATTGCAAAGGTGAAAAAGTTCGATAAGTGGATGCCTCATGAGTTGACTGAAAATAAAAATAATCGTTCTGAAGTGTCATCTTCTCTTATTCTATGCAACAACAACGAACCATTTCTTGATCAGATTGTGACATGCGACGAAAAGTGGATTTTACACAACAACCACCGATGACCAGCTCAGTGGCTGGACTGAGAAGCTCCAAAGCACTTCCCAAAGCCAAACTTACAACAAAAAAAGGCCATGGTCACTGTTTGGTGGTCTGCTGCTGGTCTGGATCCATTACAGCTTTCTGAATCCTGGTGAAACCATTACATCTGAGAAGTATGCTCAGCAAATCGATGAGATGCACCGAAAACGGCAATGACTGCAGCAGGCATTGGTCAACAGAAAGGGCCAAATTCTTCTCCACGACAACACCTGACCGCACATCACACACCCAACACTTCAAAAGTTGAACGAATTGGGCTACGAAGTCTTGCCTCATCTGCCATATTCACCTGACCTCTCGCCAACTGACTACCACTTCTCCAAACATCTCAATAACTTTTTGCAGGAAAAACGTTTCCAGAACCATCAGGATGCAGAAAATGCTTTCCAAGAGTGTGTCGAATCCCAAAGCACAGATTTTTACACTACAGGAGTAAACAAACTTATTTCTCGTTGGCAAAAAATGTGTTGATTGTAATGGTTCCTATTTTGATTAATAAAGATGTGTTTGAGCCTAGTTATAATGATTTAAAATTCACAGTCTGAAACTACAATTACTTAAGATCTGGGTAAGAAAAAATAATTTTAAAAAGCAATTATCTAAAGTTGTTTCAGGAGGTGAACAGTTCCACAAAAACCCGATTTCAGAAATTCAGACTTGGTTACATGCTCCCCTGAGGCGTTTGTAGTTATGTTGACCACATCAAAAACTATCAAAACCAAATTAATATCAGATCACTTCAACATAAAGGAACGCATACCATTTAATAATCCTTGAAGGACAGCAATAGCCTGAAGTAACAGATTACTGAAACAACAAAAATATTGGGTATCAAACATTTGTAATTTTCATATTTTTGTGAGCTATCCAAGACAATTAGTAAAATGGAAGTGTATTCAATGTGAGATAAGGGAGATCTCCAAGAAGAGTGAGACATTACGGAGATGGTTCATCTGTCAATTTTCACTCTTGTAAAACAAAGAGATACCATGATGACCCAAGGCAGGGCTTTCTTCCAGGGCCAGTTTTGTACAAATGCCCTGGCCAAGTTCACTTTTGGCAGCCACACTAATAATGTGCAGTGAAGAAACTGATGTCATATTCATTGCGGCCTTCAAGCCGGAATGTATTATCAATCTAAGGGACCTTTATAAAGGCACACATACTCTTTCAGATTTTATGACAAGAAGTTAAAGGTTTCTAGTTCATTGCCTAAAATGGGATGAAGTATTTCTAATATGCAGAACAAAGAAAAATTAATGTGCCTTTCAGCTTAACAGGAGACAAATTTCAAAGAATCATTCTGAGGTATATCGAAAACTGTTTGTCATGAATGTTGTGGCATTTAAAATAAAAACACCCCGAAAAGCTTCTGTAAAGAATATACTCAACAGCAGTCTACAAAATCTCCGGAAACCACAGGAAAAAAATTTTATTCGATAGCTGTAATATCCACAAGGGTATAAAAAATTATAGTTGGAAGGAACCTTCTAACTAATGAAGAAAAGCCTTTTACAATAATCTTTGATGCTTGACCATTTTTAGTTTCAAAGCGTTTTTACCCTTTTAGAAGGTTAAGAGGACATGGAGGATATATAGCACATGTCAGTGGTTTACACATAGCCATCAATATCCTTTTAATAAGAATCCTTTCAATAAGAATACATTTTTAATCATACCCCAACATTTCATTATGAAGACTTTTAGATACAGCAAAATTTACAGAATTGTGTAGTTGAATACCCAGCCATACCAAGATTCTACCATAACATTTCACTATACTTGTTTTGTCATATCTATCCATCAGTCCAACCTGTTTTTGATGCTCTACTTTTGCAATGCCTATTAAAACGGTATCTAAATACCGTTTCTGAACATTAGCTTCTGAAGCAGGGTCAGGAACAGCCACACATCTTAGAAGGGGACATACTAAGGCTGTTTAAAGAGAAATGGTGAGCACACGTAGTTCAAGGCATGCAAGCTTCAGGTTGCTGCTAGAAGATAAACATTGTTCATATAGTTTCTCTAATTCATGAGGATTGAAAATACATTCAAATTCATGACTTGTTAAATTTAATCGTGGAATGTGGCAGAGCAGAAAGTGCTAACTCTGAAGACAGGCAGACTTGAGTTTGAAACCTGGGTCTGCCACTTACTAGCTGTGACACCCAGGCAAGTCATTTAATCCTTCTAAATATCAGTTTCCTCACTTGCAAAATAAGATGATAGTAGTCACATGATAAGGTTCATGTGAGATTTAAACGAGATGATGTACACAATGTTTAGCACCATGCTGGCACGAAGAAAGGGCTCCAAAATCTTAGCAACGACCAGTACTGTACTAGGCCAGTCAGCCCACCATAGCAGGGTAGAAAAACCTAGCCAACTGTTGACAGCATTTCCCTCTGCACTGTATGTGTTCTAATCATCCTGCGCAGTCTATTTTACTGAGATTAAAGACAGAAGGAGAGCAAACGGGTCCAAGGCACAGGAACTCTTCCCACTCCATTCTCGGAGGGAAACAGATAATCATCTTATTACCGAAGGCAGTGGAGGTGAGCACAGAGAACACACTGTGGGCAATCTTTTGCTTCCTCAGCACTCGGCTGATAGGTTCCTGATAAATTGCTTAGTTATGCTCCGCCTACTTTAGACAACCACTGCTCCTTCTTAAAACCTCATTTGAACACGATATTTGAGAACACACAACTATGAATGACCATCCAATCACGTCCAATACAAATGTACTATCTTCACTGATCACACGTCCAAATGCCTTTGTAGCTGCAGATAGCATTTGTACACCAGTTTTGTTGTGTGGCCAACTAGCAGACAGATTCAAAAAACCTCTACAAACTACCTGTTTCTTGAAAGACATGGTTTTCAAGTAAAAGCTGCAGTTCTAGTTTTACCCAATTTGTTATTAAAAACATGATATGCAAAAGCAAACCTGAAATCTACTTTTCTCTGCTAACCTCTAAAAATTAGTCTCACTGTTCCAGAGGAATCAGAATCCAGTAAAATTTAAAAGTACTCCTACATCACTTTAAGTAAGTGACATCTTGCCCACTGCTACTGAGGCAGGATAGGACAGGGACCTAAGGAGGAGGGGCAGAAAACCCAATGAGCTACACAAACACCACCTAATAAGAAATGCTGAGGCAACAGCCTGCTCACTTGCACAAGCAAGTTTTCAGGGGGCAGCTTGCAGCATTCACCCAGCAGCTGCATCATCAGAAGGCAGCTTGCAACACTATCATATGGCAGAATGAAGGAAGGGGCAGGAGGGCCAGGAGGGGCAGCACCCACCCCCACCCACCCACTTTCAAATCACCTCACACAGCAAACTCCAGCAGAGCTCGGGGACAGCAGCACTGCACTGAAACCCCGAGAACTCAAACTGCCCAATGAAACTGCCCCCACTTTGTCTCAAATATGCCAATCAGCGCAGACCCTAACCCTCTATAATAGCCCATAAAACTGGGAACCCCAGAACAGAGTGAGCATGTCTCTACCTTGAGCACACCCACACTCACGTCTGAGTATGTCCTTTCCCCTTATTAACTCTTTGTGGTGCGTCTCTGAATTCTTTCTTACAACATGACCAAGGACCTGGCAATCAACTCCGGCAACACTATTCCTTCTGTAATTAGATACATGAGAATATAATAGACATTAAAAGGAGTATGGCCAAAATGTTAAAAAACTAATTTTGGTGAAGCTTCTTTAAGCATACTTTTAAAACATTTTTCTGACTTTTGAGCCATGTGTACATTTATGTTTAAAAATAAGGTTCAAAAAAAGAAAGCCCTAAAATACAAATGAAACATTGTTCATTTACAGTCTGCCTGACTTTTATCAGTTTAACAATTTAGAAAGGTATCCACTGTAACAAGTCAACTTTCCCTCCAACAATCTGTTTTCTTTAGTTGTATAAAAGAAGTTTATAACTTTCAGGATAGTTGATATACTTGTTTGAACAAATTTAATATGTGTTCTAGAATAAGAAAACATTTTAATCTAATAACAGTTTCTGTATGGAAATCAATGAGCTTAAATGTGTATCAAATTGGTAGCATAGCCAAATAGAGAAAAGTATTTCAAAGTGATTATATATATATATATATATATACCCTTCATGTCATACATTCTAATGGATGCAAATAAATGCAAATAAGTCAAACTCCACTCAGAAGTTTACTAGTAGTAACACAGGCATGATAATTTTGAAATAATATTAGATAGACAGGATAAAGCAAATAAGTATGTTAATTTTATTAGGTATCAAGATTTCATTTAAGACAAAGGAGACACTAAGGAATCAGAGAAGAAAAAAATCAGCCAAGTCCAGTTTGAATCAGCTATATCACTAGGAACTCAAATAAGCAAATCAACAAAACGAAACAAAACAAAAAAAACCCATCTAGTTCTCTCCTCTGAAAGGGCCAAGAAGCAACTGTACCCCAGAAGCAATGAACATGCCAAACATCCTGTGTTTGGTTTCTACATACCTTTTCTCACTAAAAAGAACCAGGGCTCCTTGGATAAACAGCCCATCCTGATCTGGCGCAAAGCAAAGAATAGTACAAGGAAAGTCTGGGATACCTGGTGCCAGAAAGCACTCCAAGACTAATGGAGAGCAGAGGTGTGGAAGACACAGGAGCCAGCTTGAAAGGGCTCCTCCTGGCAAAATGTGGAGCAATTTAATCATCAAAAAGCACAATGAATGCAAAAGGTTATAAAAATAAAAATCTTTGAGTCCACAGTGAAAGGACCCCAAAAGAAAGCAAACAAATCTCATTTGCCACCACTGAGGTGACTATTACCCGACTCTTCACTTTTTGATAATTAAAGGGAAAAAAATTAAGCATTTAACCTGCATTTCTAGGAAGCCCTTTAGTGCACCCCCACTTAATGAAGGAAAGCTCCTCAGTACAGAGAACCTTCAATAAAAGAACTGATTCAAACAAGAGTCATCAGTGGGTACTCAAATCATTAAGCAAAAAAGTGGCCAGAAACAGGTTTGTTAGTATCAAGATTATACACTAATCACACAGGGGCAAACTATACCTTTGTAATGGGGTGATCTGGCAGTCATCCCCTTCAATCAAGACAGACGATGTGATATATAATACTAAGTACATAGCATCAACTATTAGATATTCTTGCCAAAAAAAAAAAAAAAATTTTTACTTCAAGCCAATCAAGACTTTATTTAGACCTAACTTCCAGTTAACTTTTTCCTTTATCCCCTGAATTTCCTGTTAAGTGACACCACGAAGAAACAGACAAATCCAGAATGTGGGAATGCCGGGAGTATTCTATGAGAAGACAGGTTTGGTGTCTAAGTGCCAGAGAAAAAAGAAAAAAGCAGTGGGGAGATGGGTACTATTATTTTTAAAGAGACAAATGGCCAAAGGCAATGCATGTTCATTTTAAACAGACAAATCAAGAAAGGCAACGCATGAATCTCAAATCCGGCAGGAGGACAAAAACCCCAAAAGGTTTTTGCAAGGAGGAAATCTGAATATGGATTGCAATCGTTAACACTGATAGGTGTGACAATGACACTAGAGTTAGTAAGAGCACATCCTTATTTTTAGGAAATGCATGCTGCAACATTTGAATGTCAAGATGTTTGCAACTTTCAAATGGTTACATACATTCAGAAAGAAAGGGGGTGGGGACAATGTGGCAAAAAAGCTAATCCCTCAATGAAGGTGGTGGATTGTAAATTTCTTCCCAATTTCCACAAAATCGAAAATTTTCATAATAAAGTTTAAACATTTTTAACTATTAAGAGATACAATTGAAACTGCACCTACCTACACTGGAGTTATAGCAGGGTTTAAATTTCATTTCTATCACTTACTAGTTGTGTGGCCTAAGGCAAGTTAGTTAATATCACTGCTGCTGCCTCTTCTATAAAATTTGGGTACTAATACCTACTTCATTAGGTTGTTCTGAGAATTAAATAAGATTATATATACAAAATGCCTGGCAAAAAAAGTGTTACCTGCAATAAGTTAATCAGATTTTCATAATTAATGAATGCAATCATCCTAAAATACAAGAAATGAAGGAAAACATTCCTTTCATTATTTGCGCATTCCAGGATCGGGAAATCACAAAAGGTAAAATTAAATATTAACACATTGGAAGTCAAAGTAAAATGCTAGGGCAAATTAAGATTTATATAATTTTTTTTTTAAATCCCAGAATTCCAACTAATACCCTAGGCAAGAGGAAATCAAAATTCTTCTCCCCAAATATCTGCTGTCTTAGCTACGTGTGTAGTTTGCTTTAGGAAGCAGTCTACATCCGAGTAAAACACTAATAAGTGAAGCTAAAGAGAATTCTTTCCTGACTCCAACAAGTATCTACCTACATGTTGAAAAAATTTAAGTTTTTGACTGCATTTGAATAAGTAAGTTCCAATAAAGTACACAATTATCGGGTTTTATTCTAAATTCCGGTGTGGTCGGTAGGACTCACGAACGCAATTTCCTTTCACCATTCCTAACATACTTGTCACTTCACTCGACAGGTAACCCCTTGTTCTGCTTAGGCCACCAGTAAAATGACTACAAGGAGAGTGCTCCTCGGATAGAGAAGAAAAAGAGGAGTAATTTTAAAAATAGTAATAATAAATGCCACCCTTTTCTTTCTAATACCAGAGAAGAAGCGAGGCGGGGGTGGGGGTGGGGGGAGAACAAGAGTCAGGTCTAAGGCTCCTAGGTCGGACCAGGAAATTCCACCAGGTGAGAGGTGATACCACCGTCTCCTCTGAGTTAGGATGTGCAGATTAAAGGAAGATGGGGATCATTTCTCCTGGACTGCGAGGCCCAAGACGAGTCGCTGGCCTGAAGGGTCACACGGGAGGGGAGCCTGTGGGCGGCAGACCAGGCTCCCCGGTCCCGCCAGCGGCCGGGGTGTCAGCCCCGCGGCGGGCGCGCCCGAGGGCCCGGGCGCCCAGAGGCCGGCCGCCCGCGCTCGCCTGCCCTCCCGTTACCTGCGGCGGCGGTGCGGGGCCCGGAGGCCTGCTGCTGCTGCTCCTCCTCCCGCCAGGTCGGGGCGGCGGCGGCGGCCCGGGGGAGGGCGGGGCGCGCGGCTCGCTCCTGGTCCCCCCCGGGGGCCGAGGCCCTATCTCGGGCCGCCGCGCCGAGGCCCGTGCGCGGCCTGGGGCTGGGGCATGGCGGCGCGTCCCCGCGGGGAGTGCGCGCGACGGGTGGCGGCGGCGCAGCCCCGGCGGCCGGCGGGCCCGAGGGGAGGAGCGAGGGCCCGGGAGCCGCGGCTGGCGGCCGTGGGGACGCTTGGCCGCGGGCAGCGCGCGGCTCGGGGAACGCGGCGACGGTTCGCGTGGTCCCGGCGGGGCGGGGTGGGGAGGGGGAGGGGGAGAGAGGGGAGGGGAGGGGAGGTTGGGGAGGGGGAGCCGCTGCCGCGCGTGCGGGCCCCGCGCCGCCGCTGCCGCCGCCCGGCTCCCTCCAGCCTGTTTAGGGGCACTTTGTTTGTGTCCCACAATGCTCTGCGCCGGCGGCCTGGCGGGCCCGGGGGCGGGGCGGCCGAGCGGGCCTACTGCGCAGGCGCACGAGGGCGGCCCGCGGGCGGCGGGACCCGCGCGCACCTTGCTCTCCACCTGCTGCGGTCGCGCCACCCGGCTGGTGCTTCCTCCGAGCGGCCTCCCTTCTAGTCACATCGACCCTTTTGGCGTGATTTACGCTGCTCGCAGGTCTCCCCTCTGAATTAACGAGAGAAGCGCTGATTTCCTCGAGTGGTTTTGGGTGGCGGGGCTGAACCCGGAACAGCACAGCCTAAGTCTCTGCGAGGTGAAGCCTCTCAGAGGAAAACAGGCCGGTGCAGAGGCGGCACTGCCGCACCCACCCGGCCCAGTCTAGGGAGAGGCCAGAGACCCGGGGTCCCACGCCGGGGCACCTGGAGCCGCCCCCAGGCCATCCACCACCTTGGGTGACACCCCACTTACTTGCTGGGTACCCACGGCCTTACAGCGGAGGGACTGTGAGGGCCACCCCGAAGTGGCGGGCACTGCTTGGGGAGGATTCGGAGCGCGTGGCCAATCGCACAATCGTGGGTCGTGTTCAGGCTCCCAGTTCCCTGGATCCTAGCTTCCCCACCTGGCCAGCACCTGGGACCCTGGCCCGGCTGTGCAGAGGAGTGCCCAGGTGGTGCGAGGGTGGGCGCCTGGCAGCCCACGCGCCCTGGGCTGACTTCATTTGCATCCTTTGTTTCCCTCAGCCTCCAGCTTTTAAACCGAAAGGCTTCTCTCCCAGAGCTTGGTGCCAGGTGGGTTGGAGGTCCGCTGGAGTCCGAGTGGATTATTCTTCTGAAACATTTGGCGACATCTCCCATTAATCCTTTCCCTGAAACAAGCAGCTGAGTACCCCAGCACACTAATTCTAACATTTGAAATCTGTTTTACAAATATAGACAATAAAAACAACTATTTTTAGACTCCTTTGAAGTTTCCAACAAGTTAAGACGTCTATAGAATGTTGTTTAATCCTCACAACTCTGGCACGTACATATTATTGTTAGTCCCACAACTGTCTTTATTATTGCCATTTCAGAGATGAGGAAAATCAGAAAGATCCGACTTAGACCCAGACAGTTCTGTGCTAAGTTTTGAAGAAGGGGATGGAAAGAAGGCTGGGTGCCTACTCTGGGAAAGCAATGGCAGCTGACAGAGGAAAGGGCAAGAAGGGACAGGAGCTTGAGGCCCTTGTGGAGTATGTGAGAGTGAATGCCCAAGGTGAACAGCTGGAGAAAAATCAGGGTGGGAATAAAGTAGCCAAACCAACCCACAGCCTGCCACTCCTAGGACAGCCCATTAGACAAGTCTTCATTATGTTTCATTATGTTTCACAAGGGACCGAGGTGTCAAACAGTGCAAACCAAATTGCAAACAGTGCTGACCAAAACATTGCTTTCCTTAGAGTAGTTTATCTCTTCACCCTTTCCCTCCCTTCTGTGCTTTTCTCTTTTTTCATTAAAATTTGTATCATACCCTTACCCCACCCCCAGATCTGGAGAGTCAATTAACCAATAAGTGGCAATTGAGCCCTTAAGGGCCCAGTCAATGTTAGATACTTGAAGAGAGTAACAGGCATTATTTATGAATTCCAAAAATAGATATTGGATTATGTTTGTAAACTAGTCTTCTTCTGGGTGTGATTAAATTATGATTAGGGCTTTGATTGGGCCACTTCAGTAGGGCGTTAAGTCCCTGCCCCTTGGTGGGTGGGGATTCACAGATAAAAGACATGGCAAAGGACAGAGTTGGAGTTCTGATGCTGAGTTTTTGAGCTGGAGCCTCGGGAAGTAAGGACACAGAAGAGCTTGGTCATGAGGAGGGAGAGAAGCCCCCGGGAAAAGAGATGACCTGTTCATCTGATAGTCTACAACTGGCCTTGTGCAGAGAACAAGCAGCTGAGCCCAGAGAGAATCAAGCCCTGGGGAGACAGACAAAGCCTAAAAAGCCTGACCATGGAGCCTTAAGAGGAAGAGGAAGGCTGAACATTGGCAGCCATCTTGCTCCAACACGGGGCAGCAGACTTTGGTGAGAGAAGTAACATGCTTTGTGGCCTGGCAACTGTAAGCTTCTACCTGAAGTAAATACCCTTTATAAAAGCCAACAGATTTCTGGTATTTTGCACCAGCACCCCTTTGACTGACTAATACAGGGTGTGAGAAATATATGCAAAGAAAATATACAAAGGAGCCCTCATCTCTGTTTTGGATTTGGGCTGGGCCAGTTTCTGAAGCCGGCCGCCTCCCACCTTTTTCTTTTCCCAGCTAGTAGAGGCTTGCCTTTGGGCTACTGGAATACATTCACCTTTTTTTGACTCTAGGTTAAATAGTACTGCTGGGGAGGAGTTGGTGAAACCAGAGCCCTGTACACAGGTGATACAAACAAATGTAGACAGTATGAGGAAACTTTATTAACCTGGTGTGGATGATTTGGAAGAATTCAAATTCCACTCAAACGGGTTTATATCAGCCATAGCTGTTTGAGGGACCAAATTCTGGCAAAGATGGCCATTTTCTTGTGGTAGACCATTAATGCTGAATGGAAACTTTAGTCCAAAACTTCTTTCAGAGAAAGAATGCTTTCTGCTTGTTGCTTGAGCTGATTTCCAGGTCCTTGGTCATGTTGTAAGAAAGAACTCGGAGATGCATGTCAGTTAGAAGAAAGTTAGAAAAAGAGTTAAATAAGGGGAAAGTACATACTCAGATGTGAGTGGGGGTGTGCTCAAGGTAGAGACGTGCTCGCTCTGTTCTGGGGTTCCCGGTTTTATGGGCTATTATAGAGGGTTAGGGTCTGCACTGATTGGCGTATTTGAGACGAAGTGTGGGAAATTTCATTGGGTGGTTTGAGTTCTAGGGGTTTCTGGGCGGTGCTGCTGTCCATGAGCTCTGCTGAAGTTTATTGCATGAGGTGATATGCAAGTGGGTGTAGGGGGGTGGTGCCCTTCCTGCCCCTTCCTTCTTTCCTCCATATGATAGCCTTGCAAGCTGCTTTCTGATGATGCATGGGCTGCATGAATGCTGCAAGCTACCCCCTGAAAACCTTGTGCAAGTGAGCAGGCTCTTGCCTCAACATTTCTTATCAGATGTTGTTTGTGTAGCTCATTGGGTTTTCTGCCCCTCCTCCATAGGTCCCTGTTCTATCCTGCCTCATAATCATCAGAAAGATCTGTGTTTGACTTGAGTAATTCCAATGGCAGGGAGCTCATGCCACACAAATCAGCCTTACTCAATTATCAGATCTTTCCAACTTTATTTAAAAAAACAATCTCACTCTCCCCCCACCTCCATTTGCACCTCTTCTAGTATTCCCATTTCATCATTCACCCAATTGAGCAAATCATCTTCACTGCTTTATTCGTCTCCTTCACTCCATCTCACAGTCAATCCATGACGAAGCCCTGCTGAATTTGTCCAATCCCACCCTACCATCTGAATCTAAGGTGCCAATAGCTTGTGCCTGGAGAATTGAAAAACCATTTTTCTGGTTTCCAAATATGCTCTCCTTTTTCTCCATTCACTACACTGGCCACTGTCATAATGTGCCACACAACAATGACATCCTCTTGTTCTTAGGATAAAGCCCCAAACTCTAGCATGGCTTTTACAACACTCCACGATCTGGGCCATTTCAATGTCTGTAGCTCCATCTCTCACTGGACTCCTTTTAGGAACATGCAAGTTGCACACAGTCCCCACCCCTACCACCCCCCCGCCCCCCATCTTCAGATCAGCTTTATTGATACATAATGCACATGCCATTTACAACAAGGTACAATTCAATGGTTTTTAGTCTATTTAAGAGTTGTGCAACCATCACCACTATCAATTTTAAAACCTGTTGATCACCCAAAAAGAAACCCCCTACCCATTAGCAGTCACTCTCCTTCTCCCCTTAACCCCTGGCCCTAGGTAACCACTAATGTACTTGCTGTCTCTTTAGATTGTCCGATTCTGAATAATCAATATAAAAGGAATTCCAATTTCTTCCTAACCATCATGCCTTCAGGGAGGCCTCCCCTGATTCCCCAAATTATATTATCCCCAGATTATCCCCACATTATGTATTCTTAGAACTTCCTGCATTTCTCTATCATCCTCCACTCTTGTAATTACTTGTTCATTCACCACTGTAACCCCAGAGCTTAGCACAGGGTCTAGTATATAATAGGTATTTGATAAATGTTTGATGAATGAATGAATGAATGAATGGTGAAATAAATGAATGTTGAGGCCAGTACAACGGTAGCTTCCCAGGACCAAAGATGTAAGGGGAAAAAGCTTAAGCTCAATATAACTTATATATTCCTCAGCAAGGTGTCAGAATATCCACGATTAAAGTCCATTCTTTTGATTTTTCAAGGCTCTTTGGGTCTTTAAGGTGGACCTTTTGAAATACAGCTCATCTTCAGAAGGAATATCTTTGTTTCTTTTTCTTTTTTAATGTAAGGAAGAGGGCAGTGGCTTGTTAACAGTGACTGCCTTAATGCCTTTGTCTGCCCTTAACTGTATCCCCCCCTCCAGCCACCACCCTATTCTTCTTCCCTTTCATAGGAATCACAGCCAAACTTCTCAAAACCGTTATCTATACTTACTGTTCTGTTTTGCACCTCTTTCTTAACTCCTCAGGTCCACTCTAATCTGGTTTCTCCTTCCCTCCACCAAAACGCATCTCCTCAAAGTCCCTGATTGTTTCTCTGTTGGTAGTCCAAAGGGCATTTTTTACTTTCATCTTACTGGACTTTAGAGCAGCATTTGGTCTTATTGGCCACTTCCCCCAACTGGAAGCACTCTCTGCCTTGGTCTTTTCTGACACTCCACACTCTGGGTGTTTTTGTTTGCTATAACCTGCCGCAAGCAATCAACCGGAAATGGGTTGGCTTTTTCTATGGGGAATTATTAGGTTGCAAGCTTACAGTTCTGAGACCATGAAAGTGGCCAAATCTAGGCATCATCAGGCAGGTGATACTTACTCCCCGAAAAGCAGCACATGCCAGTGCCTACTGGTCTCTTCCTTCTCTTCTGAGTTTCGTTGCTTCAGTTTCTGGCTTCCTTTCTCCTGGGTTCCATTGATTTCATCTCCTTGATCTAGTGGCTCTCTCTGCTCCTGTGGCTTTTTGTCTGGGCTCTGTGGGTTTCTCTCTGTCTCTTTCTCTCTCTCTCTCTCCGTATTCATCCTGTTTATAAAGGACTCCAGATTAAGACCCAACCTGGGCATGCCCTACTGAAGTCATCTAATCAAAAGTTCCCATCTACAATAGTTTCACACCCACACGAATGGATTAGCTCTAAGAACATGATTTCTGGGGTCCATAAAAGCCTCAAACTACCACACCAGGTGTTTTTGCTCTTACCTCTGACAGCTGTTTCTCAGTCTCTATTTGGAGCGGAAGGGAAGGCAGGGTAGAAACTTGGGCCGTCTTCTCTTTTTATATTTGACAAATGGTTCCAAATCTTGGATGCACGTTATAATCATTTGCAGAGCTTTAAAAATATCCCATTGCCCAATTCTGTTTAATTAACCACTGGTGATGGGACCCAGGTGTGACCTGGGTAATGCCAGTGTTCCTCAGGTAATGCCAATGTGCATCCAAGGTTGAGAACCACTGTCCTTACTATCTCCCTAGACTGACAGCATCAGCATCACCTGTAAAATTGTTAGAAATGCAAATTCTCAAGTAATACTCCAGACCTACTGAATCAAAAGCTCTGGGGTTGGGACCCAGTGATCTGTGTTTTGATAAATTCTCTAGGTGATTCTGATGTATGTTAAAGTGTGAGAACCCCTGCCCAAGTAATCCCATCCACTCACATAAACATGTATGAGTCATTGATTCTTAAATGAATAGCCATAGCTCAGGTCTCCCCATCTAGTTGTAGTTCTAACAGCCTACTGTTTCTACTCTGCTTGGTTATCACAGATACCTCAAACTCAAAGGCCCAAAGTTGATTAATGATCTTCTGTAAACATGGTGCTGGCTTATTGATTTTCAAATCACTGTAGGGTACCATTTTCCACCCAGATGCAAAACCAGAAAACTGGGCCTTTTCCTTGACACCTCTCTCTCACACTTATCCTTGCTAAATACCTAATTTATTATTAACTTAAGTCTATTTTATTTTTCAAAAAATTTTTTTTTTAATTTTAAAAGACTATACTGTGGAAAATTTCAAACATGTAAAAAATAGAAAGAAGAGTTTAAAAACAAACACTTAAGCAGGTACCTGTCACCCAGGCCCCCAAATCATCAACCTATGGCCAATCCTGCCTCACCCACAACCCCAACCATTTCTCCTCCTCTTCCAATAATATTTTGAAGCAAATACTAGATATCATGTCATGTCCCATATTGTTGAACCCTAAATTAGCCTACCCATAGGCCTTCATGGCAACCAGAGTAACGTAGAAAAGAAAATTTTCCACTGTCCCCTAAGTGTCCTATCTGAAAGCACACAACCTCCCCTCCCTTAAACAATCCTGCAAGGACATCTCAATCCTGCAGCTATGCCCCAGGCTATCAGGGCGTTCTGTGCAAACGCTAGCTAACTGCCAAAATCTGCTTCTGTACATCCTGCTTGCTTGCAAACTGCGTCAGCAACCCCCTATAAAAGGGAGCCATTTTAGAACCTGGGGGCTGCAGTTCTCTCCTGCAGGAGGGGTGCTGCAGACACCCGCGGGCTTAGCTCAATAAACTTCATAAAAGTGTTTAAAGTCTGAGTGTGGTCAATCTCCTGGGTTATAACATTTGGAGGCCCCAGCGAGATCAACCACGAGGTCCCCCTTAATTGGGGTCGACCTCCTCAAACTAAGCGGGAAGTGCCTCCACTTCCTCGCCTTTGCTTTCGATTCGTGATCGGATTCGGATTAGGACAGTGGCCACAAGGAATCTGGTAAGGGATTCTCCCTTTTGTGTTGGCTCCGGAGCATTTGTGGGGGCTGTTGCAGGCGGGACGCCGCGGTACTGCACACCCCGAATCAGGGACGGGACGCCCTCTCCTAATTTTGGAAACCGTTAGGTTTCACTTTGGTATTGGGCTGTGTAAGTGGGAGTGAGACTAGTCTCCAGTGTTTTGTTCGTTTGTCTGTCTATGTTCAGTGTTTCTTGGTGTTTTAACTGTTTCAGCCCTAACAGGATGGGACAAGGAAAATCTACTCCGCGGACTCCTCTCGAATGCATTCTTGCTAATTTTTCTGATTTCTTTAAGAGGTCCTGTGACTATGGGAAGCCAGCAGATCCAGGCTTCCTACGGACCCTCTGTGAACTTGAATGGCCAGCCTTCCGAATAGATTGGCCTTCGGAAGGCTCATTTGATTTATCTCTATTGTTTGCTGTACGGTCTGTTGTTTACGGAGTTCCCCACCCCAACCAGAGGGTTTATATAGATGTTTGGATTGACATTGTGTATAATAAAATAAATTATATCCAAAAATGCCAGAAACCAAGGAAGGGGGATATGTATGCAAGGGTAGGCGAAAAAACCATTTTAGTAACTGCCCTGAAACCTCGAGGGGCACGGGATCCCCCGAAAGAAAAGAAAGATAAAAAACCAGGGAAACAGAAACCCCTTTTATATCCTGTTCTGCCAGGGGAAACTGATGATATAGCTGAAAGCTTATTTGACCCCCCAACCTTACCCAAGAACTCCCTCGCAGCAACAGGCCCCAGGGCACTCGCCCCAAGGGGAAGTCCAGAGTCCTCCCCACACAAGAGGGGGAACTCCCTATCAGCCCCCTCCACCAGGGCCTGATTCTTCAGTGCCCCTGTTGCCGCTCAGGGAAGTTCCTCCTCAACCAGGGGCGCCTCCAGGCCATACTCAAATGATTTATGTCCCATTTTCCACCTCTGATCTCTATAATTGGAAAGACCAGAACCCTCCTTTTTCAGAGGACCCCCAAAGGCTGATTTCACTTTTGGAAACTATTTTCCGCACTCATCAGCCTACCTGGAATAATTGTCAACAGATTTTACAGACTTTGTTCACTTCTGAAGAGAGAGAGAGAATCCATCGGGAGGCTGCTAAGATTATCTTGGGGGACAACGAGGGGGACTCCCAAACTAGGAGGGATGAATTAGAGGAATCATTCCCTTCGAGTTCTCCTCGTTAGAACCCTAACACTGATGTAGGGATAACAGCCTTGCGCCACTATCACCAGTCTCTACTTAGGGGTCTAAGGGCTGCAGCTAAAAAGCCTACTAATTTAACTAAGGTTAGTGCAGTCATGCAGGGTAAGGCCGAGTCCCCGGCTGCTTTCTTAGATTATTGAAGGCATATCGAATGTACACCCCCTTAGACCCAGAAAATAAAAATAACAGATGAATGGTAAACATGGCGTTCGTCTCTCAGTCGGCCCCAGATATTAGAAAAAAACTTCAAAAACAAGAAGGGTTTGAAGGAAAAGCTAGAAGTGAATTGGTAGAAATAGCTCAGAAAGTTTTCCAAAATAGAAAAGATCCTATTCGGAAGCAGACCAAGCAGCTCTCGCGAATCTTACTGGCAGCACCAACCCAGAAATCCCATCCCTCCAAGGAATGGCCGGAGAGAGGAGACCTAAAGAAGAACCAATGTGCCTTTTGCAAGGGGGTGGGGCACTGGAAAAAGGATTGTCCTAAGTTGATAGGCAGAAGGGCTCAAAAACCTCAGGAACCGGCCCGCCTCTTAATAAAAACTAAAGATTGAGGGGGTCAGGGTTCCTTCGAGCTTGGCCCCCAGGAACCCATGCTAAAGTTAACAGTTGAAGGGAAGCCAACTAAATTCCTAGTAGACACGGGGGCCACATTTTCAGTTCTCCAAGAGACAACCGGGGAACTTTCATCCCAAAAAACTTCTATCATAGGGGCAACACAGTCTTCTCCCTTTCGCCTTACTAAGAGCCAGATGTACCCCTTATCTGAAACATTTAACCCCTTTTAAAATAATCTATGGAAAACCACTTCCCATAATCCCCAAATTATACTTGGACCACCTGGGTGACTTAACTAACCAAGAGTTTCTCAAGTCCTTACAGGCTATCAACCTCATCCAGAAAGAAGCACACCTTCTAGCCCAGCAGAAGAGACAACCAGAAGACTCTCAGCTTCCAACACCTAACATAGAGCCTGGGAACTGGGTTTGGACTAAGAAATTTAACTGAAAGACTTTAGAACCCACCTGGGAAGGACCCTTCCTTGTAATCCTCTCAACCCCAACAGCTGTTAAAATAACAAAGAAACGCCATTGGTTGCACCATACTCAGGTAAAGAAGGCACACCCTAACCAGATCCCCAAAAAATGGGAGGTCAGACCAGATGGCAAGGACCCACTCCGACTCAGATTTATTTCCTCCTAAGCCTTAGTCTACCTGCTACTTTTGCTTCCTCCATTCCCACCAAGTACCAGTGGGTCCTAATTCAAACCAAAGATAAAAAGCATATAGCTACTAATGAAACTTTTAGCACTATCCAGGTAACCCTCACCACTAACTTCTCTCAATTCTTCGATAACGACCTTTGTGACCATGAGCTTGGAGAGAGAGCCAGAATGGGAGCTCCTCATTATCCCTTAACATGTAACTCTCTCACCAATGCCCGATTACAAGCCATAAAATGTAACAAGGGTAAAACCCCAAGTACTATGGCATACCCAACACTATGCCTGCCCTGAACGCCGTCAAGACAAAAGAGGCAATGTGGGTCTGTTGCTGATTACTATTATAAAGCTTGGGGTTGCGAAACTTTAGCATTAGGATGGACTCCTGGAGGGGGAACTGACCCCAACTTAAGTCTCCTCCGAAAAACTACTTTTAATACACCCATGCAAAATTGGAAAGTCTATCCTAACTGTAATAACCAAACTTGCAACCCCGTTACTCTGACCATTAAAAAACCCTCTGATCCCCAATGGGCTACTGGTAAAACTTGTGGTCTGCACCTATATGCCTCCAATCAAAACCCTGGAACTTTGTTCACTGTACAAAAACTCCCCTGGACTTCTAAGAATAAACCTACTAACTCTCAATCGGGGCTCCCAATTAAAAACCCTATTAAACCTAACCCGATCCTGAACCCATCATTGGCCCTAAACAACAAGATTAAAAATGTCACCTCCCAAAGCAGGCCTACTACCGGCCCTAACTCTTCCCAACTCCTAGCGCCATCGCACCCATTGAACTCCTTTAATAATTCTTTGCTAACTATGCTAAACTCTGTTTTCTCCCTTCTGAATGAAACTCAGCTGGCCATCGCCATTAAGTGTTAGCTCTGTGTCGATCCGGCACCACCATACTATGTGGGGATTGGTGCCAACCTGACGGAAGAAATGGCCCCCCGAAACGTCTCCTACACCGATGCCGACAACTTTGGAACTGGTATCCTGTCTGATTGTTTTCATCAAAGAAAACCTCACCCTCAGCGATCTCCAAGGACAAGGGATCTGTTTAACCAGCGGCAGCTACTCCATAAAGGACTCACCTTATAAGGACAATTGCCTGAACACTGTCCCCCTTACTGCTTCAGGATCCACTTAAACTTTAATCACCCCCAATGGTACCTGGTTTGCCTGCTTATCTGGTATCAACCACTGTATTGCCCCTAGTAATGCTTCTAACCTATGAATTGGTGTTTATATAATTCCCCAGGTTTACCTATATGCTAAACCCTCAGGTACTGCCCACTCCCTAGCTCAGGATCAACATTTTAAACTGCAAAAAAGGACTCCAATTCTAATCCCTATCTTAGCCACCTTAGGGATTGCAGGTTCAGCAGCCATAGGAGCTGTGGCCATGATTACCTCTAATATTGGTATTAGAAAACTTTCAGCTACTTTCTCTGCTAATATTGCTCTCCTTCAGACCCAAGTACAATATCTTAAAAAACAAATTAACTCCTTAGCAGAAGTAACTATACAAAACAGAAGAGGACTAGATTTACTGTTTCTGAAACAGGGTGGCTTATGTGCCGCTCTCGGAGAAGCCTGCTGTTTTTATGTAAACCATTCAAGAATTATTAAACAATCAATGCAAGAACTACAAAAGAAACTCAGAGAGAGAGAGATCTAGAAGAACAATCCTCTGAGTCTTGGTTTCAGAACCTTTTCAATTGGTCTCCATGGCTGACTACTTTAATTTCAGCCCTAATAGGCCCTCTCATACTGTTACTTTTGGGTCTCACTTGCGAACCTATCATTATCAATAGGCTTGTAGCTTTTATTAAGGAGAGAGTCCAATCGGTCAAACTAGTGGTATTAGCCCAACCCTACCAACACCTGCCAACGACTAGAAACCACTATAATGAGTCAATGATTTGACCCACTAAGAAGAGAAGTGGGGAATGTTGAACCCTAAATTAGCCTACCCATAGGCCTTCATGGCAACCAGAGTAACGTAGAAAAGAAAATTTTCCACTGTCCCCTAAGTGTCCTATCTAAAAAGCACACAACCTCCCCTCCCTTGAACAATCTTGCAAGGACAAACAAGCACACAACCTCCCCTCCCTTAAACAATCCTGCAAGGACATCTCAACCCTGCAGCTATGCCCCAGGCTATCAGGGCGTTCTGTGCAAACGCTAGCTAACTGCCAAAATCCGCTTCTGTACATCCTGCTTGCTTGCAAACTGCATCAGCAACCCCCTATAAAAGGGAGCCATTTTAAAACCTGGGGGCTACAGTTCTCTCCTGCATGAGAGGTGCTGCAAACACCCGCGGGCTTAGCTCAATAAACTTCATAAAAGTGTTTAAAGTCTGAGTGTGGTCGATCTCCTGGGTTATAACAATATAAACAGTTTAAACTAAAAGACTTTAAAAAACCCACAGTGTCATTATCATACTTAAAAAAAAAAAAACCCAATATTCCTTAATACCATCAAATATCCAGATTGTGTTATCTTTTAAATCTTTTTTTTTTTTTTCAATCTATGGAGTTTGCCTGCATTTTTTTTTCTTTTTTCCCCAACAGTCTTTTTTTTTTTTTTTTTTTTTTTTTTTTTTAAAGAAACTGGGTCATTTATCCTGTACCATTCTTGTCTGTGCATCCCCAAGCTGCACCTTATCATGCCCCCTTTTCCTCAATATTCTCTGTAAATTGGTAGTAGGATCCAGATACTTATCAGATTCAAGTTTCATTTTTTTTGGCAAGATTACTTCATAGGTGGTGGTATATTTTTTCACTAGGAGACACCCAATATATGTTTGTCTCCCTTTGTGATGATGACAGCCATTGGTGAATAATGCCTAGATCAATTCATTCATTAGTTTAAAATGGTGATATAATTCTAACATTGTTCACTTTATTAGCTAGAATGCTTCTATAAAGAGAAACTGCCCCTTTCAGTTATTTGATTACCTCGAGGTAAGTTTATATAAGAAAGCAGGATAAATGCTTGACTCCTTCTCTACTAAATATCTCTTAACCCTGATTACTTCTCTCATTTTCAATCACCACAACCCTAATCCAAAATCCTTAGCCTTCCTTGTAAGACCTTGAATCTTGGGGATTATTTTAGTTTCCCAGGGCTGCCACAACAAAGCACCACAGACTGGGTGGCTTAAAACAACAGGAATCCATTGTCTCCCAGTTCTGTAGGCTACAAGTCCAAAGTCAAGGTGTTGGCAGGCCACAAGCCTTCTGAAACATGTAGGGGAGTGTCCTGCCTTGGCTCTTCCTAGTTTCAAGTGTTTGCTGGCCATCCTTGGCATTCCTTGGTGCCAATCTCTGCCAGAGTTGTCACATGGCCTTCTCCCTTGTCCAAATTTCCCCTTCTTATGAGGACACCAGTCATATTGAATTAAGGGCCACCTTAACCCATTATGACCTCATTTTTCCATCTGCAAAGACTCTATTTCCAAAAAGGGTCGCATTAACGAGACTGGGAGTTAGAACTTGAAGATAACGCTTTTTCTTTTTTTTTTTTTTTTTTGGTTATTGTTTTCTTTTTCTTTTCTTTTTCTCTTTTTGTTTCTGTTTGAAGATATCTTTTTGCAGAACACGATTCAATCCATAAGAGAATTCTACTCATCTTGCAAGTTCTGAATGATTGGGTCTCTGCCTGTCTCTCCAGGCTCATTTCATGCTACTTTCCTCCTCTCTCACTATATCCCAGCCTGGCTGCCTTTTTCATTTCCTAAGTCAGTGAATTAATCTTTCCCATTTCAGGTCCTTTGCACATGTCCCCTCTGCTGGAAATCTTTCTCCAACTTCTCCCTCCTTCCCTACTTCTCTTTCAAACATTGCTTTCTTAGGGAAGACTGATTTGGTATTCCAGTTATAACCTCTCAGGTAACCCCTTCCTTTCCTTCATAACTCTTCTTATAGTACTGTTTATGATTGTTTATGTGATTATTTGTCTACTGTTGTTCTCTCCCACTAAACTATAAATTTAACCTAATGCTTGGAATATAGTATGTACTTAAAAATAAATGTTGAATATATAATCACCTTGCTGGAGTACAACTGACCTCAATTCTTTGGATCCTAAATTTGAAAAATCCTAGGGAAGAAAATTATTGGCTTAGCTTAGATTGGGTACTTCTCATCCGTAACCTGTGAAATCAAGGCAATAGGGTACTATAGGAAAGGAACATGGCAGCTTGCATGACAGATATGTGGATGCTGAGGAGTGGGATAGTTTCCAGAAGGAGGAGGTATGCCAGGCAGACAGTCTTACAGATGCCCATACAATCTACCACTTAGCTGTCAAACACAAACTTATTTCTTCCCATATATCGAATTTCATGAAATCCCTTGCCCAACATAATGCAGCTATCCCACATGGAATAACAGATACCCCTTGCAGTAGATTGAACTGTGTCTCCCAAAAAAGATACGTTCATGTCCTAACCCCTGGTCCTTTGGATGTGGACTCATTTTAAATAGAAACTTTGAAGATCCTATTTAGAGGCCAAATTGGATCAGGGTGGGCCTTAATCCTGTATGACTGAAGTCCCTATAAGCAAAGGAAATTTGGACCCAGAAGTACAAGCCACAGGAGGAGACAGAAAGAGACAGATCACCATGTGACAGAGGCAGAGATTGATTGTCAGCAAACTACCACCAGACTTAGAAGGAGGCATGTCTTGCCAACATCCTGATTTTGGACTTCTAACCTCCAAAACTGTGGACCAATAAATTCCTCTTGTTTAAGCCAAGCAGTTTGTGGAATTTTGTTATAGTAGCCCTGGCAAACCAAGACACTCTGCCTCCTCAATGCGAAATAATTCAAAGACATGACCAGCTACTACATATATCTCTGATTCCCAGAATCTCTGATGATCAGATCTAGATGTGGTTTCACACCATTTTGCAACCTATGAGCTAACTGACAAATTTAACAACCCTCAAACCAGTAGGATCACATCTGTTGCAGCAGTGGTTCTAAAGTTAGCACATATCATGTGAGAAATTACTTTGATGCAATGGTAATCATTTCGAATGGTAACTTCAAAAGTTATCCCAAAGGTCACAGAACAGAAAGGTGCATAGACCAAACTAAGAAGCTTGGATCACACAGTTTATTGAAACACACAGCAAAAGATAAGGAGAAAGTGTGGAGTAGGTTAACATGCTTTGGATAAGGTCCAAGTGAGGTGGACGAGCAAGACTACCTGAATCTGGATTACACAGTACTCCTATTTTTATTCTGCTGCATCAGCAATCCTGTCTGATGATGTAGTTATGAGATCAGAGTTGAGCTTTGAGCAAGAGTGTCCAACAGACTGAAAGTGGATGGAGCCAACATACACATTGTCTATTGGAAAGACATGGGGGCAAGTATACATGACTAATAGTTGTATCTAATCAATTACCCTGATGGGTAGCAATGGATTTCATTGGCATTTCTTGGGTAGAGGACAAGTGGGGTCAGAATGGTATCATCTACGGGTGACTGACTTAAGACCTCATAAACATTGAATGTTCAATGTGCCTCAAATATTTAAGTGAATCATGAATCTGTGGTGCGACCAGATCTTTCCTTCTCTTTCTATCTAGTTCAGAACATATACGCTCAACTTATTTTTATATCTCTAACATGTCTCACATGCAATTTTCTTCTAGACTCAGTTTCATCTACCTTCATTTTTTGTTAATCGTATTTTCTACAGTAAATTTAAAAATCTTAAATAATACAAATACACATTACAGATAAAATATCATGTATCATCAAATTTACTTTTGAGGATCTCTTAAGTTACCCATAAAGCACAATATATTTTTGTTTCCATTTGCTACAGGGCTGCCAATGCAAAATTACCAGAAATGGATTGGCTTTTATAAAAGGAATTTATTAGGGGGAAATCGTACAGGTCTGGGACTGTGAAATGTCCAAATCAAGGCATCATCAGAGATGCTTTCTCACCAAAGTCAACTACTGGTAATTCTGGCATCCTGCCATGTGGCAAGTCAGGATGGTGGCCATCTCTGCCAAGGGCCCTGCCTTACCCTCCAGGCTCACTATCTCCTCAAACTCAGCTGTAGGTGATCAGGCACATGGCTTGTCTCTTTCCTGGCCTCTTCTCTCAGCCTCGGCTGCTCTGCTTGCTCCCTAAGATTAGCTGTGGGCAATCAGGCATCTCTCCCGGGCCTCATCTCCTTCAGCCTCTCAGGGCTTCTCTGTCTTTCTGCAGCTGTAGGTGAACCTGGAGAATTCTCTCTCACATGGCAGGGTCAAAATGTCAGAGCTCTGTTTCTCTGTGTCACTCCTTTTTCTCTGTGTGTTCTCAGTTTATATAAGACCCTGCAAGAGGGTGGAGACCCAACTAGGGTCACGTTTCACTGACATAGTCCATTCAAAAGTCCTAAAGTGATCTAATCGAAAGTGATCTAAACAAAGATCCCTTAACTGAATCTAATCAAAAGGCCTCATCTACACTGTGTTTCAGGCACAGGAATGGGTTAACTTAACATAATTTTCTGCAGTCCACAAAAGACAAAACAGGACAGGTATATTTATGAACCATGTTGGAGAACAGCATACTGTCTCTCGGTCAGTCCAACCCAGTGCAACAGATTGCACATTCTTCTACTGAGCACTAGAGTAAGTAGTTCGTTTGCTTTAAGCAGGCGCTCAACCACCGAGCTATATCCACTTCCCGATGGTTTACTTTTGATAACCCTAGAATTGTACTCAGACTGCTAGATTCCTAAATTGTGAGAGGTACATGGACAGAGAGCATCTGAGGGAAAGATAGATTCATGTCTTCCATCTTCTGCTATTCCAGGTATTCACCTACTGAGTGAAATGACGGTTATGCTTCTCTCTCTCTCTCTCTCTCTCTCTCTCTCTCTCTCGCATATTTGAAGTTGTATGAATTAAATGTATGTATGTTGCACTTCTAGAGTACAACAAATATTAAATGATGAAAGACAAACAGGACATCCACAATTAAAAAAATCTTTAGAAAAGAAGGAAAGGGAAAGCAGCTTGCTCTAGTCAGTGAAAGAGATCATAGGACCAACCAGTTTCATGGGCATCAATTCACTTCCTTAACAGGGGCATAAGTTCAGTGTGGCTGCCCCAGGTTCTCTATGCTAGGAGAATTTTCCTTATGTGTATCCCACAAGGCCATCCCAGAGAAAAGAGCTTGGGGGTGGGGGTGGGGGTGGAACTCTTCTGGAAAGTACTGTGGCAGTTTGATATTTATGATTCCAAAAAAAGATATTATGTTTGTAAACTGATCTGTTCCTCTTGGCATGATACCCTTTGATTGATTTATGTTTACTTGATTATATCAAGATTAGGGCTTTGATACGACCATGTCATTAGGGCATGCAGTGTTGAGTTCCTACCCCCTTGGTGGGCTATATAAATGGACACTCAATCAAGAACACAAAAGAAATAGAGGAAGAGCACTCCATAGACACGGTAGAGGAGAGAGCTTTGATCCTGCGGTCCTGGGGAGAGAGATGAGCCATCCACCTGATAGTTTACGGCTGACTTTGTGACGAGAACAGAGCAGCTAAGCTGGAAAGTAATGAGCTCTCCAGCCTACAGCTGAGATCGAAAGAAGCTGGACCCACAGAGACTTAAGAGGAAGAGGAAGGTTGAACCTCACAGACATCACCCACCATCTTGCTTCAACAGGTGGCAAATGACTTTGGGTGAGAAATCAATCTTGAGTTGGACTCTTTAGGGCTTTAAAGCTGTAAGCTTTTACCCCAAATTGATACCCTTTATAAAAGCCAACAGATTTCTGGTACTTTGCCTCAGCACTTTTGGCCAACTGTAGCAGTTTGGCAGTTTGATGTCATGAATTCCAAAAATAGATATTGGATTATGCTTGTAAACTGTTCTGCTAATCTGGGCATGATTAAGTTTTGTTTAGGGCGTTAACTGGGCCACATCAGTAGGGCATTGAGCCCCACCCCTTGGTGGGGCAGGAATCAGATATAAAAGGCATGGCAAGAACAGAGTTGGAGCAGTTTTGATGTTGGAGTTCTGGTGAGAAAGGACAGAAGGCCCCGGGATAGAGACAAGCCATTCGCCTGAGAGTTCACAGCTGGCCTTGTGGAGAGAAGCAAAGCCTACAGAGCCTCATAGTCTACAGCTGATCTTGTGGAGGAAACAGAGGAGCTAAGCCAGGAGAGAAATGCAGCTCTGGGAAGAGAGGAACCCAAGAAGCCTGAATCCTGGTAAACGTCGGCAGCTGTCTTGCTCCAACACGTGGCAATGGACTTTGGGGAGGGAAGAAACTTACGCCTTCTGGCCTGGTAACTGTGGACTTCTACCCCAAATAAATACCCTTTATAAAGACCAAACGATTTCTGGTATTTTCCATCAGTACCCCTCAGCTGACTAATACACCAACTAATACAGAGATTTTATTATTTTAGCAGTATACTCTCTGTTGGTGGATACAGTAGGGTCTGGGGCTTGTCTTAAGGGTTGAGCAATAATTACAGCTCATTTTGCAAGAGCTTTGGTGTGTGTGTGTCAGTTTTTCTGCTCATGGCTTTCATTTTGGGGCACAGTATTTGCTAATAACCTAGTCCAGAAATCAGCTGTGGCCAGGAATGTGGTATGAAGATTTACCACACTCGTAAAAGATGACCATCTCTGGACTGATGAAATATTGCCCAATGGTGGGCCGTAAAAATGTAGTACTCCCATGGTAGCCTTTTAGAGAGGATGAAGGTATTCTCAATCCCCTTAAGTATATCTTTAGTTCTGGCTGGAAATCATACTGCATTTTCCTAGTCAATTCATTCTGCTGTCATACACGACTATTTCCTATCATGTCCTCTTGCTTCGATCCTCCAATACCTCCTTCCCCATTTATTCTTGGTTGATGACTATTTTAGTTTTCTATTGCTATCATAATAAATTTCCACAAAGGCAATGACTTGAAAGAGCACAAATTTATTATCTTACAATTCTGTAGTCAGAAGTCTGAAATGGGTCTCAGTGGGCTAAAATCAAGGTGTAGGCTGGGCTTCATCCCTTTCTGGAATCTCTAGGGAAGAATCCATTCCCTTGCCCTTTCCAGCTTCTAAAGGTCACCCCTTTATCCATCTTCAAAACCAGCAACTCTCTGAGACTTTTTTCATAGTCACATGTTTCTCTGACCCACTCTTCTGCTTCCCTCTTTTTTTTTTTTTTTTTTTGGCAACATCTTTCATGCAGACATAATTCGCATACCTGGAAGCCATTGTGGCTCAGTGGTTGAGCACTGGCTTCCCACATATGTGGTCAAGGGGTTCAATCCCTGGCCCCAGTACCTAAAAAAAAAAAAAAAAATTCACATACAATTCATCCATTTAAAGTGTACAGTTCAATAGTCTTTAGTGTATTCACAGAGTTGTGCAGCTATCACCACAAACAATTTTAGAACATATTCATCATTCCAACAAATAACCCAGTACCCATTAGTAGTCACTACCTGTTTCTCCATCCCCCAGCCCTAGGTAGCCACTATGATACTGTTTATCTCAATGGATTTGTCTATTCTGGTCATTTCATATGAATAGAATCATACAATATGTGATCTATTGTGACTGCCTTCTTTCACTTAGCACATTTTCAAAGTTTCATCCATGTTGTAGCATGTTTCAGTATTTCATCCCCCTCTTCCACTTCAAAGGACTCATGCAATTAGATTGAGCCTAACAGGATAACCAGTATTTGTGGTAACAGAATAAAAAAAATTTTTTAACTTTATTTTGAAAGAAGTTTTAGATTACAGAAAAGTTATGTCAGAAATATAGGAGAGGAGTTTGAATGCTGATGCTTCTCCTCCTCCTCCTCAGGCGGCTGTAGCGGCGGCGGCGGCAGCTCCGGGAACCGCTGAAGCCGGCATACTGGATAAATTAAGATAGAAGAAGAAGCAGAAGACTCTGAAAGTGGCGTTTACATGCGATTCATGAGATCACACAAGTGTTATAATATCGTTCCAACCAGTTCAAAACTTGTTGTCTTTGATACTACATTACAAGTTAAAAAGGCTTTCTTTGCCTTGGTAGCCAATGGTGTTCGTGCAGCGCCACTGTGGGAGAGTAAAAAACAAAGTTTTGTAGGAATGCTAACAATTACAGATTTCATAAACATACTACATAGATACTATAAATCACCCATGGTACAGATTTATGAATTAGAAGAACACAAGATTGAAACATGGAGGGAGCTTTATTTACAAGAAACATTTAAGCCTTTAGTGAATATATCTCCAGATGCAAGCCTCTTCGATGCTGTATACTCGTTGATCAAAAATAAAATCCACAGATTGCCAGTTATTGACCCTATCAGTGGGAATGCACTTTATATACTTACCCACAAAAGAATCCTCAAGTTTCTCCAGCTTTTTATGTCTGATATGCCAAAGCCTGCCTTCATGAAGCAGAACCTGGATGAGCTTGGAATAGGAACATACCACAATGTTGCCTTTATACATCCACACACTCCTATCATTAAAGCCTTGAATATATTTGTAGAAAGACGAATATCAGCTTTGCCTGTTGTGGATGAGTCAGGAAAAGTTGTAGATATTTATTCCAAATTTGATGTAATTAATCTTGCTGCTGAAAAAACATACACTAACCTAGATATCACAGTAACCCAGGCCCTTCAGCACCATTCACAGTATTTTGAAGGTGTTGTTAAGTGCAATAAGCTGGAAATCCTGGAGACCATTGTGGATAGAATAGTAAGAGCTGAGGTTCATCGGCTGATCGTAGTAAATGAAGTGGATAGTATTGTGGGTATTATTTCTCTGTCAGATATTCTCCGAGCCCTGATACTCACACCAGCAGGTGCCAAGCAGAAGGAGACTGAAGCAGAATGACTGCTGTGAATGCAGAAGCCTTTGTAGGAAAACTTGAACAAAGTTTCTGGGTCATGGTTTGCCTCATGAACACTGACCGCAATAGAAGAGAGTAAAATGGTTAAGAATGTATATCAGGGTTTAGTGATGGGTATTTTTTTTTCCAGTGATGTCAAAACTAAAGTAAAAAAAAAAGAAAGATGATTTTAAGTGCTTGAATAATCAGGCTTACATTAAGGCTCTTTTCAGACCTTTGCCAAAAGATTTCAAATGCTGTAAGTCATTAAAGTGCACTGTGTCCTGAAATTTCTATTATTTTTTCCTTCAAAGAATTCACTGGTATATAACAGGCAATGTGACATAAGGTGAGTGTATGGCATATTCATATCATAGTGCCTTATGTCAGAATACAGCAATATGTCATCACTGTTGCCCATCATTGCTGGAGAATGTATTTGTGTGAGGTGACACCGTGTTTGAGTGTGAAAGTCTTTGAACCTTTTACCAACTCAGTTTTTTTCATTAGGTTTGTCAAAACGTTGCAATTTGAATATAATTACTTTAAAACTTTGACAGTTTTATGTTTGAATATTTTGTTCTGAACTACAGTGTAAAACAAGACTGCTTATTTATTTTTACTTTCATGGCAGTTTTTTACGCATCTTTTGGTGGGTAAACGTCACCATATCCATTAATAAAATATTAATTTTTTTTTCTTTTTTTTTTATTATGGGTAAAAATAAAAATTCTCACAATACATACAAACATTTGCAAAATGATATATAAATATATATGCATATATGTGTATTCGCTCACAAAAATGTTATTTATATATATATACATATATTTTAAGAGGTGCTTAGATTACCCAAAATATTACACGGAACCCACTGGGATTCCCATGTTGCCCACCTCCCACACCTCCCACCACATCCCACACAAACATCTCCCACAGTGTGGCCCACCACCCTCAATGAACTTACACATCCTGGAGCCTTACCACCAACCATAGACCACAGTTCACACTGTAGACCACACTCTCTCCCACTCAGTTCTTAGTGGTGTGTGCTGATTTAAAATGGCCTACATCCGTTGCCACAACAGTACTCAGGATAACCTCCAACTCCCAAAGAAGCCCCTGTATTTCAACTGTTCTAATTATTTTTAAATGACAAATTTCTCATTGTTTAAGTTTGGATCTGGAAAGGATATGTCTTCTAAAATAGCCACTGTTAGACTTTAAAGTTAAAGTTTCTAAAAGCATGCGTGGAAACCTACTCTGTACTGTACTGTAAATAGGCGAAAGTTGTCGAGGAAATGAAGTGCCGGAAAGATGTCTATTTTTCCTTGTGTATGGAAATGTAAAATCATGATGTTTGTATGACTGCTGATATGATTGTTTTTGTAAATTTTATTGTGGCATATACAGTATTGTCATACAGTTGAAGAGAAACAAAGTTTCCTAATGTAAGTGCTCTGAAAATGTTGATGCTGTATATATGAGTATGGTTTGGTTTTTTGGGGTTTTGTTTGGTTTGGTTTTGTTTGTTTGTTTTTTGCAGATCAAAGAAAATAAATCCTACTATATACCATTTTGTTAAAGAAGTTCTTAAAACTACCACATATTTCAGCACATCTTAAATAAAATTCAGGCAGTTTCCCACTTAGATATTTCTCCCTAAATGAGTCCATGAATTCTCATATCCTTTTATTCCATCATCAGGAAAAAAAAAATGGTTTGATTCTAAAACTCTATATATCTCCATTATTCAATAAAAACATATTTAATTAAAAATTGCCACACAGATATTCTTGTGCTAAGGTGTCAGTTTTTTTTCGTTTCCTAGTAGGCCAAATCTGAAAGAGAGCATTTGTATATATTTTCCCCAAAGAAACAATTGTGTTTGTAGTTTCAGCTAATAGTAATATTTGGGGAAAAGGAGAAAAGTCCCCAAACTGCTAAAAGAACAGATTTGAAACTCAGAATCTGTTAATCCACCCTTTAAGTGTACCCACACACAAGAGTGTGTACATTCCACAAAGTGTATAGCTGACATGGTCTGTATTTTCTGCTTCAGAAAACAGTGTTTGGGCCTCTTGAAATGTGTTAGCATTTTCTTGTCACATGAGGAACATGTGCGTTCAGTAGGTCTCTTATCTTCCTTATATGTTCAATGGTTTTTGAGTTCTGTAAACCTGTCATACACACAGAGGCTTGACACAGATGTGTAAATGTTATACACATGTGGTTTTACTCTGGAGCAACCTCTTCTCAACATTAGGCTACAATTAACAAAGGTGTGTTGTCATTTTGTTTTCATCTAAGAGTTAGAATGTATTCCTGGCAAATGATAAAGACTTGATTATATTAAATGTGCCTTTCTAGAAATAGGGAATTGTGGTACTTAAGACCAAGTCTAATAAAAGACTAAGTTTTGGTAAAAAAAAAAAAAAAAAAAAAGAAATATAGGAGATTCCTATACACCCCACTCTACCCCTCTTACATTTCCCCGTATTAATAACATCTTTCATTAGTGTGGTACATTTGCTACAGTTGATGAACAAATATTGAAGCATTGCTACTAACCATGGACTATAGTTTACATATGGTTTGTACTTTGCACCATACAATTTTATAGGTTTTATCAAAATGCATAGTGGCCTGTATCCATCATTGTAATATGCAGAACAATTCCAATGACCTAGTTCCAATGCCTTTAAAAAAAAAAAAAAAAAATCTATGGAACTACATTACACAAACAATGAACCCTGTTAAACCATGGACTTTAATTAATAGCACAATTATAAAAATGTGCTATCATCAATTACAAAAATGGTCCACACCAAAGCTAGGTGTTGGTGCTGGGATGGGTGGTGCATTAGTCAGCCAAAGGGATGCTGATGCAAAGTACCAGAAATCTGTTGGCATTTATAAAGGGTATTTATTTGGGGTAGAAGCTTACAGTTACAAGGCCCTAAAGAGTCCAATTCAAGGTACCATGAGAGGTACTTTCCAACCCAAAGTCTTTTGCCACATGTTGAGCAATTTGGCGGGTGATGTCTGCAAGGGTTCGGCCTTCTTCCTCTTAAGGCTTTGTGGTCCCAGCTTCTTCTGATCTCAGCTGTAGGCTGGAATAAGGCTAATCTCTCTCCCTGGGGCTTGTTTCTTTCCAGGCTCAGCTGCTCTTCACAGGTCAGCTGTAGACTATCAGGCTCATCTCTCTTCCTGGAGCTTCTGCTGTGTCTAATGACTCCTCTGCCTTGTCTATTTCTGTGTGAGTGTCTGCCTACCAAGGGGGCAGGGACTAAATGCCCTACTGACGTAGCCAAGTCAGAGCCCTAATCTTAATTTAATCAAGTAAATATAACCTTTGAATTTAATACAATCAAAGGGTATCACGCCCAGAGGAACAGACCAGTTTACAAACATAATCTGTATTTATTTTTGGAATTCATCAATAATAGCAAACTGCCACAGGTGGTGTGTGGGAATCATGTATTTTATGCATGATTGTTCTGTAAATTCACAACTTCTCTAAGAAAGAAACACAAACACAGACACATACATACACAAAACATAACCTGGCATCATCTCCCCATGTCAAGATCTTTACCCTTAATCACACCTGCAAATTCCCTTTTGCCATATAAAGTAACGTGGTCAAAGGATCCAGGGATTAGTACACATACCCACAGAATATTAAAAGCACTTAGAAGAGAATTTTGGCAAACTCTTTCCTACCACATCTACCCACCCACTTAGCAGTGGATCTATTCATGTCCAGTGACTTCCCTCCTGTTAATATAGTTGAAACTCCCATGCTCCCTCCACTTCCCCCTCCAGAGACTGCCTTTTTCTCTGCTACTAACAAAGGCCAACGCTGTCACTTGGGACCAATCCCACCTCTTCTTGCTAACTCAGTGACATTGCTTTAGCTACTCTCCTCTCTCTCTACTGTATCATCATTTCCCTCCTTTCTTGGATCATTTCGGTTGGCATAAAGACATCTTGTAATTTCTCCCTTCTTGAAACAAAATCCTCCCTTGACCACTCTTCCCTCTCCTGCTTCTGCACTCTTTATCTGCTCCCCTTTACAAAACTTCCCTAAATATTTGTCTATATAATTTCCAGTTCTTCCCTTTCAATTCTCTTTTAAAATCCTCTCCAATTAGCCTTTCATTTCCACTGCTCTACCCAAACTGTTCTTGTCAAGATCAAGATCATCAGTTTACCTCCCTGTTGCTATAGTCAGTGGCCTCTTTTCCATCCTCACATTACATGTCAGCAGCATTTGACCGAGTTGATCATTGCCTCCTCCTTGAAATATATTCTTTATTTGACATCCAGGACAGTTTCCTCCCACCTCACTAAGCTCTTCTTCCTAAGTTTCCTTTGCTAATCCCTCCTCACTGCCCCCTCCTCAGTCCGTGGACCCATTCTCTTTTCTACCTGCCCATATTCTCTTGGTGAATATCACCCTGTCTTATGGCTTTAAATAGACTGACAACTCCTAAATTTTATATCTCCAGCCTGGACTTTTCCCCTGGTCTTTAAACTCCCACTATTTACTTGATATCTCTGTCTTAGTTTCCTAGAGTTGCTGTAACACATGACTACAAACTGGGTGGCTTGAAACAACAGAAATAAATTCTATCACCACTCTGGAAGTGGGAAGTCTGAAGTCAAGGTGTCATCAGGGTCATGCTCCCTCTGAAACCTGTAAGGGGGAACCCTCCTTGCCTCTTTTAACCTCTGGTGGTCAGCCAGCAATCCTTGGCATTCCATGGGTTGCAGATGCGTCACTCCACTCTCTGCCTCTGTCTTCACATGGCCTTCTCCCTGTGTCTCAGTGTCTCTTTGTCTCTTCTCTTCTTATAAGGACACCAACTGTAATGGCTTAGGGCCCAGCTTAATTCATTATGACCTCATCTTAACTAGGTGACATCTGCCAAGACCCTATTTCCAAATAAGGTCACACTCCCAGACACCATAGGTTAAGCCATCAACATGTCTTTTTTGGGGGGCACAATTCAACCCATAATAGCATCTTACATTTAACAAGTGCCTAACTAAATTCCTGAACATTCTTCATCCCTAATTTTTTTTTTTTTTTTTTTTTTTAGAGAAGGACCACAGCCAGCCCTCCAGCCCCGGGGATGGGGGAGCACCCAGACGCAGCCGGCACCGGGAGGCATCCAGGTTCAGGGGTCAGGAGCAAACTCGCAAATGAGGTTGGTGTGGTTAGCACCGCTTCCTGGGGGCCTCGGGGCCATCACCACATGTAGGCGCCTTCCGGGCTGTAGGCGGGGAAGGAAAGGAATCACGCTCGGCTCTGAGGCAGTGCCAGTGCGGGGGAGACTAAATAGTGGGGCCGGGGCCCGTGGGGCAGTAGGACCAGGCCACGCTCCAGAGGCAAAGTGTGCAGTGAGGGGGGCGCTTTACCGCGACCTCACGGGCCGGTCCTCGCCGTCGGCCGCCGCGCCGTCGCGTTTTTTTCCCTCAGTCTTTCTTAACTAATTTGATGGGATCTCTATCCTTCTGGTTGCTTAGGCAACAGTCTCACAGTCATCCTTGATCCTCTATTTCTTTCCCAACCCACATTCAATCTATTAACAAATGGTGTTGGCACTTCTCATGAAATACATATATTTGTGACCATTTCTCACCACCTCTACTGCTACTTCCTTGATATAAGCCACCAATATCTCTTGCCTATATTATTTCAACAGCTTCCTAACTACTCTTTCTGCTTCTGCTCTTGCCTCTAGTTTTAGTTTGCTAAAGACTGCTGGGAGTAATATATCAGAAACGGTTGCCTTTTACAACAAAGATTTATTGGTTTAGACGCTTATAGTTCTGAGGCCACGAAAGTGTCCAAATCAAGGGATCATCAAGAGATGCTGCCTCATCAAGTTGAAGCTATGGGTGATCAGGCACATGGCAGTGTCCGCTCATCTCTCCCCTCCCCTGTGGATCTTGTCTTTTTCAGCTTCTGGCTAAAGTGACTTCCTCTCAGCCTCTGTGTTCTGTTGATTCCAGCTCCTTGGTTCTTCTCTGTCTATGCAGCTTTTTTCTGTGTGTCTACAGCTTTTATTCCTCCATTTGTAAAGGACTCCAGTAAGGGGATTAAGACCCACTCTGGGCTCCACCTTACGTATCTAATCAAATGGCCCTTAACTGATCTAATCTAATCAAAGGTTGACGATAGGTTCAATTTAAGAACATAATTTCTGGGATCCACATAAAAGACTCAAGCCAACACACCTCTCTATAATCATTCTCAACACAGAAACAGAGTGAAACCATCAAAACGTAAGTTAAGTCATGTTGCTCCCCTATTCAAACTCTTCAAAGGCTTTCCATCTCACTCAGAGGCCTGTGGTAGCCTACAAGGTCCTACACAATCTGGTCACTCATTAGTTCTCTGGCCTCACCTCCGATAGCTCTCTACTTGACTCTCATCTATTCTGCCTCTTGGCCCCTTACTTTTCTCAAATATACCAGGCGATTTTCCACACCAGGGTCCTGCACTTGCTATTTCCTCATTCACTTGCCACTTTTCTGCAGATGCTTCCTTCTCAGTCAGAACTTTTCTGATGACCCTATTTGAAATTGTATCATTGCCAGCATTTTAATTTTGTTCATATCACATATCACTTTCTTTTTTTTTTTTTTTTTTTTTTTTTTTAAGATTTTATTTATTTATTCATTTATCCCCCCCTTGCTGCTTGCGCTCGCCGGGTCAGCCAACCACGCCGTGCGGGCGGGCCTGCCCTCACCAGGAGGCCCCGGGAACCGAACCCGGGGCCTCCCACATGGCAAACGGGAGCCCCACTGATTGAGCCACAGCCGCCTCCCACACATATCACTTTCTAAGACACAATGTAACAGACTTATTTTATTGTTTTTTTCTTCCCTGTAGAATGTAAGCTATATAGAGCAGGGATTTTTTTTCTTTTTGTTCACAATGTATCTCCAAGACCTAGAACTCTACCTGGCACACAGCATGTGTGGCAGTTTGAGATTATTTATGAATTCCAAAAAGAATGATTTTGTTTGTAAACTGGTCTGTTCCTCTGAGTGTGATGCCCTTTGATTGTATTAGATTCAGCTGAGATGTCTTTGATTAAATTATGTTAAGATTAGGGCTTTGATTTGACCACATCAGTAGAGTGTAATTCAGTTTGAGTCCCTGCCCTCTTCGTGGGCTATATAAACAGACACTCAATCAAGGAGACACACAGAGAAGATACATAGAGGAAGAGAGACAGCTCCATAGACATGGCAGAGGCCCCAGAAAGAGAGATGAGCCTTATAGTTTACAGCTGACCTGCTGAAGCCCAGAAAGAAATGGGCCCCGGGAAGAGAGATGAGCCCTGTGCCAGCCTACAGCTGAGATCAGAAGAAGCTGGACCCACGGATCCTTAAGAAGAAAGAGGAAGGCTGAACCCTTGCAGATGTTGCCCACCATCTTGCTTCAACACGTGGCAACAGACTTTGGTGAGGAACTAACCTTGAGTTGAACTCTTTAGGGCCTTGTAACTGTAAGCTTTTACCCCCAAATAAATACCCTTTATAAAAAGCGAACAGATTTCTGGTACTTTGCATCAGCACTCCTTTTGGCTGACTAATACAGCACATACTCAAAATTTTTTTCTGAGATGAATACCAGATTTGATACAAGTCCTACACAGGGGCAAGTAAGTTGAGGGTTGATATGACTTGAATTGTGTCCCCCCAAAAGATATCTTGAAACCCTAATCCCTAGTACCTCAGAATGTGAACTTATTTGGAAAAAGGGTCATTACACTGGAATTAGAGAGGTTAAAATGAGGTCATATGGAGTAGGGTAGGCCCTTAATCCAATATGACTGGTTTCCTTATAAGTAGAGGAAAATTGGAGACAAACAGATAACATGTGACAACTGAGGCAGAGAAGCCAGGGGAGAGACATGGAACAGATTATTCCCTATTGACTATAGAGGAAGCATGGCCCTGCTAATATCTTGACTTCAAATCTAACCTCCAGAATGGTGACACAATAAATTGCTTTTGTTTTAAGCCACTAAATTTGTGGTGCTTTTACAATGCCCCTAGGAAACTAAGACAAGGTGAAGGCACCTGGTACTCTCAATGTTTTCATTGAAATAGGAAGCTGTTAACTGCTGGTAGCAGGGTTAGAGCTATAGCAGGAAGCTTGGAAGAGAATGTTACACATTTGCAAGAGCATTTGTGGGGAATAAAGGCAGCACTTAAAAGATTCCCAAGACTGACAAAGGATCTTGCTGAGGTTGAAGAAAATATGTTTGTGAGGTATCAATCTGGAGATTTTCTCTGGATCCAATAATAGCTACCATCTATTGAACATTCTAAGAGCTATGCTAAATGATTTGCTTTCACTATTTTATTTTGTCCCCACAATAACCTGAGATAAATATTATGATCCACATTTTTCAGAAAGGAAAATGGAGGCTCAGATAAGTTAATTGACTTACCCAAGGTTAACCAGCTGGTAAATGGCAGAACTGAGACTCAGATTCAGCTGTTTTACTCCAGAGTCCACACTTGCAATATACACTATGCTTTTCATGGGCATGATATAAGGAGATGGTTTATGGATAGATCCAGTCTTCAGTGTTTGCAAGGCAGGCGAGACAAAATAAAAGAGGTCTACAATGTTAGATTGTAGGAAATAGAGTGGATTCTAGGCTGGATAGAGATTGCACCATAGCCATAAGTGGAGTAAGAGTTCTGGAAGAAAATGGAGGAACCAGGGACTTAGAGATATGCATCAGATAGCAATACAGGGAAACTGCCACTTTGAACATCATGGCAGAATGAGCCAATGCCTTCCCTTCTCCACTGTGAAGACATGGAAATGGGGTGCTGGGGTACCAAAAGTAGAGAAGGAACTAAAAGTAAGATCTATAAACCTACTGCATCTTCCAGGGAAGTATCAAGGCAGGATATATACTCTAGATGCTAGGGGATGAGCTTCTAATACCTGCCTAAGAATAGAAGATACAGATTTAAGACAGACTAATGCAGGAAACTGTAACTGAGATCCCTAAATAAACCCAGGACTGTGATAGAGCTTCCCCTCAGTGAAAGGAGGAACTAGAAAATTCCAGAGAAGTAACAAACAAATGTATTTCTGACCAATGTTCATATTTTTAATATGAATTTACCCTATTCTTGTTCATGGGAATCCTGCAGAGGGGATATTAACATAAAATCTGATCATGGACAGTGAAATCCTTTTTGTGCCAGGCAGAGGCAAATATGAAATCACTCTGTAACATACTTCCATAACCCAGGAGACTCATAAGGGAAAAGCCATCCCCTTTGAAGATGTGCTTATAGTCAATGTTCCAAACCATGAAGAAATGATACACCATACAGAGACTTACCAGACACAGTAGAATTAGGACTCCAAATACTTGATTTTATAGAACAGTCTTAAAGATACTATAAAATAATTAATTTAAAAATGATTCAGGAAGCAGATGTGGCTTAAGCAGTTGGGTGCCTGCCTACCACACGGAAGGTCCCAGGTTTGGTTCTGGGTGCCTCCTGAAAAAAAACAAAACAAAACAAAACAAAAACAAGAAAAACAAGCAATAAAACAAACTCAGGGAACCCAATATTGCTCAGTGGTTGAGTGCTGGCTTCCCACACACAATGTCCCAGTTTCAATCCCTGGTACCCCCTAAAAATTAAAAATTAAAAAAAATATGATTCAAAAGATAAAAGAGGATAAAGAAATCAAAAGGAAAAAACAAGATTCTGTGAAAATAAGTTTGAAAAAGAACCAAACAGAACTCTTAGAAATGAAAAAAAATTTGATATTAAAATGGAATAAATGGAAGCAGGTGTAGCTCAGTGGTTGAGTGTGCGCTTCACATGTATGAAGTCCCAGGTTCAATCCCCAGCACCTCCTTTAAAAATTGAATAAATGGATTAAACTGAGACTGCCACATCTTAATAGATTATTAGTGGACAGCAACATAGCTATAAGGTAAATATCCAGGCTATAACATGAAGAGAAGAGATGGAAAACATGAAAGAAAAGCTGAGACATACATTCAACACACATTTAATAGGAGTTCCCAGGAGAAGAGAATTGGAAAGGATGAAGGAAAGGTAATCTTTAGGTAGGCGAGGGCTGAAGAGTGATGTCACCAAGATGACAGAGGGAGACACTCCAGGGTTCTGTTCCCCACAGAATTTTTCAATCCATAACACTGGCAGAACCATGTTTCTGAGTGCTCTGGAAAACAATTAAAGGATTGCAGTAACTGGGTGAGTGCTGAGTTAAGAAAAAGTCAGCTTAAAAACTGTAGGAAAACCTTGTAACATCTTTACTGGTCTTATACCCATCCTTTCCCCAGCTCAGTGCAGAGCCAGTCCATGGACAGGTTCCTGGTCCAGGTTTCAGAGGGAGCAGAGTAAAGCTTTTGCACATTTTGGGGTGCATGCATTTCTATACCAAACTGGTGACAGCATGAAAGACTAAACCAGTATGCTTGTCTCTGTCTGGTATGTCCCAGACGTGCTCAGAAATAGAGGTGGCTCATAGGGAAGCTAAAATACCATGGGAAAAAAATCAAACCATAGCTGCAAGGGTAAAGGATTTCCATCTCTAAGGCATACAATAGAGTGCACAACAAACCTTGGAGGAGAGACTGAGAATTTCCTGGGGGTAAGAGGGGCATTTGGAGAGTATCCATGTAAATGAGGGAATTCATAGAGCCAGGCACATGTCCAGGACAAGGCACATACTCAAAAAAGACCAGTGTGTATCCTACAATTTTGCCTTAGACTATTTATTTTAGGCTCATTGTTAAGCTGGGCAAGCTAATGAGAGCACTCGCATGAGACAATCTGCAAAGACTGGGAAAGGTGTTTTTCTTTTTTCTCTTTTTTTTTCCTCCTCCTCCTCCCCTTCCCCACCTCCCCTTCTTATTCTTCTTTTCTTCTTTCTGCAAGCTCCTGGCATTCAAGGAAATTTTTGTCATAACATAAGCTGGATACAAGTTTAAGGAGCAGACTTAAACACCCACGACTAAATTTCAGACTTAACATACTGAAATATTAAAACATCCAGGGTGCAAAAAATTACAAGACATACAAAGAAACAAGACATAATGACATATTCAAAGTAACAAAATAATGTGTCTGAAACCATAAACAAAGAAGCCTAGACTTTGGACATACCAGACAAAAAAAAAAAAAAAAATATAAAAAAAAAAAAGATTTAAAACAAAAAAAAAAAAAACTAAAAATTTAAAAAAACAAAAAAAAAAAAAAAAAAAAAATCTTGACTATACTCAGAGTTAAAAGAAAACACAGAAAAAGAACTAAAGGAAATGAGGAAAATGATATATCATCTAAATGAGAAAAAAGAAATAGAAATTTTTTAAAAAAGATCCAAGCCAATACTGGAGCTGAAGACCACAGTAGCTGAAATAAAAATCCTTAGAGACATTCAAAAGCAGATTGGAGCTGGGAGAAGAAAAAACCAGTGAACTTGAATGTAGGACAATTGAAATCATATAGTCTGAGAAGCATAAATAAAAAAGAATGAGGAAAAGTGAACAGAGATTAAGAGAACTATGAGAAATACCACCAAGTGTACCAATATACGCATTATAGGAGTTCCAGAAGAAGAAGAAAAAAGAAAATAGTAGAAAGAATATTGGAGGAAATAATGGCTGAAAGCTTCTTAAATTTAATGATAGACATGAATATACATTTCCAAGAATCTCAATGAACTTCAAACAAGACAAACTTGAAAATATTCTCACTGAGACACATTATAATCAAATTGTTGGATTACAAACACAAAGAAGAGAATCCTGAAAGCCACAAGAGGGAAGCAACACATCATGTACAAGGGAGTCTCAATAGATTAAGTGCCTACTTCTCATCAGAAATGATGGGGGCAAGAAAGCAGTGGAATGACATATTTAAAGTGCTAGAAGAAAAAAAAATTGCCAATCAAGAATTGTATATCTGTCAAAACTGTCTTTTAAAAAATAAGGGAGAGATAAAGAAATTATCAGATAAACAAAAGCTAAGGGAGTTTATCACCAATAGCCCTGCCCTACAAGCAATGATAAAGAGATTTTTCAGGTTGAAAGGAAAGGAAACTAGATAGTAGATTGAAGTCACATGAAAAAACAAAGATCTCTCATAAAAGTAACTATATGGGTAATTATAAATGCCAGTACTCTTGCAGTTTTAGTTTGTAATTCTACTTTTTATTTCTTGTTGGGTCTATGTCACTTCTAGGTATATACCCAAAAGAATGGAAAGCAGAGGCTTGTGCAGATATTTGTACACCAATGTTCATAGCAACATTATGCACAATAGATAAAAGGTGGAAAAAACCCAATGTCCATAAACAGATGATTAAACAAATGTGGTGTATATACACAATGGAATATTATTCAGTAATAAAAAAAATGAAGTTCTGTTACATGCTTGATGGAGAATGTTGTGCTTCTTGGACATGGATATCTACGTCCTTCCAAAAAGTTGGGAAATTTTCTACTATTATTTCCTTGAATATTCCTTCTGCCTCTTTCTCCCTATCTTCTCCTGGGATACACCATGATGCACATTTCTTGCCAAGATTTAGTTCCCTAAGATCTTGTTCAATTTTATCCATTCTTTTCTTTATCTGTTCTTTTGTGTGATTGCTTTCAGAGGCCCTGTCTTCAAGCTCACTGATCCTTTCTTCTGCCTCTTCAATGTCTGTGTCTTTTTACTTATTGCTTCTTTTGCCTGGATGTTCTTTCCCTTTTTCACTTGGCTAACTCATATTTGAGGCTCAGTCCAGTCACCAATATCCTTTGAAAAGTGTTTCCAGATATTTCCTGTCTGAGGTAAATGCCCCCACCCATGTTCTTCCTAAGGTCTCTATTCTTACCACTATCTAGTACTTGTCACATGGTATTATCTGTTAATTTAACTTTCATGCCTTTCCAACTGGATTTTAAGGTCCTGTATCATGGAGACTATTTTCTGTATATTTGAAACCTGAACACCTACCAGAGTCAACATTTGGTTAGTATTCAATAAATTTTGGTTGTGTAAAGGGGAAAAAAGTTAAATGACACTTGAGTAGTTTGAGAGGGATAAGAAAACACATTTTACCTTCAGCATAGTTTTGCTTTCACTTGGAATTTCACAAACGAGCATTAGAGGACTTGGTATGTAACCTAAATGGTGGTGTGTGTGATCACAGAAGAATGGTGAAAACAAAAACACTCAGCCGCCAGAAAGAAAATTGGAATAGGAAATTGGTTGAGTAATTAAAATTTTGTAGATGAGGAATCCATGGGGATATTGGATGAGAGTTGAGAACAGATAAGCTGATGAAATGAAGTTCTGTCCAGGTAGAAAATTTCTCAGGGACATTATGGGACAACTTCACTTATAGGCTATGAGTGAGTTCCTTGGTCTGATTTCTGGATGCAAATTCCAGCTCTTGGGTCTAGAGCAATACCAAAATGAACAAGTTGAAGACTTTGTAAGAAGAATGAGATGGTTGGTACTTAGGGTCCAGAGAACATATCTAATGCACTTCATTCTTAATACCATATCAGCTTGTCCTACCCCTGACTGTGGTTTCCATCGGTGCCTCGGGAGTCACCTAAGGAGGTAGGCCTTTGGTAACTGGATCCATGTCTGCACTTTGTTTCCTACCAGTAGTACTTACCACCCCCCTGCCTCTCCTTTCAGTTTCTTCTCTCTTTTCTTACCCTCTTTTGCCCCCTACCCCCTCTGTGAAAATATGCTATGAATAAATATTCTGATAAGCAAATTCATACCAAAGGGCTCATGGCCAATAAAACTTGAGTGTTAACACTTCCATGGGCTATTTAACAGAAGTTTATATCTCAAGCTAAAAGAAAAAATTTCTAATTGTGAAACTCTAAGTGTTAGCTATTCCGTAGGAATGAGAATTATTATTAATATTTTTAGCAAGTGTTTGACATTTATATCTCCCATGGGATGACGCATTTGCTGCATTCCACTATGGCTAATAAAGTTGAGGAAATCCCAACCACACAAGGAATTCAGGTGCTAAGCAGAGAAAAAAATTTACAAGTGTTCATAAGAAAAAGTATAAGAAATCAGGACAGGTGAATGTCCCATGATTATAAAATTATCTGACTGATTTCCTTCTGTGTCTCAAATCCACAATATCAGAAGGAAATTACAAAAGAAAAATTACAAAAATGTCCCGTTCTTTATTCTTTTCAAAAAATTACTTTAAAAATTAATTAATTTATTTTCCCCTAATACTCCCTTTTACCCTCCCCATCCTGTAACCTCTTATCTCTGTGAATTTGCAGTTTCTAATCATCTCTTATAATTGATATCATACAGCAGTTATTCTTATGTATCTTGCTTATTTCTCTGAGCATAATGTTTTCAATGTTCTTCCATGTTGCAACATATCTCATACCTTCATTCTTTCTTATGGCTGAATAACATTCCATTTTGTGTCTGTACCACATTTTGTTTATCCACTCATCTGTTGATAGACACTTGGGTTGTTTCTGCCTTTTGTGTATTGTGAATAATAGTACTATAAACATTGGTGTGTAAGTTCTGTTGGAGACCTTGTTTTCACTTTCTTTGGATATATACCTAGAAGCGGAGTTGCTGGATCATATGGTAATTCTATATTGTTAACTTTTTGAGGAACTGCCATGTTGCCTTGTGCAGTGGCTGCACCACTTTACATTCCTACCAACCATGTACTATGGTTCCAATTTTTCTGCATCCTCTCTAACACTTTTATTTTCCATTTTATTTTTATTTATTTATTTAACATCCCACTCCCCACCCCCTGCTGCTTGTGCTCACTGTGTCCATCCACTGTGCATTTTTCTGTGTCTGCTTGTCTCCCTTTGTTGCATAATCTTGCTGTGCCACCTCACTGCACCGTGTGGGTCGGCTTGCCTTCACCAGGAGGCCCCTGGAATCAAACCTGGGGCCTCCCATATGGTAAACAGTAGCCCAACCAATTGAGCCACAGCCGCTTCCCATTTTCCATTTTAAGAATAGCCATCTGTGTGAGTGTGAAATGATATCTTATTATGGTTTTGATTTGCATTTCCCTAATGACTATTGATGTTGAACATTTGTATATCTTATTGGCTGTTTGTATATATATTTTTGGAGAAATGTCTAATCAGGCCCTTTGACCATTTTTAAAACTGAGTTGTTAATTGGGTTATTCATTTTTTTAATTGGTTGTCTTTTGTGCATCGTAAAAGTTCTTTATCTGATTTATGCTTTGCAACAGTTTTCTCCCATTCTATAGTTTTTTTTTTCACTTTAAGGTTTCCTTTGATGTAAAAAGTTTTAAAAATTGATGAAGTCAATTTTATCTATTGTATTTTTTCTTGTTTGTGCTTTTTGTGACATATCTGAGAATTCATTGCAGAATACCAGGTCATGAAGATTTGCCCCTATGTTATCTTTCAAGAGTTTTACAGTTTTAGCTCTTATATTTAGGTCATCTGTACATTTTGAGTTGGTTTTTGTATATGGTATGAGGTAGGGTTCTAATTTCATTCTTCTGCATGTGGATAACCAGTTTTCCCAGCACCATTTTGTTGAAGAGACTATTCTTTCCCCATTGCATGTATTAGCATCCTTGCTGAAAATCAATTAGCCATAAATGTGGGTCTATTTCTGGATTTCAATTCTGTTTCACTGGTCTATGTGTCTATCTTTATGCCAGTTCTATACTGTTTTGATTACTGTAGCTTTGCAGTGCAATTTGAAATTGGGAAATGCAAATCCTTCAACTTTGTTCATCTGTTTTGAAATTTTTTTTTTGCTATTTAGGGTCCCTTGCAGGTCCATATGAATTTGATGATTGATTTTTCCATTTTTACAAAAAGGCTGCTGGAATTTCGATAGGGACTGCATTGAATCTGTAGATTACTTTGGGTAATATTAACACCTTTATAATGATTAACATTATAACTCTTCCAAGCCATGAACGTGGGATGCCTTGCCATTTATTTAGATTTTCTTTAACTTTTTCAGCAGTGTTTTGTGGTTTCCAGTGTACAAGTCTTTTATTATACTTGGTTAAATTTATTCCTAGATATCCTATTCTCTTAGATGCTATTTTAAGTGGAATTGTTTTCTTAATTTCCTCTTTGGACTCTTTGGACTCAGTGCACTCCATTCCTAAAGGCAGCTGCCATATCGGCTTGTCTGACTCCTGACTGTGGTTCCCAGTTATACCTCAGGAGTAAAGAAGGGTGTCAGGGTAACAGTGACCTCACAGAATGAATTAGGAAGTGTTCCTTCCTTCTGAATTCTTTGGAAGGATTTGAGAAAGATTAGTGTTAATTATTCTTTAACCGTTTGGGTGAATTAATCAGTGAACCCATCTGGTCCTGGACTCTTTGAAACAAGAATTATTAAAAACCTGGACCAGACTCAGAATATTTTACAGGAACAATCTATATTCCAAATCATAAAGGAACTTTAGAAAACCAAATTTCTCTTCTCAATATGAAAAAAGCTCTGGAGCAGATTTGAGCTGTCATCTCACTGGATAATGAATGACCTTTCACACATTTTTTTTTTTTACTTTATTTTGTACATTTAATAATTGAAAATATAAACAATTAAAAACTAAAAAGTAAACATAGATGAATAAATATATACACTTCTCAATTAAATGTACTGGATGCATATAAAATTTTTTTTGAATCGAACAATATGTTACACAATATATTTGGTTCATAGTAACACATTCATACAGTATTTGTCCTTTTGTGTCTGGCTTGCTTCACTCAACATAATGTCCTCCAGGTTCATCCATGTTGTCATATGCTTTATAACTTCATTTCTTCTTATAGCTGGATAATATTCCATTGTGTGAATGGACCACAGTTTGTTTATCCATTCGTCTGTTGATGGACACCTGGGTTGTTTCCAACTTTTGGCAATGGTGAATAATGTTGCTATGAACATCGGTGTGCAGATGTCTGTTTGTGTTACTGCTCTCAGTTCTTCTGGGTATATACCCAGTAGTGGTATTGCAGGGTCACGTGGCAAGCCTATATTCAACTTTAGGAACTGCCAAACAGTCCTCCACAGTGGCTGTACCATTCTGCATTCCCACCAACAGTGAATAAGTGTTCCTATCTCTCCACATCCTCTCCAACACTTGGAGTTCTCTGTCTTTTTAATACTGGCCATTCTGATAGGTGTGAAATGATATCTCATTGTAGTTTTGATTTGCATTTCCCTAATAATGAGTGATGTTGAGCATTTCTTCATGTTTTTTTAAATTTGCCATTTGTATTTCTTCTTTGGAGAAATGTCTATTCAAGTCTTTTGCCCATTTTTTAATTGGGTCGTTTGTCTTTTTATTGTTGAGTTGTAACATCTCTTTATATATCCTGGATATTAAACCCTTATCAGATATGTGATTTCCAAATATTTTTTCCCATTGAGTTGGCTGCCTTTTCACCCTTTTGACAAAGTCCTGTGAGGTGCAAAAGTATTTAATTTTGAAGAGGTCCAATTTATCTATTTTTTCTTTTGTTGCATATGCTTTGGGTGTAAGGTCCAAGAAACCACCACCTACTACAAGGTCTTGAAGATGTTTCCTTACATTTTCTTCTAGTAGTTTTATGATCCTGGCTTTTATATTTAGATCTGTGATCCATTTTGAGTTGATTCTTGTATAGGGGGTGCGATAGGGGTCCTCTTTCATTCTTTTGGTTATAGATATCCAGTTCTCCCAACACCATTTGTTGAAGAGACTGTTTTTTCCTGTTAGCGTGGACTCGGTAGGTTTGTCAAAAACCAGTTGACTGTATAGGTGAGGGTTTATTTCTGGGTTCTCAATTCTGTTCCACTGATCGATATGTCTATCTTTATGCCAGTACTATGCTGTTTTGACCACTGTAGCTTTGTAATATGTTTCAAGGTCAGGCAGTGAAATTCCTCCCACGTCACTCTTCTTTTTCAGAATGCTTTTGGCTATTCGGTTGCACTTACTCTTCCAGATGAATTTGGTAATTGCCTTCTCTAATTCCGTAAAGTAAGCTGTTGGGATTTTGATTGGTATTGCATTAAATCTATAAATCAGTTTGGGTAAGATTGACATCTTCACGATATTTATTCCTCCAATCCATGAACATGGAATGTCTTTCCATTCCTTGACACATTTTTAGCCAAAGACATTGGAGAGTAAAGCCAAAATCTTTACCATATGTCAGAAGTAACATCAGGAGATTTTTTCACTTTGCTAGGTAAAATGGCTGATGAGCAGGAATAGAACAGATCTAATTTACAATCTTGGCTATTTTAGAGGATAATAAGCAGCTCCTAAGACACCTTTATATGGCCTTTCTTCTTAATCATCATCAGAGTCTTCTTTGGGATACAGTGTACAAAAACGAGTACTAGGAAACAAGAACTAAGTGTGGGAAACACATTACCATTTTGCCATTATGTTTTGATTTAACCTTTCTGAATCTCTGTTTCTTAATTTATAATGTGGGAACAATTATATCCAACGAAGAGAATTCAAGCTCTTTTTTTTTTTTTCAGTTACCAGGGCTGGAGATTGAACCTGGGACCTAGTATTATGTGGGAAGCCAATGCTCAACCAGTGAGCTACATGGCTTTCTTAACTTGATGTGCAAGGGTAAGTTGGATTTTGGGCAAGGTTGGATGTAGAGACCTAAAGGATGTTTTCAGGACTTTCTGGCTCTTCATTCCTTGGCTCTACTATTCATTGGCTTTATTCTCAGTCAGCTTTAATTTATGGATCAGGTAATAAGTTCTTTTTTTTTTTTTTTTTTTTTAAAGATTTTATTTATTCATTCATTTATCCCCCCCTTGCTGCTTGTGCTCACTGGGTCAGCCAACCACGCCGTGCGGGCGGGCTTGCCTTCACCAGGAGGCCCCGGGAACCGAACCCGGGGCCTCCCATATGGTAAACGGGAGCCCTACTGATTGAGCCACAGCTGCTTCCCAGGTAATAAGTTCTAACATAAGTATCTCCTAGCTTATCAACTCCAACAGAAAAAAAAAATTTTTTTTTCTCTCCCATTCAAATATCATCTCAGGGAAAATTACACTGCCTTGCTTAGGTCAGATGCCCAACTATTAGCCAATCATAGTAATGGGATATTTTGATTGGTTAGCTTCTTAAGTCATATGTACACTGCTTTGATTTGGCTCCTACAACATAATTGACTGCCTCACCAGGATTACATAGCATCAAGGGAGAATTCCCTAAAAGATTCAGGATGCAGGGCATGGGAAAGTATGTTGCGTAAAATTATTGTAGCTATTACAACCCACCACACCTACCACAGAAGGTTAAAGAATAAAATGACCAGACACAAAGAAGCAATTTATAAACTGCAAAGTATAATTTAAACTTATCAAATATGATCAATACTGTTATCATTAAAATCAAGAAAGCTGCATCATATAAAGATGGCTGTACAAATCAGTGGGCAAAGATGGACTTGTCAACAGCTTATGTGGGATTACTAGATAGGCATGTGAAAAAAATAAAGGTAGGAACTTATTAAGAATTGAATCATGTACCCCACAAAAGATATGGTCAAATCTTATCTGTGTTCCTGTGGATGTGAAGCCATTTATAAACAGGGCTTTTGAATATGTTATATGCTCTTAAGGTGTGGCCAGACTGAATCAGGGTAGGCCTTCATCCATTTGACTGGAGGCCTTATAAAGAAAGGAAATTTTGATGTAGTCAGAAGAAGTCACAAGTCAGAAAAAGCCAGAGAGGAGGGAGAGATGGTCATGTGATGGAGGACTGTCAACACCCAAACACTACTGACCCAAATAGAAAGTGTGGCTTTGCCAACATCTTGATTTTGGACTTTTAGCCTTTAAGACCATAAGGCCATAAATGCTTGTTGTTTAAACCAACCTATTGTGTGGAATTTGTCATAACAGCCCTGGAGAATTCAGACAGTTTTTCGTACTGGAAAGTGGGGTGCTGCTATTACAAATACCTAAAAACATGGAAATGGCTTTGGAATTGATGAATGGGTAGAGATTGGAAGAATTTTGAGGTGCTTGATAGAAAAAGCCTAGATTGCTACTATTGGTAGAGAAATGGATATTAAAGGTGATTCTGGTCAGTAATCAGAAATGAGTTAGAGCTGTAGAGAAAGTTTCTATCATCTTAGAGAATACACGTATTGTCGTGAACAGAATGTTGGTAGAAATATGGATATTATAAGTGCTTCTGGTGAGGACTTAGAAGAAAATGATGAACTGGAGGAAAGGAGATCCTTGTTATAAAGTGGCAGAGGACTTGGCAAAATCGTTTTCTGATGTTTCATGGAAGGCAGAACTCATAAGCGATGAATTTGGATATTCAGCTGAGGAGATTCTCAAGATAAATGTGGAAGGTATGGCCTGGTTTCTCCTTTCCTCTATTATAGTGAAATGAGAGAGGAAAGGGATGAACTGAGGACTGAACTGTTAAGTACAAAGGAACCAGAAATGGATGATTTGGAAAATTCTCAGCCTATCCAGAGAGTGTGCTCTGAGATTAGGGCCAGAAGCAACTCTAATCATGGCCCTCCCAGGAAGTGATTCTACAGAGAAGGAGTCTCATGTGAGGGTGTAGCTAGGAGATTAGGAGTATGACTCATGGATCCAGCCAGACATTGCAGAGGAAGTCAGGACTGGAAATGCATTTCTCCAGGAAATATCTGTGGAAGATCTTTTGGTCTGATGGCTTGGAGTACCTTGAACTGCATATAAAACCAACAAGCTTTTTGAGAATTTTGTATGAGCAGAAGCACTGCCAGACTGGACTAAAAGGGACAGAGATGGGATGAAATTAAGGAAAAATGACTTTGAGAGTAGAACCATGAGAGGCAGAAGTCTGGACTAAAGAGCTCTCTCTCAGGCCAAGAGAGAAAACCTTCTGCTCCTGCCTTTGGATAGGGAAGGGCTTCCATACCAGCCCATGGAGCCCTCCTGCCCTGATGTTCAGGGAGAGCCTGGATGCCACCTTGTGCTCAGAGACATTTCATGGCCTCAGAACTGTAAGCTTTTACCCCAAATAAAATGTACATTATAAAAGCCAACCCATTTCTGGTACTTTGCATCGGCAGTGCTTTGGCAAACTAAGACACTTGTTTTCTAAGTTTCACAGGTCCATAGAAAGAGAGGAATTTTGCCCTGGGATGGACTATACCCCTAACCTATCTTTGATGAGAGTTTGGACTTAGAATTTTTACTGCAATTGCTGAAGAGTTTTGGGATATTTGGGTGGGGTAAATGTGTGTTGCATGTGGGAAGAACATGTCTTTTTGGGGTCCAGAGTGTAGACTGTTGGGGATTGAAAGATGTACCCTGCAAAAGTCACGTTCAAGTCTTAATCCATGTTCCTGTAGGTGTGAACTCATTTGTAAACAGAGCCTCTAAAGATGTTATTATTATTTAAGGTATGGCCAAACTGAGTCAGGGTAGGCCTTAATCCACCTGACTGGCTGCCTTATAAAGAGAAGAAGTTCTGACACAGTCAGAAGAAGTTAGAAGAAGGCAAAGAGGAGGAAGAGAGCACCATGTGATGGCTACCATCACCAGAATACTGCTGACCCTAGGAGGAAACATAGTCTTGCCAACAACTTGACTTTAGACTTGCGGTCTGCAAAACTGTGAGACAATAAATGCTTGTTGTTTGAAACAATAGATTATGTGGTATTTGTTGTAGAAGCCCTGACAAACTAAGACAGACTCATGCACTATACTCTAAATGTATTAAAGATTTAAATGCACAGATGTAATCATCAGAGAATTCTTTCATAATCTTGGATTGGGGAAGGTCTTCTTAATCATTGCTCAAAATTCAGAACTCATAAAAATACTATTGATAAAAAGCAAAGTTTTATATGGTGAAAAACATCATTTGATAAAAAGTCAAAAGGCAAACAAACAACAAACTGGGAACAACGGCAATGGTGTGTTGGAGCTGGCTTGGACTGGCTCATAAAAGCAGATTGTTAAATTTCAGGAATTTTTGTGTGGTCTATCCATACAATGGAATATTATTCAGTCACAAAAAGAAGTGAAGTGCTGGTGCATGCTACAACATGGATGAACCTTGAAGACATGTTGAGTGAAAAAAAGCCAGACACAAAAGGACAAATACTGAATGATTTATCTTATATGAAATACTCAGAATAAGCAAATTCGTAGAGACAGAAAGCAAAAAGTGGTTATTAGGTGTGTCAGGAGAGGGGAATAAGAAGTTATTGCTAAACGAATACGAGCTTTGCTTTAGGGTGATGAAAATAGTGTGGAAATAGTGGTGAAAAACACACAGTGTTGCCAATGTATTTAATGTCAAAGATTTGTCCACTTAAAATGGCTAAATGATTTTTATGTTACTTATTTGCTTCCTCCGTCATTTATTTTATTTTATTTTTTCTGCCATTTATTTTATATTTATTATGCTAAAAATAAGTGGCAAAGAAAGGGCTAATTTCTCTACATACAATGTACTCCTATAAACCAAGTATAAAAGGGCAATTAACCTAATAGAAACGTAAGAAAGATATGAATAGTTCATTCATAGAAATGAAGAGGTGCTCTACCTCACATACAAAAAGGGAAATGCAAATCAAAACTTTACTGAGATATTATTTTTTACCCATAAAATTAGCAAAAATCCAAGTTTGATTAACAGTCTATTGACAAAGCTGTGGGGAAACAGACATTCTTATTCATTGCTGGTGAGGATATTAATTTGTATAACCCTTCTGGAGGGTAATTTGGCAATATAGATATGAAATTACCAATACATAGACTCTCTGACCCAGCAATCCCATTTCTGGCTACTTATCTTATTATCTGGTAATTAGTGCTGTTTTAATAGCCAGAGATTGGAAATAATGCAAATGTCCATCCACATAGGCTGGTTTAATAATTATAGAACATCCATACACTGGAACTGATTGGAACTATAAAAAATTTTTTGAATATACTCTCCAAATCGGATGTGGAAGAACCTTCAAGTTACATTAAATGAAAAAAGCAAGGATAAAATTAGAGTGTATAGCGTGGTATAAGAAAAAGTATATACATCTGTATTTGGTTTGTATAGAGAACATCTGGAAGGATAAATAAGAAACTAATAAAAATGATTGGTGCAGTAGGTGTTCCTGTGCAGGGCACCCATCCTGGGAACTGGATGGATAAGAAATGTGGCGAGGCCAAGACTTTTCATTATGTATCTTTTTACACTAAAAAAAAAAAAAAAAAAAAAAAAAATCAGACAATGTCAACATATTACCTGCTTAAAACTAAATGAAAAAAGGAGAAGATGTGGCTCAAGCAGTTGAGTGCCCGCCTCCCACACGGGAGGTCCCAGGTTCAATTCTCCGTGCCTCCTACAGAAAACGAACAAACAATGAGCAAACAAACGAGGAAGCCAACTCAGGGGAGCCGATGTGGTTCAGTGGTTGAGTGCCGGCCTCCTGTACATGAGGTCATGGGTTTAATCCCTGGTCCCAGTACCTCAAAGAAAGAAAGAAAGAAAAAGCAGAGTGGGTATAGCTCAGTGGTTGAGCTCCTGCTTTGCATGTACGAGGTCACCGGTTCAATCCCCAGTACCTCCTAATAAAAAAAAAAATGAAAAAAATAAAAGAAAACTTCATTACTAGAGCACCTGATTGTTTAATTTACTAGACATTCAATAAGTAGTTACTGAGCATCGACCATGTGGCAAGCACTGCTTCTGGGAACAGGAGGGTAGAGTGGTCAACAAAATAGACAAAAGTCCCAGTGCCTTTACTATGTTCTAGTGTGGTCAGGGAAAGCCTTTCTCAGGAGATATTTGAGCACAGACATGAAAGAAGAAGGGGCAGGGGCCTCACCAGTTTATAGTAGTTTCTGCTACATTGTTGTCTCTGCTAAGCCCAGGAGATTGCAAAATGTCACACACACACACGGACACATACTTACTCTTATTTATGAATATAATTCCACTGCCAAACTACCTAAAGGTGTACCGTACACCTTTGCTAAGCCTCTGGCTCTGATGGATGGGTAAACCTCTGGCCATGGGAGCTTTATTGTCATTCCAAATGAAGCTAAATGGTCCATAAAATCAAAGCCCTGGGTTCTTACTATCATAGTCCACCAGCCAGATTAAATAACACACTCAAAAGAAAGACAGCCAAGATGTGAAAACATATCCAGAGAACATTCACAGAGAAGACTCCAGTATGAAATTATTACTAGAGTTGAATGGCCATGGGGATCTTTTTTACCATGTCAAGGTCATAGATATTGGACTGGATAGGATGAGAGAAAACTGGGTGTGGCATTTGAAGAGGGTTTAGTGGTTTCCTGGTTCCCATCCTCTGTGCTCCCGTACATTACCTGCATTCTCTTTTATCCCAACTCCTACAGTATTTTTTTTTTCTTCTTGGTAATTGAGCTCCTCTGAGGGAATTCCTGCACATATTTTCTCCATATCCCCAGCATCTAGCACAGCACCTGACATTTAGAAGGCTTAAGCCTGAAGAGACATACCCTATGAAGCAGGAAACTGGAAATATGGTAGATATTTCTATGGTTTGGGGAAATTTCAGTCCAAAAGAAGTGCTTTGTGTTCCAGTCAGATGGGTGGGCTGGGCGATGCTGGGTGGTTTCTGTAAATGCTATGATTTCCCTCTGCCCAGTTAGCCTGCACTCTGCATTCATACACCAGGCAGCTGGCTCCCCACAGCAGACTGTGACAGCTCCCAGCTCCCTGCCAAGCCCGTTAGATGTACTCATCAATCTGTCCCTGAGCTTCCCAGCCCTCCTGATCTGACGGTAACCCAATCCCCTTCCTTGGCTTCCTCTGACCACCCAGCCTGTGTTCTCCTCTCCCCTGCCGCTTGCTGTCTGAACCGATCAGACTTTGGCAGCCAAGTGGGACTAAAGCAAAAGTGAGTTCATCCACAGAGCATGTGCCTGGGCAGCCAAGTCCTCCAGGTTTGAATAAAATGACCCAAGCTTTTTGGTATTCACTGGGCAGTCACACAGGGACATGTCCATTCTGGGATGCCCCTCTCCAGGGCCAGCTGCTGTCCCGGCCAGATTTGCTGAAGGGCCTTGAATGGGACTCCTCGTGGGAGGCACCTGTCAACTCCTCCTCTCCCAACCCCCTCATTCTATTAACCACTGTTTTTGCCTTAAAAATGAATTCCAGTAGGAATTTCCAATCCCAGTTCCTTTTGGATCCCTCCCCAACTGAAATTCCTTGCTGGTCTTAGCAGCAAATGAAAAATTCTTGATTTGTGGCTTTCATGGATTATGGACTCTTTTACTTCTAAAGGGGTAAAAATTGTCACTGGCTAATGCGTCATATTCCAATGTACAATGCCCTCTGATTGTGTACTATGTATTAGCACTCAGACTTGAAAGAGACAATTACGTACTGTTTGCCCATCAATTGAGAATAAGCATCTCAGCTGCAAATTATTGCATACCATTGCAGCTTGTCATTCTCAGATCCAAAAGCTTTTAATTGTTGTGTTGTCCTTTAATGGCAACCTTTCTCCAGAGTTTGGAGGACAGAAGAAGAGACCTACCTAAATATTAGCTCCTTCCTGCCCTGAGAAAAAAGAATCCCTTTAGCTTGAAAGGATTTGAGTTTTCTAATCCTTGGAGAATGATAATGCTACAGAAATTTCCATTATCCATCAAGTCTAAAATGCTAGACCAGGGGATTTCTTCTTCCTAATAAAGTTAGGAAATGTATCAGACAAGAAAAGGGCTCTCATGACTTCACAGTAAGCTGGAGACTAAAAATAGAAGAAATTCCTTAAAAATCATTGTCGGAACTCTTTTGACTGCAAGTAACAGAAAATCTAAATCAAGCTGTCTTCAGCAAAAATTTTTATTGGCTCACAAAACTGAAAAGTCCTGGGTAGAACTGCTTCAGTGTATCTAGATACAAGGGCTCAGAAAATATGTCCAGGACTTGGCCTCCTGCTCTCTGAGTCTGGGCTCTTCTTCTTCTCTGTGTTGCTGCCTCTCAGGCAGACCCTCCCCTCCTGGTTGCAGCCTACAGCGCATCTCCAGGCTCATAGTACTAGGGAATGTCCTGAGATGGAGTCTCATTGGACCAGCTTGGGTCCTGGTACTCATCCTGAACCAAGCATAATGGCCAGGTGGAATGGAGTACACCGATTGGCCAGGTCTGGGTCACATGCTCAACCCTGGAAATGGAAAGCAGGGTCAGCTGGAACCACTGTGAACGAGTGAATTGTGAATGCAATGGGGTGGTGATTCTCCAAGAAAATCTGGGCATTCTTTCCAGAAAAATGGGGGACTGATGCTTAACAAGCAAGAGCAACTGAGGTCCTTCCTTCATCTCAAGTTCAGGGATAAATGTCTTTTTAGGTTGGTAATTTGAGCCTTCATGTCTTCTCCCAGAACCCTGCCCATAAAGGTGCCCAATAAAGATGACCATTTATTGAAGGCTGGGCCTTTTGCCAAGTGTTATACACACATCTAATTTAATCCTTACGACAACCCAATGAGAAAGGTATGAGTAACCCCATTTTCTAAGAAAGGGAGGCACAGAGAGATTGAATAACATGCCCAAAGCCACATAGCTATTAAAGGGTTGGTTCAGGCCTAACTCCAAAGCCCATGTTTATTCTCCTAATTGTGTGTGTCTTAGCTGCTAGGGCTGCCAGAACCAAGTACCACAAATTGAGTGTCTTAAAACCACCCAGAGAGTTTATTCTCTCACAGTTCTGGAGGCTAGAAGTTCAAAATCAAGGTGTCGGCAGGGCCGTGCTCCCTCTGAAACTGGTAGGGGAGGATCTTTCCTTGCCTCCTCCAGCTTCGAACAATTGCTGGCAATCCTTGGGTGTTGTTTGGCTTTCGGATGCATCACTGCAGTCTCTGGCTCTGTCTTCACATGGCCCTCTTCTCTCTGTTTCTGTCTCTGTCTTTGTCTCTTCTGTATACAGATACTAGTATGGCTCCACCTTAATTAAACTAATTCCATCTGCAATGGCCTTATTTCCAACTAAGTTTGCATTTGGAGGAACTGGGAGTTAGGGCTTGAACCTACCTTTTAGGGAGACAAAATTAAACTCTTAACACTTTGTTTTCCAAACTTACCCAATTACAAGACTCTCTAGGGTGTTTATGAAAAGTGCAGATTTTCAAGTTCCCCTTCTGGGAGATTCTGATTCAGTAAGACTGGATTAAAATCTGGTAATCTCATTTGTTAACAAGGGTGCTGAATAATTATTCTGATCAGACTACCTTGAAAATGCACAATATCGTGCTGCTTCCCAGGTCATTAAAAAATACCTGAAAATGGCCACTGCCCAATCCTAGGCCCCCTTTTTCCTGTCCTCTCCCTTTTCCCATGGAGGGTCTGAGGGGATTGTTTTAGCAGCAGATCATGCTCAGTCTATTGGCCGTTCCAAAATGGGCTTCTGGATAGATAAGTTTCTCTAGAGCAGTGGTCTCCAAAGGTGTGATGCATAGGGGGGATTCAGTGGTGCATGGAGAGATGATATTTCTTCTTTTCCTTCCATTTCTACTTAATTTATATCCCAAACAAGAAAGATACTAAGCTTTACTAAAATTTAATATCCAAATTGACACTGATGTTCTCACTCAACTGTAGGTCCTGGGCCACATGTGGTGTGTGACTTGTCCTAAGGGTAGAGTGACAATCCCACAATGCAGAGGTCAATGTGCTCCCACTCCTCTGCTCACTGCCAGGCAACCGTGACCTTATCTGTGCCTAACTAAGTGCAATTACAAATTTTATCTAGTTTCCTGTCCCCAAAGTAACCAGGTTCAGATGGTTTTAGAGACAAGTTTTATGAAACGGTCAATAAACATACAAACCTTACTTTGTACAAATGGTGTCAGACAATAGAAAAGGGGGAAAGCTACCTAGTTTTTTATTTTATGAGGTTAATATAGCCTTGATATCGAAACCAACAAAGATGAAAGAAGAAAAGAAAATTATCTATCAACCTTGCTTGAGAACATAGATGTAAAAATCCTATATTAGCAAATTTAATTCATCACTATATTAAATATAATATGTAGCCAATACTTTAAATAAATAGGATTCATAGGGTATGTTTTCATCTGTTAGGCTGCCAAAAGCAGTATATCAGAAATGGGATGGTTTTTAATGATTGGAGTTTACAAGCTTACAGTTTCAAGGCTGAGAAAAATGTCCAAATCAAGGTGTTATTAGGCCCTGTTTTCTCCCTGAAGACTGGGTGCTGGCAATCCTGGTCTCCTCTGTCACATGGCAAGGCACATGGTGTCATCTGCCGGCCCCTCCCTTCTCCTCTGGGTTTTGTTGCTATCAGCTTCCTGCGTCAGTGGTTTTCTCTTTTTTTTTCTCCATATCCCTACTGTTTATAAAGGACTCCAATAAGAGGATGAAGACATTCTAGGCCACACCCTAACTGAAGTAACCTAATCAAAAGGTTCTACTTACAATAGGTTTACACCCACAGGAATGGATTAACTTTATTATGATTATTTTTAATATTACAAAGTATTTTCTTTTAACATTATTTCAATATCCTTTTTTTTTACATAGTTGAACACATAATGTATATGATTTTTTGTATCTTGCTTTTGTTACTTCATATACCAAGTATTTTCCTATAGAATTGAGAAGACTTTGCAATCATCAGTTTTAATGGCTGCTTAATATTCTATCCTACTATAGCTTCTTTTTTAAAATATATTTTTTATTTATTTTTAAAAAGATACTTAGATTATATAAAATGCTACCTAAAAAAAATATAGGGGATTCCCATATGCCCCACTCCCCACACCTCCCACATTTTCCCACATTAACAATTTCTTTCATTAGTGTGGTACATTCATTGCAATTGATGAACACATTTTGGAGCATTGCCACTAAGCATGGATTATAGTTTACGTTGTAATTTACACTCTCTCCCACTCAATTCTGTAGGCTATGGCAGGATATATAATGGCCTGTATCTGTTGTTGTAATGTCATTCAGGACAATTCCAAGTCCTGAAAATGCCCCCATATTACACCTCTTTTTCCCTTTCCCTGACTTCAGCACCTCCACATCCATGAGATTAACTTAAAGAACATAATTTTTCTGGGGCCCATTCAGCTTCAAACCATTACAGGATACACTCCTAAAGTGTTTGTCTCCCCTATTGCCCCTGTAAGCCTGAACTATGGGCCTAGTTCTTTCTTGCCCCTAGATGAAATCTCTGGAAGGTGTCATTGACTTTTCTGGCCCCTCCAAAAAAAGTCCTTTGGCCATGAAAAATGGTCCCAGTTTATTAAGATATTCTGTCTCATGTAATAGTCAAAATGTCAACATCACAATATTAAAGCTTATCCCGCCCCAACCTGAATCTGCAGCTGGTGTGAGGCCCACAATGGGCGTGGAAGATGTCTTAGTCTGCCAGTTTGCTATGACGAATACCACACAATGGGTTGGCTTAAACAACAGGTATTTATTGGCTCACGGCTTAGAGGACTAAGTCCAAAATGAAGGCGTTGGCAAGGTGATGCTTTCTCCACAAAGTCTGTAGTGTTTTGATCCTGGCTTGCTGCTGTCCTTGGGACTCCCTGGCTAGCATCTCTGTCTCCTGTCACATGGTTATCTCTCTCTCCTTATGTAGGCTTTTCTGGTTTCTGTTGATTTCTGGTTTCTTCCTGCATGGCCTTCCCTGACTGACTGTGCCTGCATTTCTTCTGCTTATACAGAAGTATTAAGGCCCACCCTGATTCAACTGGGTCACATCTGAAGTAAAAATAACATCTTTGAAAGGTCCTATTTACACACAAATTCACACCCACAGGAATGAGGATTAAGATTAAGAACATGTCTTTCATTGGGGTACATGGTTCAACCTACCATTCAGAGCATGGTAGGTGTCTCATCTGTTTTCTTCAACTAGATTTTCTACTACTCCCATGCACTTTTTAGGCTGCTTCTGACTTCTCCAGGGTCAAAGAAGGAGAAAGGAGAAGGAAACTACCTGACCAGATCTGTTATGAGCGGATTGTGAACTTCCAGGACTGAACAAAAGTTTAAACTGACTTTTTCTACCATGAACCCTTTTGTGGGTTTTTTTTTTTTTTTTTTTTTTTTTTTTTGAGACCCTCTCTCCTGGGTCTTCTCTCTGGGAATCTCACCTGCAATTTCATTTATGCAGGAGAATAAATCTTTTCTACTTCGTTACTTAGATTGTCCCCTCGGCAACTCCGTATTTGGCTGTATACCTCTGGTTTCTTTCTAGAAGCTGGTCCTCTTGGCTGGATCTAAGACAACTCTACACAGGCAAATGCTATCTTTCTTATGGCCCACAACTGGCCCATGGGAAATATCTCCATGCTTTGCCCAGATAAATTCTGGGAATGTGGGATCTCCCCAATGTCTTTCTTTGCTCTACCTTCAGAGATGCTATCAGCTAGTCTCTTGTCCTTGAGACTCTATGGAAGAGCAAGGGGCCAAGACACCAGATTGCATTTTTTAAAAGAAGTTGGTGTTCTATGAGACATTAAGATTTATTTTAAAGCAATAGGAAGTAGAACATATGGGGCATGGTGCAAGAATTGGAAAATAGATCAGCTGAACACGATAAGAAGCCAGAAACACATTTACACAAAAATGGACACTTGATATATGACAGAAGTAGAATTGCAAATCAGTGGGAAAATAACAGACTATTCAATAAGTGGTGTTTGGACAATTGGTTATCTGTACGGAAAAATACCAAATTGGATCCCTACCTTATATCACAGGTGGGTTAAATTACAAGTGAAAACCAAAACTTTAAAATTTTGATAGAAAATAGAGGGATAATGTTTTTATGAACTTGGGATATGTAAATTTTTCTTAGACCTTACACTGAAAACTCAAACCATAAAGGAAAAATAAGGAGGGAATTTTATTATATTAACCTTAAATCTTCTGCACTAGCAAAGATATAAAATAAAGAGAGAAATTACAAACAGTTGGGAGAAGATATTTAACATACAAAATCTGATAAAGTAGTATTGAGACTATAGAAAGAACACCTATGTACCGATGATGATGATGATGATGATGATGATACCCAGGAGCTGGCACAAGCATTTTACATGTATTAACTCATTTAATCTTTTCTATCCACTATGAGGTAGGTGCTTTTATTATCTAATATTACCCCCACTTTACAGATGAAGAAACAGGCACAGAGAGGGCTAGATAACTCACTTAGTAAGTGAGGAGCTGAATTTGAACCTAGAAGTTGGGGTCCAGCTCCTATGGTTTTAATCCACTACTTTTGTTCTAAACCTCATCAGGAAAAGCAACCCAAGTAGCCAACACATAAAACAAGAATTTCAGCCTCCCTAGCAATCAGGGAAGTGCAAATTAAAATACCCAGGAGAAACCACCTCACACCCATGAGACTGAAAAAAAGTCTAATAGTTTCGAGTTTAAGAACTTGGGTGTAGGAGAAAGAGAACTTTTGCATACATTTGTATGAATTTGTATAAATTTCATATAAATTTGCATGACCATTTTGGAGAGCAATTTGGCGATATCTAGTAAAGTTGATGGTGCTCATACCCTATAAGCCAACAGTTCCACATCTAAGTATATATCCCAGGGAAATTCTCATCCTGTGCACAGAGAGATGTGCTCAGAACTATCCATTGCAGCATTATTTGTAATAGCAAAATTAGAAAACCTAAACAGGAAAAAATTTTTTTAAATCTGGTATATTCACACAATGGAATACCTTGCAGCACTCAAAAAGGACAAGCACTTTATCTATAAATATGGGGAAAAAAGACAAAACCACACCATTGGCAGTAAGACACATATAGTATAATACCGTTCTATAAAACTGAACATCTGCAAAACATTGCCATTTAATATATATGGGCACAAAGTATGTAGTAAAAGAATGAAAACTTGAGGAAGAATGATAATAAATTCACGACAGTGTTTAACTCCAACAGGGAAAAGAAAAGCAATGAGATTGGGGAGATGATTGCACAGGAAGCCTCAATTATGTTTGCAATGTTTAATTTTAAAAATCTGAAGCAAGTCTCTAAATAATCTTTCCCTGGGTGAAATGACTGATTCCAGGTCTATGGCAAGGAATGTACATGAGCCTTGAACAGCTTGTTTTGCCAGAAAGCAAGGATGCTATCCAAGACTATTTGGGGTCATGTTAAAACAGCACAGGAACCACTTTGAAGGGCCTCCCATAAGATGGGACAATTTGTGCATCAAAAAGAATAATAACATCAATGGCTTAAAACCTATCAAATATATAAAAATCATGAGTTCATTATGATGCCTTAAAAAAAAAAACAACTCTAATTGTTCACCTTTGGAGGTTGTTAGGGTACTATTTTTTTTTTGCTCCAAAAGATAATAAATAATGAGGAAGCATTTATTTTATTTTTCCAATGCCAGCTATATATCAGGGCAAGGAAATAATTGTTAAGAATAGGTCCTATAAAGAAGAATTCCAACTCATAAATGCATAAGGAATTATATAAGTTTTAAAAAATTTGCCATTTGCAACCTCTAATGAAATAATCAATCTAGGCAACGCTCATTAATGGGGCTAAAGCTATTGGCTGAAATGACAATAGAGGACATGAAAACAGAAGTGTTGGGTTGACCCCACCTATATCCTGCGATCAATCTTTGCCTACCTCAAAGTGGGGCAGCCCAAACATTATATGCCTCATGATGTTACCTTGCCTAAAAAATTGAACCTGATTATAATCAAGCCTTTAGAACTAGCTACCAGTTTACAGGCAACATGGGGGATAGAAAATTTAGTTAAATGGAAAAGATGCAAACAGACAAATCCAAAATATGGGATATTCCATAGGAAAAATGACCCAATTCTCCAACAAATAAGTATTATTCTCTAGAAGAAGTGGTATTAGGGAAAAAGAGGGAAGAATTATTATAGGATTAAAAATAGAGTGAAGATAGATGACAACCACAAGCATTATGAGGTCCTTGTTTGGATCCTGAGTTGAACGAGTCAACAATTAAAAGATATATTTGAGACAATCAAGGAAATATGAATATGGATTGGTATTATTTTACACTAAGGGTTTATTGTTTTTGTTGTGTGCTGAAGGCATCAGGGTTGTTTTAGAAACGCCTTCTGAGTGACCTAAATATAAGAGCTAAAATCACAAAACACTTAGAAGAAAACATGGGGGGACATCTTTAGGATCTTGGATTTGGCAATAGCTGCTTAGATATGACAACCAAAGTCAAAGCAACAAAAGAAAAAGTAAATAAAATGGACCTTGTCAAAATTAAAACTTTTTAGGCATCAAATGTCATTATCAAGAAAGTGAAAAGACAATGGACAGAATGGGAGAAAATAGTTGCAAATCATTTATCTGATAAGGGTTTAATAACCAGAATATATTAAAAAAGGACTTTTACAATACAACAGCAAAAAGACAAAAAAACCAATTAAAAATGATCAAAAGACTTAAATAGATATTTCTCTAAAGAAGGTACACTACTGGTCAATAATTACATGAAAAGATGTTCGACATCCTTAGTTATCAGGGAAATGCAAATCAAAACCACAACGAGATACCCCTTTACACCCCCCTAGGATGGGAAAAATAATGAGTGTTGGCAAAGATGCAGAGAAATAGGAACTCTTGTACATTGTTGGGGGGATGTAAAATGGCGCAACTGCTGTGGAAAACAGTTTGGCGGTTCCTCAAAAAGTTAAAACAGAACTACCATATGACCTGGCAATTCCATTTCCAAATATACCCAAAAGAATAGAAAACAGGGGCTCGAACAGATATTTGTACAGTAATCGTACACCAATGTTTATCGCTCAAAGATGGAAACAACCTAAGTGACCATCAAGAGATGAATGGATAAACAAAATGTGGTACATAGTTGCAATGGATATTATTTAGCTGTAAAAAGAAACAGAGTTCTAATACATGCTACAACATGGATGAACCTTGAAAACTTTATGCACTTGAATGAAATAAGTGAATACGAAATGACAAATAGGGTATGATTCTGCTTATATGAAACATCTAGAAAAAGCAAACCCATAGGGACAGAAAGTTGAGTTAGAGGTTACCAGGGATGGAATGGGGAGTTATGACTTAATGGATAAGGAATTTCTGTTTGGGGGAGGACAAAGATTTGGTAATGGATGGTGGTGATGGGAGGGGCTCTAATGGGGTCAGGGCAGCGAGGGGAAGAACAGGGTCCTGGGTGGCATTACGAGGTATGGGAGCTCCAGGAGGAAGCAGCCCTTGCAGAGCACACACAAGGTACCCAGGAGGGCCCTGGACCAGGAAGGAGGAATTCCCAGAAGGCTCCCTCCACTGTCCAGGACTGACCTGAGGCTGCCTCTCCTGGTTGATGTGGTCCATTGAGTGAGTGAGATCTTACATAACCCTGGAGAAACCCCATTTTACAGTTTGGGAAATGGAAGCACCGAACCATCTCTCTCTTTTTTTTTTTTTTTAAAGATTTACTTATTTATTTCTCCCCGCCCCTCATTTTTACGCTCACTGTCTGCTCTCTGTGTGTTCTTCTATGTCTGCTTGTCTTCTCTTTAGGCAGTACTGGGAACCGATCCTGGGACCTTCTGAAGTGGAGAGAGGCTCCTCAATCTTTTGTACCACCTCAGCTCCCTGGTCTGCTGTATCTCTTATTGTCTGTCTTCTGTGTTTCTTTTTGTTGTGTCATCTTTCTGTACCAGCTCTCTGTGCGGGCCAGCACTCCTGCACAGGCCAGCTCACCTTTCATCAGGAGGCCCTGGGAACTGAACCCGGGACCTCCTATATGGTAGATGGGAGCCCAATCACTTGAGCCACATCTGCTTCCCTGAACCATCTCTTAACAAGGTCAGAGAAGGACCTCCTGATTCTGGGTTCTAACAGCTGCTCTTTCTGGTTTCCCATGTACCTCTATCTTAGCATGCAGGAAGGCTTTGAAAGCGTGGCCAGCCTCAGACATGTTAAGAGCTACTATCTTCTTTCTGAGCTGTTATCAGGAACAGCTGTTCTCACAAATCAAGCTGTGAGAACATTTGCCAGAGCTATGGCCAGAGCAGGCTTAACTCTTCCCACCTGTCAGAATTAGCATGTTCCCTGCGGGTTGCACTTGGGTCTTGCTGTTATCAAGCCCCCATGTCCACTCTGTCCTGAACCGCTGGCATTCTGCTCTTCCCACCCCATGCCTGCTTCTCTGGTGGATCCCGTGCAGTAGGAATGTTCCCATGGCAGCTTGCCAGCCACAGGAAGGCCAAGCTCAGCCCAAGGATTTCCAGTTGTAGGCTCTGAACAAATTCCAGGCAGCCAGCTCGTGAGGAGACAAGGAGATCCCGGCACTGCTGTGGTTTGGGGAGACAGGAACATTTGTGGGCATTTTTCTGACCCTGCCTGCGGAGGGAGATGCCTGTGATTTTTCTCAGATTTCCCACAATGAGGCTATTTCTTTTGGTCAAAGTCTCCTATACCCCGCTCCCCCCGCCCCCCAGCCCCATGTCCAGGGACTCTGATCTGAGAATTTGTTTTCATCTTGACAGACTTTTGCCTTTTGGACTTATTGAGACCATGTCTGCCTTGTAATGAGTAATACAGCTTCCTGATGTAGGTATGTGTTTATCTGAATCCTCTCTAGAGGCATGGGACTAAGAAGGGGCCAAAAACAAGAGGATGAAAAGGACTATGGTATCTTTTCAGGTCTTCCTCATGATATATGTGCCAGACACTGAAAAAAAAAGGGAGACTAACATGGACTGTATTGGTATAGAAGGAGACTCTCATTATAACTTTACAAGTCATTGAGTCTACCTTGGCCTCAGTTTCCTCATCTGTAAAAGGGGGCTAATCATACTCACCTAGGAGAAGGCAAGAGGTTCCATCTGATGACTATCTGGAGTGACTTTCCCTTTCCTTAAATCTGGGTAATACTGTGATTCAATTCATCCGTGCAATCATTTACTATTGCTCTGTATAGTCATTCACTCATACATCCTAATTGTTCACTCAACAATTAGTCATTGAGGACATATCACATGAAATCAACAATTCAGAGTGATAGTATGGGGGATAAGATTCTGATACAATTTCTGCCCTCAGGAATTTCCATTCTAGTTGGGGAAAGAAGGCATGTGCACCACAAATAGGCATCTGCATCCCGATGTTCATAGCAGCCTTATTCATGTTGCCAAAAGATGGAAACAGCCCAGGTATCCATCAACCGATGAAAGGATAAAAAAACCTGGGGTGTATCCACATGATGGAATATTGTGCAGCTATAAGAAGAAATGAAGTCGTGAAGCATATGACAACATGGATGAACCTGGAGGACATTATGTTGAGTGAAGCAAGCCAGAGACACAAAAGGACAAATATTGTATGATTGCACTATTATGAACTAAATATATTGTGTAAACTCAGAGTTAATAACTAGAATATAGGCCACCAGAAAATAGAATGACATTAGAGAATGGGAAACTGAGGGTTAATCTGTGTAGAATTGGCAAAAAAAAGTTGTTTGTAAATCTTTGGAAATAAATAGAAATGGTGAGAGCACATCACAGTGTTTGTAACTAGCACTGCTATTATATGGATATGACAGTGGTTGAAAGGGAAAGTGTAAGGTCATGTATATTACTAGAAGGAAAGATAAAAAAATGTAACATGGGACTGTATAGCATAGTGAAAACTCATGTGAAATATAAATATGAGTGAGTCAGCAACATTCATTGAAAAAAAAAAAAAACCCATTGATCTCCAAAACGATGGATAGAGGTGATGATTGCACATTGTGACTGCATTAAGTGCCACTGAATTGTACACTTTAGAATGGATGATTTTATGTTAGGTGAATTTTACCTCAGTAAAAAAAATATCCTCGGGGGGACGAGTAAGAAAACCCATTAAGGTTCATAAATTTGTATATTATTCTCTTTCGGAATTTATTGGACATCTATGATTTCCACAGGAGTTTACAAACTAGTCAGTTGTGTGTGTGAATAATTACAGAAAAGGGAGTATATGGAAAGGGCTGCCTAATTAGAGCAAGCTCAAAAGAGGAAGCACTCAGTTCTAGTAAGCTGGGAAGGCATTAGGAAGGAAGAGGCCAATAAAATAAAATAGGGGACTCTGTCCTTGGAAATCAAAATTACCAACAAAACAAAGCAAAGCAAAACAGAAAAAAGCCACCCACAAATCCCAAAACAAATGTGTAGGAAAGTTCAAGGATGGGGAATCAGGGGGCAAAAGGAAGCAGGTATTTTTGAACAAAAGGTCTCTGTTGCTGTGAATTTGGTCTGGGTAGGCTGCCCAGCAAGAGTCTCTCTAGGGCCCTTCAAATTCCCTTTTTTTTTTTTTTTTTTTTTTTTTTGAGGCACCAGGGCCTCAAAAAAACTCAGGACCTTGTAAGTGGGAAGCAGGTGCTCAACCACTGAGCTACTCCATTTGCGCTACAGCTGCTCCCCTCAAATTCCATTTAGAGAGTTCCCAATCAACCACGTTGATGGTAGCAATCTGCTCTCATTGCAATTGAAACTGGCTCCGTCTCTGGGCAAGGACTATTTCAGGATGGGCGTGATGAACCCCCAGGCACAGCGTTGGTGTAAACTGCGCGGCCTCCCCAAGGTAGGATTTTGGCGAGAGTGAAGCGTAATGGTGAAGTGGATGGATGAAGCGGATGGCGAATTGCTGTGGTTTCTTCCCAATTGCAGGCGCAAACGAGACCAGCTTTCCACGCCCTGAAAAGGACTCCCTTTGTGGTCTGCTGGGCCACTCACTGTGAGGTTTCCTCTCCTGGATTGCTTCCCGTGGCTCGAGGTCAACCCCTTTCTTGCCTACTGCTTCCAGGAACCTGGGACGAGCGTCTCAGCGTGTTACCCGGGAGAGCTTTATTTCGACTGCCGTGAATGGAATGGCGGTTATCCTGCAGGCCTGGTGCGCGTATAAATAGAGGGACACCTAAGTCTGCATTTAATATCCAGAACACAAACCAGCTGCCTCTACGGGCTGCACGGTCAGGCCCTGATTAATGGCTGCTGACAGCGCTGCAGACCCAGCAAACTGCCTCATCCCACTGCCTTCTCCCAGGCACGGAGGGGGTGGATTTCACCTCCAGGGACAATTTCTCTCTGGCCACCAGCAGCACAGAATCTCTTCTGCTTCTCTTCCTAAACTGTCCAAGACTGACAGCCATTGGAGAACATGGCGATCTGAAATGTACGGCTAATCCCTCAAATCTTCTTGTCAGGGCAGAAGATTTTAGGTGTACTTGCCTGACTGTCAAAGGGCCCATTGAAAGTTCAGCGTTTCTGATATCCCCTGCCCAGCTTCCTATCTCAGGCCACTGGAACGCGCCATGAATTCCTGCTTCTGCCGTTCAGATTCTTTACAATCGAGTTCCAAACTACTCTTCCTTTCCATGTTCTGACCCCTGTCCCCGACTTTTAGCCTCTATTCTAAGTGGTTTGGTCTGCTTTGTGTTTTCCGTGGCCATTTATGTCCCTGTGCCATTACTGCTGTGGTCTCCTTGCCTAGGAGAGTGTCCCTTCTCCTTTCCTAGCGCAAGCCTTTCTACTTCGCAGGGCGGGGTTTAATTCTACTGTCTCTGTGACCATGCCCAGCTGCAAGTGTTTTTCTCTTTCTAGCCCTGAAAGCATGCATTGCTTCTACTATTTACACATGAGTAAGGTATGACTTGCAGTAGATTCGTTATAGCCTTACACACTGATCAGAATTGGCATATGGGGAACATCTATCCCCTAGATTGGAAACCCCCATATAGTCAGGGTCATGCGTTACCTTCTCTGTAATTCCTACAGTGTCAAATACTCTGTTCATAACAAGAGCTAGGAAGTCCTTATTGATGAAATGAATAACAACCCACTCTTGAAAAAGGAGAGCATTGGCAGCACTTAGTAGTGAATCCAGTGCCCTTCTCAGGTTAAGCACTGGAAAATTAGAATATGTGGTAATAATTAAAATTATTCTCAGGTCAGAAGGGAGCCCAGAGACTATTACTCCACTGAAGTTCCCTAGAGCCATCTAGAATGTCAGCTTAACTCAGCTTCCAGGTTGGGTTGCCTTGAAAGTTTTAGATTTCTTGGGATTCTATGTTGTGGACTCAGAAGACTTGTTTTTTTCAACTGTCATTTCTCAATTGGCTGCATCTACAATAAATACTTGTTGATTTTAACTAAGCAGGGAACAATATGTTTTAACTGCTTGTATGAGACACAAATGCTGTTTAAACAAAACTTAGCTTTTGAACAATACCTTTGGGAATTTCCTAAGTACCTGAAACAGAAAGTCAGTGGTTGCCAACCTTTTTCCTTAAACAATGGATTTGATTTTTGCAAACATGTAAACATCATTTTTAGCTAAATCTGGTTAATGAAATGGAGACTCAAAAATGGTAATATTATTTCAGTACAAAATAAGGAATACTAAAAAAAAAAAAAAAAAGAAAAAATAGAAGTCCTAGTTTTTTCATGTGGTTTATGAAAGGGCCGTGAAGGTAATTCTAAAAGAGAACTTTCAGAAATGTGTTATTAAATCATGGGAGCATAATAGCTTCTACTTACTGAGCCTTTGTTGCAAGTCAGATAAACATTGAGTACTTGATATTTGAAATCTTATCCTAAAAGCAATGCTATGGAGAGGGATTTTTTTGGCTTGATGTTAGCACTATGGAAAGTAAAGGTTAGAATGAGTAGTTAGTTGTTCCAGTTCATAAAGCTGGTAATGGAAGAGTCAGGATTTGAACTTGGATTTGACAGATTCCAAAGCCCATGCACCGCCCTGATGACCACTTTAAAGGACAAATACTGGTTGGAAATGTTCAACTTAGTGTGTTTAAGGCCACATGGGGCTGTGCGTTGCACAGCTCCAGGGGGCGCTACTCACCTCCCACTTATGGTATATTTGGATAGTTTTAATGACAGATTTCTAGCAGATGGAAGTAAAATGTCTTTTTTCTAATTCACAGTTGTTAAAAAAACTGGTCTCACTCCTTTAAACTGGGGGAATTTAAAATCCTGAGCAGCCTATCGAGGCGCCATCTTGGAACTGACAAATGATAGCTCTTATTTACTGAGAATTGGAAGTGGTAGCTCACCTGTCTGTTTATCCTAGCCTTTCTTCCATCTTTACAGGGAACTGTATTCTCTCTCCATTTTCTTAATTATCAATTTATTCTAATGGAATATTGAGTGTCTGTTGTGTGGGAGAATCTGTGACAGGCTCTTGGCAGGAGGAATGGGCGTGGGGAGGGCAGTGACATGGTGAAGGTAGGAGTTCCAGGGAGGGCACAAATATGAATAAAACTGTGGAGGAGACAGAACCATGAGACTATATGGAAGTGTTTTAATGGCAGGGGCAGTCAAGGATATAAACGAAATCCTTTAGGAACATTGGGGAGAGAAGAATTAATTTTGTCTGGGAGAGCTGGAGAAGCCTTTCTGGAGGAATTAGTTCAAGTTAACTCTTGAAGTATGGGCAGGCCCCTGACAAATAGTAGCAGAGAAAAAAAATGAGGTGAAAATGTAGAGAGAGGTGTGTGTACATGTGTAGGAGCAGGTAGGAGTAGAAGTAGAGGTCATGTCAGGAGAAGTAGAGAACTGTGAATATCCTCTTAAAGGCTTTAGGTTTTATATGGGCCATGGGGAACCATGGAAGGTTTTTTTTTTTTTTTTGCCAAACACGTATTGCTACCATGGAAGGTTTTTGAGCAGGGGAGTAGCATCTTTTGATTTTCCCAAGAAGGCTCCTTTCTGTGTCTGCAGGTACTTGGCAGGGGTGTTGGTTTTATTATGTGGTGTGAAATTATACATTTATTATTCCTTTTTGGGGGGAGCCCTCTCAAGAAAAAGGGCCTCTTGTGATTTTACTCCCTTTCATCCAGGATGAGTTGGATATTCCATTGGCCACTTTTCCTCTCTTTTCTTTGGTTCTTCCCAAGGACACCTGAGGCATGTACTTGATTCATATCACCAAATGACTGCTCATTCCAACGAATTAGAAGAGTTGGGAAGCAAGTTGTCATCACTGTTCATGAGTTGAAAACCCAGGGAAGTTCAGGGTGTGAAAAGAGTTGAAGAAGCAGATAGACCAAGAGGTGGGGCATGCGTCAGAGCACAGGATGGCATGCCACGGATAGAGAGTGGTCTCAAAATAGAAGGTGCTTCTCTTGGGATTCACACCACAGGCTTTGGCGGGCAGCCCATCCTTATCACCATTAATTTTCAGAGTTCAGAAGTGGGCACCACACCCGGGTGTTAAGCTGTTAACCTCCAGCATCAAGGCCACAGCTGCTGGGAAGAATTCCTCTTTCCGGCTGTGGCATCATCAGAGTTCTTTATCTGGACAAACCACAAAGAGTAAATGTTCCATCTAGTCCTATGATTCTGGGACTCTATATATATTTGGGCCCCTCCCACTCCTGTACTTGCTGCCAATGGTACTTTCACCAGGACACACAGAGAGCAGAGGCTTCCTGTAATGAGCCATGGACCACAATTAGTGTGTGTGTGTGTGTGTGTGTCTAGGAGCATGTGTGTGCATACACACACAGAAGTGGGTAGCCCTTTCAATGCATAGGTGAACCCCATTCCAGACCTTTTTTTTTCTTCTATGGACTGAAAGGATAGAACCTGAAATAAGGCAGACAGGACATTTTGATGGAAATTAAGGATGTTTCTAGAGCCTGGCTTTTCACAGCAAAGGCTTGCTTCAGCTCAAGAGACAGGTTACACTTCTAAGATCTGGGAGTTCTTTAGACTTCATCCAGTTCTCCCTGCTGTGTGCTATGAAGTTACACCCAAGCCATCAGCAGAGGGCTCTCTCAGCCGTGTAAGCTGCTAACCAACACTTGGAAGGCCAAGCAATGTGAATGAGGCTCTTCACCCAGAGAAGAAAGGCAAGTCTGACTGTGAGTTGAAAATTCAAATGCCCCAAAGTACTTTTGTGACCCATCCTGAAAGCAGACCGCTTCAGCAGGAAGGTATTTGTTAGCGTTTATATGAAATGACACTGTTTAAACTCAGGGTCCAGGTCAGCCTAGTGTTTATGTTGGCAGTAACACATGGCTAAGTTATCCTTCAAAGGACTGAAGAAGTTGGCCAGCTCCCTAGCAGATGGTTTAATTGTTTCTGGACTGGTGGTTCAAAGGTTCCTGAGTACTGGATCACTGCCCCATCCATCACCATTGGTCCCAGGTCTGGACCAAAGCTTACAGATGTCATATCTCTAATTTGGAGATATTTGCCCAGATACATGCTGGCTAAACCTACAGAGCCTGATGGATAAAGCGCAATGTCCATGTACCTAATACCTAATAACCGTGAGTGTGATTGGAACTGGGCAGCTTCCTAGAGCATCTTCCTGCGGGAGGGTTGAAGAGCCCCACTCTGCATACTAAATTAAAATTGAGAAGGCTGCTCAGTAAAAATGGAATCAGGAAAAGGAAATTGGGCACTGCCAAAACAATATCTATCTCATGTTCAGATCTCTTGGGGGTGTTCTGATTTTCCAACACTGTAGACATAACTGTCTAGGATCCAATGTTAGTTGGAATCAGGGTATTCTCTCCCTTGGAATTTTCCAGACAAACACTGTCTGACTTTTACTATCTAACTCTCTTTTTTCTTAGCTCTAGGCAAATGATTCACTTTCATTATTATAACATCATATGAGGCACGTTACAATGGATGAGGCCATTGTCCATTTGCCATTGGGTATGCTTCTCTGAGGAAATTTCAGAGCACCCCAAATTCCTAGACTGCATTTGGGCAGTATCCTGGTCTTTTATCTGGGGGTGGTGAGGACATACTAGGTCAGCCGGTAGAGTTTTCTGACTTTTCCAAATTCCAGGGAATAGGTAGCACCATATTGGGAACAAAAATTGACCTCACACCTGTTTCCTATAAAAATTTATCAACATAGTAACAAAGACAAACAACCCCTCTGCAAACTATAGCAGAAGTGCTGAGGGGGCTTGAGTGAGGGTTGCTCTGCCTGATTTAGAGAAGTTTCCAGGAACAGGGCTGTGTCCTCCATGGGATAGAGGCAAAGGCCTAAAAGTCAAACTTTGGGGAAGTCACTGCAGCTTTTTACATTGGGAAACTCAACGATTTCTGCTTGTATTGGCTTTACTCCTGCAGATGTTTCTCATCAGTTACATTCAGATTGATTTCATTTGCAAAACTCTCCTGGCAGTCCCGGTGGAAGAGCTTGGTGGCAAAATCTCTGGCATATCTTGAGCCTGCCTGTGCCCTGTTGTTGGTTCTTGGCACTTTAGCTCCTTAAGCAGAAATCGACTAAGCAGAGGCTGCTGCTACGGACCAAGCCAAACAGAAAACAGAACATTGGAACACTCTCCCCACGAAGTGCTTTTCCTAAATGTGGGCAGCGGGAATGCAGCAGAAGACAGAGAAGGACGAGAAGAGGGAGGGACTTCCTTGGAACTGGATTGAATCATGCTCTGGGAAGGCTTGTCCTCTTTCATCTTGTCAGCATCCTCACTAATCGTACAAGATCGAAGGTTGTATCCCCTCTTCTCTTCAATCTCACTACTGGACACAGTATCACATGCTTGGGCCCCGTCCAGTACCATCCGTTACTTTGCTGGCTTTCACAGACGTTTGTGACTCACGACACCCCAACACTACTTACACTTTCTCACAAACCTTCAGCTCTGTTTTGCCATCACATCAGCTCCTTCTTGGCATCTGCCTCCCAGCTCCACTGGTCCACAGATGTGGCCCAGCTTTTATTCCTCTGCTGGATGCTAACAGTCAGGGAGTATGCTCGCAACCCTTGAGGACCCCCAGGTGGAGAAGCCTGGGCCTTCTCTTCCTGCTGCCAAGGGTGGGGAATGGTGCTGCTGTCCCCAGCCCTGAGCTCTCTTTCCTGGGCTCTGACAGCATGCGTTCTGCTATCTGGATCCAATTTCCCCACATGTGGTCACAAGGTCTGAACTTAGGGTGGAGACCTAAGTTGGGAAGCAGGAAATCCATGGGCTTCAGGTCTGAGATGTTTTCCCAAGCCACTAAAGCTGGTTTTATATATATCATATATATTTATTATATATATATAAAATGCAAGTCTTATAGTCACATGGCTCAAAATTCAAAAGGTGCAAAAGGGATATGGTAGTTTGAGGCTTTTATGGACCTGAGAAATCATGTCCTTAGAGCTAATCCCTTCCTGTGGGTGTGAATCTATTGTAGATGGGACCTGTTGATTAGATGACTTCAGTAGGGCGTGACCTAGGGTGGGACTTGATCCTCTTACTGGAGTCCTTTATAAATGGGATGAATACGAAGAAAGACACAGAAGGAATCCCATGAAATCACAGAGAGAAAGCCACAGGAGCAGAGAGAAAGCCAGAGGAAGCCAGAAACTGAAAGCAACAAAACCCGAAGAGAAGGGAGATCAGCAGATGCCGTCATGTGCCTTGCTATGTGAGATAAGAGTCCAGGATCACCGGCAGCCAGTCTTTGGGGAGAAAGCATCGCCTGATGATACCTTGATTTGGACATTTTCATGGTCTCAGGACTGTAAGCTTTTAAGCTAATAAATCCCCATTGTAAAAGCCAACCCATTTCTGGTATATTGCATTTTGGCAGCCTAGCAGACTAAAACAAGGGAGGATAGTAAAAAGTCTTCCCCCACTCCTGTCTCCCTGCTTCTTAGTTCTCTGTAGAGACAACCAACATTTGCAGTTTCTTGTGTGTCATTCCGGAGATGTCTTATACATATATAAACAAATACTGTACATGCATATGCACACATCCTTTCCCACAATCTGTGGCATTATATCTATCAATCATCTATCTATCTATCTATCTATCTATCTATCTATCTATCTATCTATCATCTATCTCTATTGTTAAGCACTTTGCTCTTTTCACTTTCTTAAATGACTGCATAGTATTTCATTGAATGAATTTGTATAACTTATTTACCTACTCCCAAACTGATGGGCATTAGGTTGTTTCCAATCTTTTGCTCTTACCAAAAAACAAAAACAAAACAAAAAAAACCCCTGATCTTTTAATCCCCCAAACTTGAATTTATTTCTCAAAGTTTCAGAACCCAGAAGGAGAGTAGTTGCAGATCACACTCCACATCTCTGCCAAGCCTGGCGTGGATTGAAGTTCCACTGTGTCAAACACTCCAGGTTTGCTCTCCTTAATTCTCTCCAGTTTGCCATCATGCATTGGGGGTTGCTTGCACAGAATTTATGCTACTGATTCCGGTATTCACAGAATTAGGAAATTTTATGCTTTTCTTTTTCCTCTTCAGCCTACAACCTCCACCAACCCAAAGATTTGGGTGTTACCAAAGTACTGTTCCAGCAAGTGTTGTCCCAATCTCTTAAGGATTTAAGCTATTTAATTTGTGTAGCATTTGGAAACACCTCCCCATCATAACATTTCATTTGATTCTCACACAAATTCTTTGATGTAGGCAGGACAGGTGGCATCATTCCCATTTTATGGACAAAGAAACTGAAGCTCATGGTCCAGACTTGCCTCGTTGATGAATAAATGGTAGCAACAACACTTGAAAGCAGATCATCTCACTTTCAGTCTAATGATTTTCTAACATACATGTTGACCCTTTTGCCATGTACAAGGTATCAAAGTCAGCTTTCCATTTGGAATGTGGAGGCTGAATTGCTAGCAAAATCCCCCCTTCCTCATTTCATTTCCATCCACAGATAGGGTGAGGTAACTCAGACAAGAGAAATTATGGACCAGCTTATATATACACATCTCTAGCTATAAACTGGGCTAGTTTATAATATTACTAGGGCAAAGCCAGGTGTCCAGGGACCAAGGGTAAGTGTGTTGGTGAGAAGCACCAGGGCTGGGAGCCTTGACCTTGGAAGTCAGGGAAAGGGCTTGCAAGTTGGGAAAAGAGAAGAAAGGAATTCTTACATACAGAGTGTTTGCTAGGGCGCATCTCAAGATGAGTCCATTCCATGTGGGCTGGACGTGGGAAGGACATGCACAGAGAAATGACAAGGCCTTGCTGGTTCTCTCAAGATGCCATAGTAATGGTAGTGGTCCCAGCATGGTGGGAACACCTCTGCTGTTCAAACCGAGACGTGAGGATGAGTAAGGGTGTGCTGGGCAGTGAGCAGGGGAAGAACTTTCCAGGCTTGGGAATAGCAGAGGTGACGCTTGCAGGTGAGAAAGAGCTTGGCGAGAAACTGACAAGACCCAAGTATGACCAGAGGGGAGAGTCCCATAAGACGAGACTGGGAGGCTGGGAGCGGGGGACTCATTTAGGAAATTCTAGGTCTTGTGAGAGGTTTGGAGTTTTATTCTTAGTGGAGAAGTGAAATGCTCCAATCTTCCTGCTTATGAGATGATTCTGAATACAATGCAAAAGTAAGACTAGAGTGATGCTCAAGGGGTCTGTCCTGCTTTGAGGTGGCCCTGAACCCCCATTAAGGAAGGGGCAGTAGAAATGGGAAGAAGTGACTGGGTTTGATAGTCTTGGGATATGAAGGGTGAGGAAGAAAGGGAAATGAGGAAAATAGGTCACAGGAGAGGCAGACTGGAGGAAGAGGGTGAGTTTGACATTGAGCATCTTGAGTCCCGTGGGAAGTTGGAAACATGTGGCTCAGGAAACAGATCAGCCTGTGCTAGCGTCTGGGAACTTGATTTCAGGAGGGTTCTGACTGTTCCCTAACAGATAAGGGTGGCTCATTGTGTGATCTATGCAAGCAAAGTTGTTTATGCTGAATACCTTCTTTCCTTCCAGAAGACTGGAATTTTGGTAGCTGCTGGGTGGTGGGTGCCTTTGTGACCAGCCCCCAATCAAAACCTTGGGTGCTCTGTCTCTAATGGGGCTTCCCTGGGCGGAAACATAACCTGCTGGGGCATTTTCATTGCTAGAGCGTCTGAGCCCCCATGGCAGGGAGAGAGTATAAGGAAGCCTGCACATGAATTCCTCCAGTCTACATCTTGTCTTTTCTTTCATGATCCAGCTGTGTATCCTTACTACTTACTGTAGTCAATCTTTTTTTTTTTAATATACTTTTTAATTTTTTTTAAAAGATACTTAGATTACATAAAAAAATATAGAGGATTCCAATTTGTCTTGCTCCCTACTAGCCCTCCCAATTTTCCCCACATTAACAACATCCTTCATTACTGTAGCATGTTTGTTACAATTGATGAACACATTTTGAAGCATTGCCACTAAGCAGGAATTATAGTTTACATTGTAGTTTATACTCTCTCCCACACATTTTTGAAAGTTATTACAAGATGTGTGTGTATATATATATATATATCTGTAATTACAATCTGTATCTGTATATGTCATTGCAATGTCATTCAGGACAATTCCCAAGTCCTGAAAATGGACCCCATATTACATCTATTTTCCCCTCTCCTTCCCCTCAGAACCTCCAGTGGCCACTGCCTCCACATCAATGATAAAAGTTCTTCCATTGCTAGAATCACAATAAGTCTATAGTAGAATAACAGTAAGTCAAATCTAGTCCATTGTTCATCCCCCAATCCTGAGGATTCTGGGATGGTAATGCCCACTCCACCTCTAATTGAGAGGGGGCTTAGATCCCGTGGGGCAGATGTATGGGACTATCTTGCTTGCAGTTGCAGGCTCTCTCTGTTCCTTGAGATGGTTGTTGTCCATCATCATTTCCTTTTTAGTTGTTCTGGCTGAGTCCAATGAACTGGAGAGTAGGTGCTGCAAATCTGTTAAGATTCAGGGCCCAGCTGGCACATGGATGAACCAAAGATTTAAGTCTCTTGGACATATACCTATCAACTCTAGTACGAGCTATAGGTTCAAATAGAAGGGGCAGAAGAGCCATGTGTAGGGAAACCACAACTGAGTCCAACTCTGTCACACTGGGGAGCATAAATTCCAAAGTAGGGCCCACTGTGGCAGTCAATGAGATCCTGCTGAGATATGCATAAGTGTAACCTCTGGAATGACCTCTTGACTCACTTTGAAGTCTCTTAGCCATATAAACTCATTTGTCTTTACCCTTTCCACCTTTTGGTCAAGGTCTTTTTCCAGGTGCATTGCTAGCTGGTGCTTGGTAGTAATCTCTCAGTGCCAGGGAGGCTTATCACTGGGAGTCTTGTCCCATGCTGGGGAGAAGGTAATACATTTATATGCTGAGTTTGGCTTAGAGAGAGGCCACATTTGAGCAACAAGGAGGCTCTCAGGAGGTAACTCTTAGGTACCCTATAATCATAGGCTAAGTTTCAATTTCAAAAGTAAAGGTTCATAAGTACAGTCATCACTATCAAGTGCCTGTCAATGGTCCATCCTCCTTCACTAGTCACTGCCCCTATACTCAGGGGACTCTTGCTGTCCCATTAGAAAATGTGGCAGAGCTCCCCAGGATGGGAATTTGATTTTCTTTTGGTTATTGTTTGAATCTCCACCCACTGTTACAATGCCCCATGAACAACTGAACACATTTATATGCCCCATGAACACTGAACACATAGGTATGCCCAGGTGAACCTCCTCCCATGCATCCCTCCTCTTTGACACCCCACACCAATGATCCTCCTCTGCCACAGTTGTAACCTTGTGTGATCCAAAACTTCTTCAAAATTGAAGCCAATAAAATAACCAAATACAATTAATAAGAAAATGACATAATAAAGATAGTAGTCAATCTTAGCAGGGAGTTTAACCGTATGCTGAAATCTGTGAGCCTTTCTAGTGAATCTCCGAATGAGGGTGGTCCTGAAGACCTCTGACACTGACCTCAGGATTTAAATTGGCATGTAGGAAAAAACAGAAACCCATGGAGCAGAAGAGATCACTCAAGAAGAGTGAGCAGAAGGAGGAGGTACCACTGACCAGAACAGAATTCTGAGGAACTCACAACCTAAGGGATAACAGAGGGGGATGAATGACAAAGGAGGCCCAGGACTCAGGAGGTAGGGTTTAAGGAATGTCTGCTGGATTAAGTACAAGGTCACTGAAGACCTTGGTAAGACAGAACCCGTGGGTAAGGGGGTGGAGAGAGAAACCTCTTGGGGATGTAGCTGTTAGTGGGGGTAAGGAAGGGAGCACTTCTTTCAGTCAGTATGACAGTGAGAAGGAGTGAAGAGTAGCTGTAAGGGAATGGTTTGTTTTTTTTAAATCTATTTTTTAAGGTGGAAGAAAACTTGATCATTAGTCTTCTCACTCAATAAATGCCTACTGCATGTCAGGCTCCATGAGACATGAGCAGTGCAGTGAACAGAAGATGGGGTCCCAGCCTCACTGATGGCTAGTCTGGCAGTGAAGATCAAGGTGCTGAGTATTGGAGAAGCCAAGTGCATGGTGCCATGGGGGCATTTAGCCTAATCTGACAGAAGTGACCTTTAACCTGGGACTTAAAGAATAAGTAGGAGTTCATTGAAATGGGTAGAGGAGAAAAAAGAAAAGGGCCATTTCAGGAGGAGGGAAGAAGATACTCAAACATCTGGAGGGAGAAGAGAGTCTGTACTTTGGAGAAACAGTTGGAGCTTAGCGTGCAAGAGGAAGAGTGAAGAGACAGGGCTGCAAAACGTGGCACCTTCAAATACAGATGGGGAGGATTCAGTACTGCCCAAGGGCTGAAGACCTTGGGAAGGTGGAGGGCTGTGGTATCTAGAAGGGATTCGTTTTGATAGGAGGAAAATGCCCCAGCCTATAACAGGAATGGATGGAAAAAAGGACAGATTAAAAAAATGATAGCTATAACTGCAGTTAAGACTTTAGAATTGGTGGCAAGACACTGATAGAGGTTTTGTATGATGACTTTGTTTTTCTTGTGTGGCAGGTTCCCTTGGTCCCCATCTCTCCCATCTCCCTTCCTGAGAGCGGGCACATGTGGAGGCTAGAAAAACAGAACAGGGCCTTGGGTAATGTAACTCAAGGTGGGGATGAAGGGGACATTCGTTCAGTATTATAATGCACCAGAAAGAGGTTGGCAGGAAACCATGTGGAAAGTGTTATCTTTCTGATACTCTGTCCTTGGTCATGTTGCTGTGAGGGCCTTTCTCCCCTTCCCTTCCTCCATCATTGGGATCTTAATACCCAGCTTCTTCTGGCAGTGAGACTAGATGGAATTGAATGGCTGGCAATCATGTCAGATGCCAAGCCCAAGAAGAGGCATTGCTCTGAGTATGTGGTAGATATTGGAGAGGACAACCAGGATGATGGGGCAAGACGGGCCGTGGGGAGTCCTCAGTCAGTGAGGATGATGGGGCAAAATGGGCAATGGGGAGTCCTCAGTCAATGAGGATGGTGGGGAAAGCTGGCCATGGGGAGTCCTGGATGCCTGGACCTCATGTGCTATGCCCTCCAGAGGAGCTGGGGGAGTAATTTAATGAGGTGGAGGAATTACCACTGAAATTGGCATCCTCCTATGGACTTGATAGAGATCGGAGTATGCCTCTTTAATCCAAAATAAGGTAGAATGACAATGTTCCTCCAGATTTTGTGTCTGTGCTTGACTTGTTAGCAGTGAGCACAGAGGTTGACAGATGGTGTGACACTCTCCTTTCCATTCTGAGAGATACAGGGCTGTTTTTCACCTCATAGTAGGAAGGGAAGCATCTCCTTGGAGTGAAGGAAGCTGTAGCAGGGTCGTGAGCTTGAGGAGAGTGGAAGTGATAGACCAGGAAAGCTCATGGGTTGCTGTCCAGAGTTTACATTGGACACGTTAGCTTTATTTATTTTAAGGCTCAGGGGTGTGGTTTTCCTCAGCGGAGTTGAGCCCAGTTGTTGGCGTAATGATGATGAGTAGGAGGTGGAGAGATGAATTTCTCAGGCGTGGGCTCTGCTTGTTGAGTCAATGGGGCAAGGATGTTGAGGATTTTGGCGAGATGGAAGTGGAAGTGCTGGGACATGAATGCCAAGCAGCCAAGAAAAGTAGGAGTAGAGACAAATAGTGCAAAGTGTTAAGTTTATGAGGGTGGTCAAGGATTTGGGGGCCCCTGTGAGGAAGAAGGAGAAGTTTAGTGGGAGATAGTAAGAGATCTGAAAAGATAGGAAGTTGTGGTCATTGAGGAGGAAGATATTTAAAATTATACTTCAGAAGTGGAGAAGTTCTCAGTAATGAGAAGACCAGGAAGTGGGCTCGGGAGGAGCCTCACCAGAACTTTGTTATCACTGGGATCCTTCTTTGAGCCAACGTTTCACAGGGCTTTTCTCTCTCCCTTCAGCTTCACATGTACCTCCCATCTCCATGCCTGTCTCTCACTTTCTGGTCCAGCAAGAGGAACTCACAGCATCTTTTCTTACTTCCGGAGAAATTTATTCCACATGTGTCTGATTCATTTGTGTTTACAGAAACTCTAAATCTCCAGTGTCTAAAAACCCTTTCAACTATTTTTTTCTTCCCTTTCTTAGAAACAGGAAGTTGTGTTTGGCAGTGGACAAACTCCCCCAGTGCCCCTGGGACTTCCAGGATGTTTGGAATGAGGAGCGGTGAGGTTTGGAGAAGGCTTCTTTAAGCCCTCCTTCCCTGGGGCAATTGTGCTTCTGCCAGGGGTAGGCGGGGCAGCTTGTGGGGATGGAAGAATAGCCAGAACTTTCCTGACTCTGTTGGCTGAGCCCAAGGCTCATGGGAAAGTAAGTTCTAAAGAGACAGGTGGCTTTAAAGGTTCCTGTATTTCTCTCTCCCTGCCTTAGCATGACTGTCCAGGATGCACCTGTAGATTGAGGGTCATCTCTCTCTTCCTGACACATAAGCTGTGTCCAGGAACCCTTTTATCTACTTTTTGGAGGGTGTGGGTTGGCTGACACTCAATTTTAAGCAACGCCAACTACTTCCTAAGTGGAATGTTAGAGGAGTTGTTCATCTGAAGAAGAACAAACTAGGGGAATCTGGCACAGGTTTTAAAGGGACACATCAATTTTGATGAATCTGACCGATTGTTCTGAAGTGTTACCTGGAAAACAGACAGGTGCCCGAGTGTGGCTGGCCTGGTGTAATTCTGGCTGGGAAAGGCATGTGAGTCTACTCACTCATGCTCAAACATCTGGCTCCCTGCAGTATATTGTGTATTGTTTTTGAGGCTTTTTTTCATATGTAAGGTCAATGGGACCACCATATCTGTCACGTTAGTGACTGCCAGCACAAATGGTAACTTAGATGGGTGGCTTTTTCCAAAGCCGCAAGCCCAACCAAAGGACACAGGACAACTTTTCCTGCTAGAGGATAGTGTCCCCATGCCCCTGAAACCAAATGGCAGCAAACCACTACCTCCACCAAAGCAACCAAATGACCTTGATTCTCAAGGGCAGGGGTGCTGCTGGGCCTCACCCTTCCTGTTCTGTCCTAGTGCCCATCGGCAGTGGAGGCTCAGGGCCTTGAAGAGCTGGTTATCTAAGCAACGGTGGAAGAAGGATGTGCAGTGCTGGGACAGGGATATGCTTTTCTTCTCTTAGGGAACCACCTCCCATTCTCCGTAAAGCACAGCTGGGGTGGAGGAGGATAGCTTTCAGGGACTTTGACCTTACTGAAAATGTTGCCCTCACTGCGTTCGTCTTGCTCAGCCCATACCAGGATTTTTTGGTGATGTATGTGGCAATTTAGTTGTGATTCACTATAGAGGCAAAGGGCAGTGATGAGGTTGTGGCGGTGGAAATCTGGAAATTCGAGGACGATACTGTGCCCCATTCTCTTTGGTAAATCCCACATTTCTGCTCACTCTTCTAGAGAACCCGTTTTCAATTCCCAACCACACGTGGGACACTCTACACTCTTGCTTTCTGGAGAGACTCAGTGACATGCAGCAGGTCACCTGGAGGGGCTGGAGGCCCTGTGGTCTTGGCCTCCTATGACCAGGAGAGCCTGGGGCTGCGTGTGGAAGCCTCAACACCAGCCCAGCACCGCCTCGTCAGCTGACAGACCCCATAACACAGAGGCAACAGAGCCTCTCTCTTGATGTGCTCTGGACAAGTGGGATGCCTCAAGACCAAGCATGGGAGTTGAACAAGCAATGGTCAACATTCTCTTAAGAACTTTCCTGTTGCTCTTGTCATTGGTTGTTTTTTCTTGGGAGTGGGGAGGGATGTGTAGAAAAAATGAAGAGGGCTCCAGAGCAAGAACTACATGTTTGGGTGCCAGGAGTACTCATTAAGATAGCCCAGTTGGTGAAAAAGCCCAAATATGAAGGCTATAGAACTGAACGGGCATCATCTGAGTTCAAGGTGTGGATCTAGTGGGAAGATGGTCCCACCGCCCCCCAGGAATGATCTTGGGTGTGATGGTTTGAAGCTGTATGGACCCCAAAGAAGTATGTTCTTAAAGTTACCCCATTTCTGTGGGTGTGTACCCATTCTAAGTAGGATCTTTTGGTGAATAGGATCCTAACTTAAGATGTGACCCATCTCATTCAGGGTGGATCTCAATCCTCTTACTGGAGTCCTTTATGAGAGAATGAAATTCAGACAAAGAAAGAGAAAACCACGGAAGCAAGAAGCTGGAAGCAATGAAACCTGGAAGAGAAGGGAGGGACCAGCAGACACCGCCATGTGCCTTGCCATGTGACAGGAGTCCAGGATTGCTGGCAGCCAGTCTTTGGGAAGAAGGTATCATCTTGATTATGCCTTGATTTGGACATTTTCACGGCCTCAGTACTGCAAGTTTGTAAACTAATAAATTCTCGTTATGAAAGGCAACCCATTCCATGGTATCTGCTTGAGCAGCCTAGCAAAATAGAACACTGAGGGAGGCGGGTAGTTTACTAAAGTGATGTGGCATAGTTCTGTAAATTCCTAAAATCCTCAGGTCACCTCTAAGGGAGTGAAGGGCAGGGAACTAACCCCAGACTAGGATTCACTCATCTTAAGGATGAAAGGTTGGAAATGAACTTGGATGCTGATGCAGCACCTTTGAAGTATTCCTGGCAGGTGTGTGGAGGAGCCAGGTTAATGGCCAAGCCAGCTGCAAAGTTAGAGCCTTAGGGATTTCCCATGAGGAGGCTGCTGTATTAGTTCCCATGAGGAATATTACCTGGGAAATGCAAACTCTTAGCAGAGGAAATGCAGCTTGTCCTTCTCTGGGACTAAAAGGGTGGTCGTGGGTTGGCTGTGGGGAAATAATAGTGTGGTCTCTACAGAGCTGTTTTCTGAGTCCCTGAGCTGCAGCTGTTGCATTTCCAGACACAAACAAGTATGTGTTCTGTGAGCCTGGCCGAGCCCACACAGCACGGGAGAGCCAAGCTGGATTCCATTCCGCTTTGCACATAGCAGCTTGGCTGCCAGCTGAACTCCAGGGCATAGTCTGTGACTGGGAAGGGATGGAGACATTCGGGGTGGCACAGCTGGACTGGCGGGGGCAGCTCTGGGGAACGCACTTGTACTTACTTGGGGGAGAATGAAAACGGAAGGAGATAAAAAATACACCCGAGCCTCGACCAAAATGGGTGCGCGGCGAGGAGAAATCTGATTTTATGCTTGGTCCACAGCATATTTGAGTTTGATTATTTATGTTTAGGTAAACCCAGTCTCCCAATCACTAAAGAGAGGAGGGAGCCAGGGAAACATGGTCAATGCAAGCGTCAAGCCAAGTAGCTCAAGTTTGTATGCTACATACAGGCCACCATCTAAGGTGCGGGTAGGGGCTGAAACCCCGTTTGTGCCCCAAGGGTCTGGGACACCCTTTCCTAACTCCAACAAGGGCTCCAGAGAGCATCTTCTCTGCCCAGATGCAGTGGGGGTCTTGGGAGGAACCTAAAGGGAAGGACAGAGGCGTCGAAGGGGATGACAAAAGGCCAGATGCAGATTTAGATCATTTCCTTCTTTTGCTAAGAAGCTGTCTGTTTCTTCTCACCCGTCTGTGATGAAGGATGAAGTTCCCGCCACATCAGACCCAATTGAAGTCTGAGACAGAGAATTTCTGAGACAAGGAAAAGATGAGGGGATGTGTAGCGGAATACAGGATTTAGGGAAGATTGCTGGTAGGTAGTGCCCTTCTGGTGAATGGGCTGTGACTGGGATAGTTGCAGGTTGCTTGGACCAAAAGAGTTGTGGACGGGGGATGTGATTTGGTGTGGGATGAGTTGGAGAGAAGGGGAGATGAGGTTACTTAGATGCAGGCTTAGAATTCCTGAGATCCTAGTGGGAGCTCGTGCCTCGTGCTGAAATAAAATAAGGCTGGCTGTGAAGTTTGCAAAGGGGAATAGCACATTCCTTCTGGAGAAAAATGAGCACAGAGGTCCCAGAGCTATGGGTCTCTCTGACATGGAAGTGCAGTGGTTCCCAGCAGCAGCAGCAGCTTGTTAGATGTGCAAATTCTCGGGCCCTGCCCTGATCCAAGGAATTAGAAACCCTGAGGGTGGGGATGGGGCTCAGTCCCTCCAGGTGGTCCTGATGCAGAAGTTCAAGAACTATGGGTGTAGATCAAGCCCAGGAAAAGTTGCCCAAACGAGCTGGATTCCGTGGAGATGCTAGAATACAAAGCAATGATGTCATTATTGGCTCAGGAAGGTCTGAAGACTCAGGCAAGATGCGTGTTCCAGGACAGCTGCCCTAGCTCGTCTCCATCGCTGGGCTCTGCGTCCCCTTTCCCCAGAAATAACGACCCAGGTCAGACCACCGTTATCAGCACAAGATCACACTTTAGTTCTGAGACACATTTGCATAAATACTTGAATTGGATCTGTCTCTGCAGGCGGAGACCTGAGAACATCGGGCTCCCACAATCCCACAACACTGGGGCCCACGTGGCAATGGGTTTGAATCCTGCCGCTGCCGCCACTTTCTAAAAGGCAGCTTGGGGGTGCAGCCACTGCGCTTGCTCTGGAATGCACCACAGACACTCCCTCCCCAAACTTCTCTGTCGCTCATTTCCGCCCCCCCCCCTCTGAGGTAGATTATTTATCGGGGAAACCAAATAGAAAAAAATTTCATTTAATAGTCCTTTGCAAAAAGGCTGACTCTAAGTCACCCGTTGGGGTCGATACATGTGTTTTTGACCTTTTTAACCTAAGCCTTCTACTTGAACCCAGGCTGGGTCCAATCAACTGCACGGCTGGCTTGAGGCTCCGTAGGTTCATGTCCTCTTCCGCTCCCCTTATTAATTCATGGGGGGCACGGTTGGCTTTCGCAGGCCTTGGAATCCTCAGGTTTCAGAGCCTCATTGCAGGTGGCGGAAGCCTGGCCAGAGGGGTCCCGGCACTCCACTGTCCGCCGCTGCCAACCAGTGCTGCAGGTACTGGAACATTCCGACCAGTCCCCCAGCACCCACTGCGCGCTGAGCAGCGGCTGGATGATATTGGTGGTCGCTTTCTCCCTGCTGTTCGGTGTGCTGAATTCCACGTCGTTGGGAACAAAGAAGGTATATTTGACTTTGGGGGGGAAAACCTCACCAGGGACGGTCAGGAGCTGGATGGTCAGAGGCTCGGGCAGAGGCCAGAAGCCCTGCAGCCGCTCCAGGCTGGCAATGGAGCCGCTGTACTTCAGGATGGTCCCCTTGACCGAGATGTCCTGCTCAATGGCCGAGATGGACAGGTTTCCGTTCAGCAGGTACCGTCCGTCAGCTGTCTTCAGCGCCAGGTAGTTGCCGTCGTTCTGCACCCCAGGGTGGCTCCGCTGCTTCACGTCGATGTTAGTGGCGCCGGCTGGGATGGTGACGATGTCATTGTAGCCATAGCTATGGAAGGAAGAGAAAGGCATCTTCAGGACCAATGCGGCTCGCCGGGGTTGCCATGGCACCCTGGGGAGGGCAGCCGAAAACAACTAGCAAGTAATGTGCTCGGCCCTGAGGTTCTTTTATTTTTTAAATATATATATATTTTATAAAGATAATTGGATTACACAAATGTTACACAAAAAAATGTAAGGATTCCCATATGCCCCACTCCCCACACCTCCCACACCCTCCCACATAAACCTCCTTCATTAGTGTGGCACATTCATTGCAATTGATAAACGCATCCTGGGGCATTGCCATTGAGCATGGACCATAGTTCACACTGTAGTCTACACTCTCTCCCACACAATTCTGCAGGCTATGGGAAGATATATAGTGGCCTATATCTGTCATTGCAGTGCCATTCAGGACGATTCCCAAGTCCTGAAAAAGCTCCCACATTATACCTGTCTTTCCCTCCCCCTGCCCCCAGAGCCTCCAGTGGCCACTGGCTCCACATCAATGCTGTAATTTCTTCCATTGCTAGAATCACAAGTCTACTGTAGAATACCAGTAAGTCCACTCTAGTCCACAGTTCATTCCCCAATCCTGAAGATTCTGGGACGGTGACATCCACTCCACCTCTAAGTGAGAGGGGTCAGCCCTGAGGTTCTAAATAAGGGACCTGCTGAGTCAGACAGGGGTGTATGTTGGGATGTTCGAGGGGTTTGGCTTCATCCGGCGACTTTATTCCAAGTGTTTGATCTATGTGGATCTTGACGCCAGCACGGAGATGCAGGGAGCTCAGAAGTGTCTGCGAAGCTGCCTAGGGCTGCAGAACTTGCTGCCTCTGAGCTCAGACGAGTTCTCAGATGCTTTTGGCTCTTCGCATTGATTCTAAAAACCCTCAGAGCTCAAACCCACGTGGAGAAATCTATTCCACAAATTCTTCTGGAACCCTGCCAGGGTGGCAGGATCATTCGGCCACTCTGAGCCAGTTGGTGAGTCCCTTGCATTGGATGGGCCCTGGCATGGCTCAGGGCGGGAACCAGGGAGATGGAGCCTCTGGGGGGCCTCCCCAGGGTGTGCACACGCGCCGTGCTGTTGGCTTCTGGGAGCTGTGCAGTGCTTCGGGGACTCGTCTTAACTCTTAGAGGCACAGGGCTTTATGGGGGACGGAGATGCCTTAGCTCATGGTTCTTCTCTTCTGGGAAGAGCATCGAGGAGGACGGGCAGCCTGGCCCTTTTCTACACGTGCCCTGCGCCCAGCTAAGGACGCCTGCAGCTGCGAATGAGCGGGGGCCTCATGTCTCAGGCCAGCTGGTGCCTGGATAGCCCCTGCTGCTTTTTTCTATGGCCTTTGTGCTTAAATTTCAAAAGGTGCCCAATTTGTCTTTTGTCCACATATTCTGTTCTCTGAGCATGGTGGGATGGCAGAGGGAGAGAGGGGGAAAGAAGGACAGAAAGGCAGGGATAAAGAGAGAGAGGGGAAGAGAGAGAAAGAGAAAGAGGGAGGGAGGGAGGGAGGAGGAGAAAGAGAAAGAGGAAAGGAGGGAAAGACACAGAGAGAGAGAGGGAGAGAAAGAGGGAGAGAAAGAGGGAGAAACGGAGAGAGGAAGAGGGGGAGAGAGGAAGAGAGGGAGGGAGGGAAGGAAAGACAAAGGGGAAAGGAGAGAGAGAGGGAGAGAAATAGGGAGAGAGAAAAAGAGGGGAAAGATGGAGGAAGGGAGGAAGGGAGAGAGGGGGAGAGAGAGAAGGAAAGAGGGAGGGACAGAGGGAGAGAGGGACAGAAAGAGGGAGGGAGAGAAAAAGAGAGAAAGGGAGGAGTGAGAGAGATCGGGCAGGTGGGGACAAGTGTTCACCAGGTAGATACTAGTAAGGAAATTCTAGGAGGAGTGAGAGGAGGGGGGGATGCTCACATAGCCCTCAGGGGACAGATGCCTGAACCTGATGTCAGCGTGGCCAAGAGTGGCCACATAAAGCACCTGCCCTTGCCCTAACTCTTCAGGAATTGCACAAACAGGGAAAAGTTGTCCAGGAGCTAAGAGACTTGGGTTTTCCTCCCAGCTCTGTCATTTACTCTTCTGGCCACTTAATCTTTTTGTGCCTCAGTTTCTTCATCTGTAAAATGGGGAATCACAGCATTGGCCTTGCCCACCCCACTGAATTATTTCAGGAATCAAATGAGACCACAGAAGTGAAAGCACTTTGGAAATCCTGGGAGCTCTGTGAACACGGGGGATTAAGATGTGAGAAAAGCGCCTGGAGGCCCCTTGTCTGTACCCTCTTCTCTGGAGAGCCTCTTGCAGAGAGGCCTCGCCGGGTACCCGGGACACCCCTCCCAGGACAGGCTAGGTTCCTCCGTGTGGCCTGACTGCCAGTTGTTGCAGAAACTGCTTCCTTCTCCTGGGGCATCCTGTTCTAATAAAAACAGCGGTGGCCCTGTGTGTAGCCCTTACAATGACCTGAGATGACTGCCAGGATTTTTATGAAGAAACCGAAGCCCAGAGAGTTTAAATAAGTCAGCCCACGCTGCACGGCTAGGAAGAGGCAGCCCCAGTTCACGCTGAGGCCTGGCCGAGGGCAAGGCCGCCACGAGCCCCTGCCTGGATGTAGGGGGGCCTACCTGGAGGGGTTGAGGGAGCCAGAGACCTTCCTGCAGGTGTTGCCTTTGCCCCCACACACCCCGCACTTGTCCAGCTTCCGCGGCGAGTCCACCACGTGGTCACAGCCGGCCTTGACGCACTGGCCCCGGACACAGATGGCCAGCGTCTCTGGCCCACAGAGGGTGCCATCGATCACCTGGGGCCCGGAAAGGAAAGACGAGAGAGGGTGTGGTGAGCCCGGGAGTAGCCACAGCGTGGGGTGGGGGCTGGTTACACCCCCCCACCTCCACCCCCACCCTGCTCCCCAGCTCGGAGTCTGGGTTCTGGGGTGACTCTTGCCTTGGCCTCGAACACTTTGAACTCGCTCCTCCCCCGGGCACGGCAGAACAGCTTGCAGCGGTCCCGGGGTGACACCCCTGCGTACTTGGGGACCCACTGCAGGAGGTTCCCGTCCATGTCCGTGTAATTGTAGGCGTTATACTTCTCGCACTGCTGCTCTCTGAAGCTCTTCCCTGAAAAGAGGAAGAAGTGGCTTAGAAGGAACCCACCATACTGAATCAGGGCTGGGGGACAAACACAGGGAGGACCTGTGGGGGTCGGGGAGATGCCTGGATTCCGGCCCCTTTCCTCCTGTTGACTTTGCACCCAAGCCTAGCACACAGGTCTAGGGTCACCTGGGCCCAGTTTCCCCGGACACACCTTGACCTTTATCCACGTGTGATGCAAGGAAAGGAGCCACTGGGCCTGGAGACTGGGCTCTCTGGGATAAATAGGCTTTCTTATTCAGGAAAGAGATAAGTCCATTTTACAGGTGAATATACTTAGGTAGGAACAGGGAATGATCTGGTAAGCTCGGAAGGCACCAGGGGATGCCTAGAGCTTGAGAGTTGGCTCTCTGCTCCTTCTGCTCTATCATGACTTCCTCCAAGACCCCAAGCCTACCTCTCTAGCTCTGATCTTGCCCCTGCACCCCACTTCCTGTAATTCCGGGTGTCTAGGGGAGAACTCCATTGGTAGGTACTGCTCTCTCCTCCAACTCAGCAAAGCCAAACTCCCAATGGCTCCTCCACTAACTGGTTTGATTTTCATTTGATGAATCCCTGGTGTCTTCTGGATGTCTTACCTTCTAGGCCCGCTATTTCCAAGCTGTCATGAAGGCCTATATTCAGGACAATTTATAATTGACCATGTCTCCTTTTCACCCTCATTGGCCTCGTGGTTTCAGTTGGGACTCAGTGCCTGGCCCCCTAGGTACAGCCTGCCTCCTCTCCAACCCTGCTGCATGGGCTTCCAGACCAATTGTCTGAAATAAGGCTTTTTTTTTTTCTTTTCTTTTTACCACAACCCTATAATGAAGCATGCTCTACTCTACGGAGCATCTCTACTCTAGCTGTGCATCAGAATGACCTGTGGAGAGTTTTCAAAACACAGATGGCCGTGTCCCATCCCTGTCAATTCTGATTCAGTACATCTGAGGTAGTTCTGTGCCTCGGGCTTTGAAAACGGTTCCCGGGGGAACTGAAAGGCAGCCAGGACAAAGACTCTTCCAGTGCTATTTCCAGCTTTCAAGGACCTTCACGGTCTGGCCTGGAAGTGCTAGTACATTCTGCTTTCTCCACCTGAGCCAATCATGGCCCTTCTCAAACCTTTCCCTCCATTCTGGAATGTCCTCTCTGCACTTTTCCATTTTCCATCCTTCTAGCTCAGTCCTCACTCCTCCTTGACACTTAACTAGCACAGGCTTTTTCTTTCCTGGAACTCCTCATAAACCTAAAGTTGGTGCCACATAGATTAAGCCTTAATTGGTGTGTAAACGGGGTTTGTATTTCAAACAGGATTGCATGCTCCTTGAGGACAGAGTCCATATGTTATACATTTTTTTAATGTCATTTTCAGTATCTACTAATCACAGTTCTAGACACACAAGAGGTACTAAAAATGAGTTATTAATTGAAAGGGCTATTCCTGGTGCACCTGAAATCATGATGCCATCTCTTGTCCTGCCTCCCCCTCAGCCTTCTACCTTCTATTTATCCACCCACCCACCCCATGCATTCCCAAGGACCAGGAATGCCTCACCCTGTGCGTCAGGCAAACTCTCCTAATTCCACGGCAGAGTTTCAACAGCCTCATGCCATCACCGAGCTTTCCCATCTTGCAAAACTGCAAAGCCCACAGATTCCCTTATTAGACACCAGCCCTGTGCCAGTCTGTTTTTGCACTTGGATGAATCTCTCTTAAAGCCATGCTGGTTTTTTTGTGACTGGCAATATGCCCTGGAGCTGCACAAAGGGGAGCTGGATGGGATGGTAAGGAAAAAAAAAAAAACACCCCGTGATTCCCTCTCATGAGTTAGGCTGCTGCCCCTGACTGCCTCTAAGGTAGTATGTGTGCTTCCTAGTGGGTACTGGGGGGAGAGTGGGGGACAGGGATATACCAGGGAGAGGGAGAGGTGGGATTACTTCCTGGGAAGGTGCAGTCCGGCCACTGCCATGACCACAAGGGAAGATGGGCAAGTCTTTACAGAAGGAATGTACGTGGAATCAGATTCAGAAATCCTTCCACCGCCCTGGGCTGAATGTTGGCTGGAAAGACACTGGCGGTCTGGCTCTGAAGCTTGCTTTGGAAAATGCTTCCAACCTGCACACATCCTGGCTCAAATGCCTCCAGGAGGATTATTACCTGGGACCTGAGCTCCTCTGCAAAGGCACCCTTTGGTCCCCACATCTTGGAAGACCAGGACAATCTCTCTCCTTGACTTGGTCAGGCTCATCCAGCATGAGGAGAGATGGCCAGGTTCCCTAAGGGCTGCCCCAAGATCAGGTGTCTTGCAGCGCCCATCTGTGTCTGGATCATGGGCAAAACTGCACCCCAGGAGATCCAGCCTAACATCTCCCATGGGGAACTGTTGTAGCAGCAGCGGCAGTAGCTTCGGATGGCCTACCATCAGGCGGGCACTCCTCTGTGTGGCATGACTGATACTTGGCTCTTCGGCCCAGGCAGTAGCTCCCTCCGTTCTGAGGCTCGGGGTCCTTGCACTCCCGGCTTGAGAACTGTACACCTCCTCCGCAGGTCCGGGAACATTCTCCCCAGGGTCCCCATGGGGACCAGCCTCCATCCACCACAGCCTGCAACACACACACATGGCACTTAGCCACGGGCAGGGCAAGGAGCCTTCAGCTCTCACGGCTCTGATCCCCTCACCTGGTTACTCTCGTCTTGGCACGTGGTGGCCACTAAATTTTTTTTGTGATAGAAAATTTCTAGATTACAAAGTAGTACTTGCTCAATATAACAAACGCAAACAACTTAAGAAGTCAAGGTTTTCCCTCCAATTTTCTAGTTCCATCCTGCTGTGTTGACATTTTGGTGTATATCCTTCCAAATACTTCTCAACACAGATACAAACATAGAGTAAATTATATCATTCATGCATTTCATGTACACAGACCAACTGTACTGGGAAAATGAGAGAGGATGTTCAATTTAAATAGTAGAGATGATTATGCCAGCCTTTTCCCTCTGTGTCTGGGAGTTAGGGTGAGTTGGGAGAGCCACTTGCATCTCAAAGTGTGATGCAGGTTTAGAGACAAGCACTTTTCATGCACTGTGGTGGCCACTATTTGTCTAATGACCTTGTGGTCTGCATGGCCGTACTCCCCAGTATCTAAGACTGTGCCTCACCCTTGTTAAGGGGCGTGGTAGAATATTTGTTGCAGGAATGAATGAATGAACTCGCATGGGTGTAAGGTTGGGTCTCCACTGAGGCTGATTTTAACTTCCAGGGACACTGTGGCAGTGTTTGGAGATGTTTTGGTTGCCATACCTGGTGGGAGTGCAGGATCTGTTCCTGGAAGTGGGTAGAGGTGAGGAAAGCTTCTTATCACCCTACAATGCACAGACAATGCCCCACAACCAAGAATTATCCAGCCCCAAATGTCGAGAGTGCTCATGTTGAGAATTCCTGCTCTGAAGGAACCATCACTGGGAAGTTTTGCTTCTCATCTACCAGCTACCCATTCCAATGTAGCAGAATACTTGGGAAATAAACAGAGTTGCTTCTAGTTTTATAACTGACCTAGGACAACAAAGCTCTGTCCTTGGTAGGTTCATATTTTTTTCAAAAATGCAACTAATTTTTAAAATATTATACAAAGAAACACTTGCACATGTAAAACAAAAAGTAAAAAAAATACAGAAAAGTGTAAAAAAAAAAAAAAAATAGCCCATTTAAAAAATACCACTACCCCGACAAAACTTTTGATGCTGTCTTCGTTGATATGCTTTCCTATTTTCTATGCACGTATAATCATAAAGATGTCTCTTTTTTAAACAAGGATATGCTTCTATTGTATATGTAGAACTTTATGATCTGCCTTTTCCCCTTAAAAATCCAGCATAAACGTCATTTCCCACCAACCTCTCACCGTATTTAGCTTGGCTCTGCTGCTGAGGATGGTCCCTTCAAGAATGTGGGAAACACACAGCACAGGAGCGGGTGTAGCTCGAAGGGTGGGCTCAGTCAATGGGGAGGATGGGAGCTGGCCGTGGATGAGTCCCACCCCTGATCAGGCTGGGAAGCCTAGCGTGTGGTTTGCTGGCCCACGCAGGCTCAGTTCAAAGCCTTTCTCCTGGGGACGGCCCTCTGGGGTGTACTTGGGCCAACCTGGTGGTCCAGAGCTGGGCCGGGACTAGGCTGGGAAATTCAGTGGCTGCTGTTTCATGGAGTTGGCTCAAGGGATGCTTGGGGCAAGGGAAGTGCGACCGGCCTCACAGCCCTCAAGTATTCAAAGCGGGGCAAAGAAGCGAACCATTAAAAAGCTCTTGCTGGCATTGCTGTGCTTTTCTTGCAGGCTTACTCCGTTACAGGCCAAGTTTGCTCTGCCTGGGCAGAGGCGGTTCTGGTTCCTTCCCCCTCCTGCTCTGGGCATGGAATTCCCACCACCCCCTCGTTCCCTGGCCTCTTGTGATGAACTCGGCTCAAACCAGGGCAGATTTGAACACTTGTTCCTCAACTCTTAATGTGCCTATTCTGCCACCACAGGGCTCATAACACAATTTACAATGGCTTCCATCTACAGTCCTTCAGCTAGAGTTGTTCACACCTTATCACCAATCCCTGTAAACCGGAAAGCAGTTCCAAAAGGAGAGTTGCCCAAAGGCCCAAGGCAAAGGCAGCCTCATTCCTTCCACGAGGACAGCCTCGAAGAAGGCATGTCCCGCTTGTTGGGATCAAAATGCTCTGGCTTGTGGTTAACAGCTCAGTGCTGCGACTTGTACCCCGGCCTCAAGTCTCTCAGCTCCTGGCTCTCAGGCTTTGTTCCCCTGCCCCTTGCCCCCTGCAGCCTCGGGGGCGACCCCTCACCTTGGGCTTTTCCATATCCCCCTCGGGCACACAGCTGCCATCCCAGCAGAGGTGCAGGGGCCCACAGGGTGTTCCATCAGCCCAGGGCAGGCTGCCATTCTTGGTGTGGCAGAGGGGCTGGGCACTGCTGTTGTGGCACCAGAGCTGGGCGCAGACGTCCTGTTCAGACGTGTTGGGGCAGTGACGGAAGCCTGGCCCGAAGATCTGTTTGCACTGTCGGTCCAGCTCGTAGAGGGTCCTGCGGCCTGGGAGGCCTGTTGGGAGGGGCAGGGCCGCCGTGGGGGCATCCAGGAGGCAGTCTCCTGAGCAACGGGGGAAGCAGAGGAGGGAGAATCAGGAGCGAGCCCGTCCTCTTCTCGAGGCCCTCTGGCAGCTCTCCACGGCCTCCCACTGCACCCGGAAATTCCTATGATCCGGATCGAAAGCTCTAGTCAGCAGGGCTTCCTTGACCTCAACCTAAAACCTGTCAACTCAATCATCTATATGGAGCTTATCCAAATTTTCATTATCGATGGCAAGTCTGTATTTAGGACTGGCTTTCTTCTGTCACCCAGAACACCTGGGGGTATGTCTCCTCCCTGACCCGTCAGGGTGTTCCTAGGTTAAAAATTGCAATTAGCTGGCATGCCCTAAGTCACAAGATAACTGGGGGTGTGAAGCTGCTCTTAAAAACCAAGCATGCTACACTTAAAAATGGTTAAAATGGCAAACTTTATGTTTTATATGTTATCATAATTAAAAAAGGAAAAACAGAAAACAAAAAACACATAGCATGCAAAACAAAGCCATAATACTAAAGTTTGGACGAGCTCTTATTTTTGGATCATACGTGTCCCTGTCTCCTGCAAAGGGAAGAATCCTGAATCCAGCTGTGTTTTCACTGCTTTACTCAACCACTGTTTTCACCGGCAGCCCCAACCCCCTTCTCTCTCATGGCTTGTTTGCTGCCACCTTTTCTGAGCTACCATCTGACCTCCAGCTCCAGCCTGGAACACTCTCTTCTCTCTGTTATTCTGCAAACATTCTTCAGTCCCTTTGTACTCCGTTCAAACCACCTTCTCCAGACAACCTTCCCAGACTAATTCCACCTGCTTCGCAACGTCTCTGCCAGCCCAGGTCAGGCTGCTGGGAGATGGGATGCGGCTGAGCATCCCTCTGGCTGGAAGTCCCCACAGGGGCATCTGGGAGGGGTGCGGGTCTCTGAGGTCTCCCCAAACCCTACGTGTCTATGACACCTCAGGACGCAGCCCAGCTGGGTTGCCCAGAGTGAGCACAGAGGCCGGCGGCGGGGAGAGAGTGGCAAGCCTGAGGGGGCCTACCGTGCCCGCCGTCGAGGAACTCCGTGATGTACATGGCGCTGCAGGGCGACCAGGGAACTGTCTTGTTCAGGTGGACGAACAGCGGCGCCATCATGTGATGCTTGTCCATGGGCCCGAAGAGCCGCTCACAGGGCTTGGAGTCATCGTGGGGCATGCTAAGGACGTGGCCTGGGGGAAGACAGGCTGTTCTCAGCACCCCCCAGCCAGCCCCACTCCCCTCCCAGCTCACCCTGGCCTGAGTGCCCTAGAACCTGCTCACGGTCTAGGCAAAGGGCTGCCTCCTTCCTCCCTCAAGATTCTCATCTCAGGCTTTCCTCTTTCGGGAAGCCTTCTCGGATTACTGAGAGGTATTGACATCCCTTAATTTTCTGCCTCAGCCCATCCTCCACTCACATTCAACTCTGTTATTTGCTCTCTCGCATGGCACGGTCTTTACAATTGACCTCCCCCTACATCCTTATAGCTTAGCTTTAGCCAAACCTTTGCTCCATGTTTGGGCCTTTTCCAGGTGACCTTTCATGATGGGCCAGGACAATAAATTTTAGTGTTTTGGCCATAAGCTCAGGGTAGGGGTGGAGTTATGTCCAAATACCTCTGTCAAAATCAGGAGGGGATGATGGCTAAACTGGAGGATGGCAGCTTCCTGCAGACCTGGGGTCGGTGGATTTGGAAGAGGCAGCTGACATGCAGCACGGCTTACCTAGCTCGTGGGCCAGCGTGTACGCCGCCTGCAGCCCCTCGTCCTCGATCACTGAGCAGCTCTTGCTGGGGTCGCAGATGGTGCCAATATCTGCCACTCCCAGGGTGTCACACATGCCCTCCTTCCCACAGAAGTTCTGCTTGGTGGAGAGAGAGACAGAGACAGAGACAGAGAGAGAGAGAGAGAGAGAGAGAGAGAGAGAGAGAGAGAGAAAGAGGGAGGAGAGAGAGAGAGTGAGGGGGGAAGGAAAGAATGAGCAAGAACAAGTGAGGAGAGTGAGAGAGTGAAAGAGAGAGAGAGAAGGAGAGAATAAGAGAGCAGAGAGAGCACCAGAGTGAGAGACAGAAAGAGGAGAGTGGGAGAGAGAGTATGCGGGTGCAGGTGAGAATGAGCGAGAACAAAGCAAGACCAAGAGTGAGAGCGAGAGAGCGTGGGAGAGATAGAAAAGAGAGGGTGAGTGCAGGAGAGAATGAGCAAGAACAAGAGAGAGAGAAAGAGTGAGAGAGTGAGTGAGAGAGAAAGTGAGAGTGAGGGACAGAGAGGTAAAGAGAGAGGGAGGAAGAAAGGGAGAGAAAGGGAGAAAGGGGGAGCAGGAGAGAACAAGCAAGAACAAAGGAGAGCAGAGAGTAAGAGGGCAAAAGGGAGGGGAGAGAAAAAGGGAGAGAAGGAGAGCAAGCGAGCAAGAGAGTGAAAGAGAGTGCGAGGGAGAGAGAGAGAGAAGGAGGGAGAGATAGAGAAGAGGAGAGAATGAGCAAGAATAAGCAAGAACAGAGAGAGTGAGAGACAGAGAGAGAGAGAGCAAGTGAGAGTGAGCAACAGAGAACAAGAACAGAGAGGGAGAGAGCATGCGTTTAAGTGTGGGTGGGCAGCGGGCCCCCAGGAGGGGATATGGGTGCTGGTGTGCCCTTAAACCTAGCCATTCACAGGTGACTCTTCCGTAAGACACTTTCCTGTGTTTGTGAAACTTTTTGAAGGTGGGAGAAGCCCCAGGAGGGTTTCACAGGCCTGGGCGTTTGACCCAGTGGCCCAGTTTCCTGGAAATTTCTGTCTCGTTTCTTGGCTTTGGACAAGCCAATTCACCCATTGCCCTGCCTCTCTAACTTGGAGAGTGACCCATGAAATTAATTTTTTAAAAAAGCAAAAACCACAGCGCCACAGCCCAGAAAATCTTCCTCTTTCTGCTCCTCTTGAAATGGAGATTTTTTTAAGTGGACTTGTTTCTCTTCCCCTGTGGGCAGTGTCCAAGGGCTGGCCGGGACCCGGGAGGCTGGACACGGTGGCCAAGAGTGCCTGCCCCATGCAGCCTCTTAATGCCTCAGTTTCCTCAGCTGTAAAAGGGAGATAAGGGCAGTGCTGCTTCACAGTTGGCCATGAGGCCTGAAGGAGGGAACAGGGCCTGGCACCGATGAGTCTGTTCTCTCGCCTCCGGGAAGCTGTTCGCTTAAATCACGCCAGCTCGGTGGGCAGCCTCCAGGCTTGGGGTTCCTGAGGAGACCCCCCGGTTACCTGCCCCTAAGTTTAACAGCCTCTCCCTTGGCAGCTTAAGCCCCTTTGCTTTTGCTATGACCTCAGCTGACAGCTGGCGACGAACTTTTGGAAAAGAGCCCTCGTGAGATTCTTCTCCTTCCTCACAAATACCTCACGCTCCGATTCTTGTCCTCATGACCTCCTCCTCCTCCTGCTGCTCATGAGGCCGCTGGCGTCCAGCTGGGGCCAGCAGGGAGCCATTTCCCATGTATGGCAGGTGGCGTGGTCCTTCCTCGGCCTGCCAGGCCCGCCGCCCCCACCCCCGGCCCCCGGGTTTCCGGGCCCAGCTCGCTGACCTGTCTGGTGAGCAGGATGGCCGTGTCATAGTGCTCCGGGTGGCGGTCGCTAGGGTGGTTGAAATGCTGCTGCCAGCTGCAGAAGCTGCGTAGCGTGAGCCCCCCATTGTCGGACACTTCTGGACCCTGTTTCTCATCGTCTACAATCAGCACTTTGACCACCACCAGGTGGATGGAGTTCCCGATGCTGGGGTGCTTGTAGATCTGGGCTGCCACGGACGCCAGCGTCAGGACGTGGGTCTACCAGGAAGGGGGGGCCAGGGAGAGGGAAGGGTTAACTCGGCAGCCCTCTGCCTGCCTGCTGTGGCTGCGGGTTTCTGCACTGACTCGGCACCTCCTTTCAGATTCACCTCACCCAAACCTCGAGACCTCTGCCATGTCCCCCCTTCATTTTACAGAGACGACAACCCAATCGAGGCTCAGGAACTGGCCCGAGGTCACAAAGCTAATCAGTGCAGAGCCAGAATCTGAACCCAGACCACCTGGCTGCAAAGCATGTGCATTTAACATCCAGATCCAAGCCGTTGGGTCCGGGAGCCCCCAGTCACCAATGGCCATGTGAGTCGAAATGAGTTGAATTAACAAAAATTAAAATTCATTCATTCCTCAGTTGCACTAGCCCCATTTCAAGTGTGTCTATAGCCACCTGTCTACATGCTTGAGCAGAGGGACCATTTCCATCATCCCAGAAAATTCTACGGGATCGCGCTGCTTATGGGGCCTTAACCTGGACACCAACTGTCTCCTCCCCTGTGCTCCTACCTCACCCCTCCCAGGTCTCATCCCAGAAGCAATGGTCTCAGGGCACAGGTTAGGAGAATCTCCATCTTAGGATCCAGCGGAGCATTTTCCTGATGTCTCTTGAGAATGGCTATCCTGAAAGCTTTGCTCGAGTAAGCACCACTCACAGTAGCTCCCCTGCAGCGGTCATGGGACAGGCCCTTGAGATGTGCCACCTCCCTTCTTTCCCACAATAACACCATGAAGCAGGTGCTGCCCATCTCCCTTTTACGAGCAAGGAGGTGGCAGCTAAGGTCTAAGGCCACGCAGCTATTCCAGTCGGAACGCCAGCCCAGCTGTGTCTACCCCCCCCCCGAAGCCCATGCTCCTTCCAGGAAGTTTCTCAAAACTCGGCCTCCTCCTCTGCCTGGGGGGCACTGAAGGGTTTATTCTCTTCTGTCTGGAGCTTGAAAGAATCCCAGTGGCCCTGGGATCACACCTGCTGCCAGTTCCGCCCAAGCAGCTACATCACTGCTTGGCTTCTAGCCTTTCCATAGGCTGCCAACCGCTCCCATGCTGGATTCCAAGGTTTGGAGTGGAAGCCAGATGGGAGCTCGCTCTCCCGCCTTGGGACTCTTGAAGTGGGTCCTCTTGGGTTATTTTGCAGAAGTGAGGACAAAGGGGAAGAGCAAGGCACTGCCCTCGGCTAGGAGTGTGTTCTGCCAGGATGGCCCAAGTCTACTTGCCCTGCGTCTCTGAGCCTTCGAGCTCCTGTAATCTTCCTCTTCTGTCTCCTGGGGTCTGGAAGGTGGGAGGGAAAGAAGGGGAAAGGAGGGGAAAGGCTGGAGAGTGCCATTCCGCGGTACGTGGCCACGTGTGGGAGTTCCAGACAAATCCCATTATTTGTGAATGGGATCTGTCTGTTGACCCCGCGGGCACGCAGCCAGGTATTTTGTAAGCCTTACCAACAGGGGTTGGCAGGTTACTTAGCCCGTCAAGCACTCCAGCTATGTTTAGGCCGATGTAAACATCTTATCAGCAAAGCTGAAACTTGGCCCTTGCTCCTGGAGCGGATTCCTGAGGAAAACAAGCAATCAAATCATTATGCAACTGGGGGTGGGTGGTGGTGGTGGTGAGAGTTTAAGAAAAGCAGCTTGCTGAGGCCATTCCTGGCTAGGTCCTCCTCCCTGCTTCTAAGGGGTAGAAGGGCTCCTGGTCTTGAATTTTAGGAAGGGAAAGGATCTGACAAGCCAGGGACCAACCCCTGAAGTTTCTTCTGAGGCAACCTGTCGTCACAGGGGTGCCTTCTCTCTGTGCCTCAGTTTCCCAGTCTGAAAATTGGGGATGATATCTTACAAAGAAGGTATGAAAAGAGAAGAGATGCTGGTGGCTAAAACAAGAAGGGCCAGCACTGAAGACCTAAGGCTGAAGAAGGGTCCGTGCTCCAGAGGGACCACATCATGTCCTCAGTGAGAACCAAGGGGAAATGGCCACCAGCTGCTGCTTGAGGGTGTCAGCAGCTTCCCAACACTACACATTTATAGACGTTCACTTTTTCAGGGTGCCTCCTCCTCAGTAGTTGAGGGAGTTCCTACAATCATCTGTTCCAGGCTGACAGACTTTGCTTCCAGGCAGTGGGTTGGACTTGAGGGCACTTTCAGGTGCCTTCTGGCTTCTGACTGTCTCAGAAGATAATTTTCATTACATGAGGGACACCAAGGCTATGCGGTTCATGCTCATTTTAAAATCCCAGGTCTTGCTTCTGTTTTCCTCCACTTGGCTCTTCTTTTCTCTCTGAGCTTCTGGAGACTGGACCCGCGGCTTGCTGCCACCGACCCTCTGCTGGGCTCTTTTGAGAGGCAGCCGTGGGAAAGCTTTCCACTGGCAGTGCAGCTCGCGCTCACGAGAGGGAGGAACCGCCGAACCCGGGGCAGGGCCGGTGGCACGACTCTGTGAGCCTCTGATTCTCGGCCAAGCCTCTGGGCCAAGAGGGCAGGCCTGACGTACCATCGCCCAGGGAGCCGGCTCAGAAAGCGGTCAAGGAAAAGGTCAGATCACTTGCTCCACCATCTGGTGCCTATTTATACCCTCCCTGTACAACACACAAGTACAGGGTGCTGGCCGAAGAATGTGGACAAGATCTGCCATCCCCCGTCCCTCCCCCCCCCTGCAACCCCCACACCCCTGGGTGGACACAACTTTCAAAAATCACGCCAGGAGCCTCCGAACACAATATTAGCCCTGCCTGCGGATGGTCAAACCACCCAGCTCTAGAAGCACTCGGGGACCTCACTCCTTTAAGTGGGAAGGTGGGCCTCCTTTGTTGGTGCCCCCGGGACCTGGGAAAGAGAAAAACACCCTGTCCAGCTTGGCTAGGGCATCATCCTCTTTGAGTCTTCGTGATACAGACCAAGAGATTCCTCCCATGGAGCCCCTGGGACAGCCAAAGCCAGCTCTGGTGGGCCTGGGGCCAGATGTGCTTCCTCCCACCACACCCATCCCTTTTGTTTTGCTCCTTTGCTCATCACACAGTAGGTCCTACCGTTCTTCCCTGCAGCCCTCCTGGAGTGGCCAGTATAGGAAGAGGAGCTCAAAGGGGGCGCTCCAACCTCAACAACTGGCACCACTGCTTCTCCTGCCTGGGGTCTCTCCACGGCTGAGACGGTGCTGGGGGTGTGGGGGTGGGCAGCAGTAAAGGAGTGATGGTGGGGGGAGGGATGAACAGAGATAGCCTGCATCTTTCCTTATTCTCACCCCAGCAAAGAGAGCTGTCCCCTTTCCAAAGCAGGCTCTTGGGCAGAACTGCAAGGAGCCATCAGCCTTAAACATTTTGAGCTGAAGCAAGCTGGAAAGGTTGAATCTGACCATGCTGCCTCCACACCGACAAATGGTTCCTGTCATCGAGGGCAACTGTATCTCTAGGAGTGTCTCTGCTTTGCTGAGCATGTGCCATGGGCCAGGCACTGGGGTGGTGCTTTCTGTGTCTTATGACATCCTCAAGACAACACTAGGACATCGAGATACTTGGTCTCATTGTGCTGGTGAAGAAATCGAGGTTCAGAGAAATAGGCAGCTTGCTCAAGGACATTTTTCTATTTCCCTCCAAACTCTATGCTATAACTCACCACACCAACTGCAACTCATCTCTGCTGCTGTGAGGAAAACTCCAGCCAAGCCCAAACAAACCTAAAGCAGGCAAGGCAGTGAGCTTGCTTTAGCCTTGCCCGTGCTCCCCTGGAGGGTGGTGGTGAATTAAGAGAGCGTTGGATATTAAGACATTTTCCTTGGGAAATAGCTCACATCTTCGATCTCTCTGATTGTGGTAGACACAAGGGATGGAAAAGACCCTCATACTTTTGCCAGTGGGCAGAACATAATTCACAGGGATATAACACTCATCTTTTGTCTGTGAAGACTTGGGCAGCTACAGAGCTACTAGTTGAGGCAGGGCACCTATAAGGTTTATCATCAAAGCCAGGACAATTCTGAGAGGAAAAGAGGGTGTTATTAATAATTATGCCAGAACAGGCATAAACTGGGACTGTGTGGGGCCAACTGAGACGTATGGTCACATTTGAATTACGGCTTGTGGGATATACTTTCCCCAGAGGGTGTGGGTAAGGGGAAGAAGAAAAGGCTGTGACTTAGCTCTTCCCTGGAATCTCTCTCTAGTAGTCCAGCATCTTGGGGAATCTTCTGGTATGCTAGGCCCTCTGGGCTAAAAAGAGAATTCAGAAGCTCAGCTCAGTACTTCCCAGCTGAGCTTCTGGCAGGACAGACTTCCCAGACTCAGAGTGGGGCACTGGCCAGCTCACTACTCACTGCTTTCAGGCTTCAGTGTTATCCAGGCTCCAGTTAGCGAGGTGGTCCCCTCCTTTCAGAAAGCCCCTTTTGTCTGAACTCCTTGACTCTGAAGCCAGATAAGAAGGTGGGAGGCAGAGGACCCTTTTGTCAAGGGATTTAGTGAACTCAATTGTACTGAGTTCTGGAAAACCCCATGGTAGCTTAGCAGTGAGAACAGCCTCGAGCGTAGCTAATTCTCCTTTCATCCTTGGAGGTGGTTTTGTCTCAAGATAGGGCCTCCCATCTCAGCTGGTTGTCTTTGGACTGCTGGACTTTATGACCCATTCCCAAAACATGGACGAGTGCCAGAGGGTAAACAAAGTCACAAAGTCACAGACCTTCCTCATGCTGTACCTGCAGCATGGCATGATACAAAGAGTGCTGGATGCTGGGTTGGGAAGGCTTGGGTCACTGACCCAGCTCTGCCATTTACCAGCTGTGTGACCTTAGGGAAGTCCCATATCCTCCTCGATTTCTTCCTCTGAGCCTTCTGCCTCCCTCACAGGCACTTCTGTTGCGATGCTGTGGGTGAAACCACTCTGGAAAGTGTGTCCACTCAGAGACTGGCCTCCTACATGGTGCTGGGACTTCCAGAAGGTAGTGTCATGAACCATCATGAAAGCCTGATGCTTAGGATAGAGTTGATGACTCAGTGATCTAGTTCAGCTGTCTCGCTTTACAGAGGAGGAAATCCCAGCCCCGAGTCTCTTTTCACCATCACCTAACCCTGCATTGCTAATCCACCACCAAGTGCCTTCCATTTGTGTGCTGGACCCTGCCCAGCAGCCACTTTGGTCCCAGGACTTGATATTCCCTCTTCTTTCAGCTGTGCTCATGGACCAGTTTTAGAAGCCTAGGGGACTGAGCTGAGCCATTCCAGTCTATCCTGAAGCATCTTCACAGCTGGGGAGGATGTCAGAGCAGAGGAGCCAATGGGTGGTCACGGTAATGGCTGTACCTCAGCCCCCTCTTCTCCTCAACATAGGGGCGGCAGGAGCGGAGGCAGGCTAGGGCATAATGACATCAAGGTGCGGGGGTGGGGTGGGGTGGGGTTTCTTTCAGGTGTAAGTAGACCCCTGGGAAGAAGAACCTGGTCTAATCAGCTCTCCTGCTCCATGTTGATGGACTTGGGTGCGGAGGTACGTGTGTGTGTGTGGCTGTGAGTGACCTGGAAGTGTGTGTATGTGGGGGTGGAAGGATGGGCCATCAGGGCTAGGTCTTCGTGCCACCAAGTCCCTGAGTATGGCAGTGCTCTTGGGTGGTACCTGGATCTCAAGCTGAATTGCACCAGCCCAGCTTGGAAGCATGCCTGCCTGTAGACAGCTGTGACGTCTGCAGGGGCCAAATGTGTCCTTGAGGTACACACCCAGGATCTCCAGTGCCTCGGTACTAAGTTGAGAAAGTGAGATGATAGAAGAGCTCCAGGGAAGATTCATTGGCTCTGAAGATGGAAAAACAATGACTTTCCCTCCCTGTTGCTTCCCTTTTTCTTACTGGCTTTCCTACCTCTTGGTTCTCAGGCAGATGTCAGAAAAGGGTCTAGAGGTGGGAAGGGGCCCATCTCAGCCCAGGTTAAAATGAGTGCCCTGTGAGGCCTGGCACCTGGGAAGATCCCTCTCCTCGCCCCTCTCTTGCGCCAGAGAAAACAGTAAATCAACATAGATGCCTTAGAGCTGCCTTTCCCTGGAGAAGCAAAGACCATTAGAACGAGATTGCGAACGAGAGCGAGAGCTAGCGAGCAGGTGCACGAGAGAACAGGTGGGTCTATTTCCGGTTTTTACTGTGCGGTAGCCAAACACGCAGCCAGATGCACCCCTCACCCAGCATTTGCTGCGCTGCTCCATCCAGAGCGCATTTCCCAGGGGTTGCGGGGTGGAGGAGATCGAGTGAGGGGCAGAGAGCACACTGCTCCTTGTCTGACTATTCTGCCCAGGCGAGGTACAGGCCCTTGGTGTCTCCACCAGGCAGGTGCCTGCTGAGGCAGGAACAGGATCCCCGGCCAAGGATGCCATTACTGAACAAGCGCTAACTACGCTGCGGCCGCTGCCAGGTCTCCTGTTTCAGGGATCTCTGCCTCTCTGGGTGGGTCGCCTCTTCTCACCTGGCAGCTCTCCAACAGCCCTTACACTTCACCAGGTCCTTGGGGGGAGAAGTGGGGCTCAGGGTGACACGGACACCTCCTACTTAGTCCACAGCATCTTTGAGTCTAGTTAGAAATGGTCTTGCTCCAGGACTCATCTCCTGGATGTGGTGGAGAGCTGTCTCAGTTGAGAGCAGCTGGGTTGGACCAAGTGCCCTTCTGGCTCCCGCAGAAACAGTCACTGAAAGAGTTAACCCAATCCCTTCTCCCCCTCCCCTTTCCAGGGAATCTTTGGTTTCCTGGGCTGTGCCCCCAGGCAGAAGTCCTAGTCCCCTCCCTTCTCGCACTGGATACTGGCAATGCCAAGTTCTGTCGCGGCTGAGCGCCAGGCTGGCGAGGTAGCCTGTGCCCCTTGATCAGAACCAGCTGGGCACAGAGAGGAGTGAGCAGCCCCTCCAGGTTCAACTCTCTCCAAAGGAAGTATTTTACTCATGGCCGCCTGGGTTCTGTCCCTAAAGGGAAGGAAAGAGCCACCCCCCCACACACACACCCGCCTTTCCTTCAGAACCTGGCAGACCTGGGGTCTGCAGAGAGCTGAGGAAATTGGGGACAGGGGTGGATGCTGCTTCCCCAAAATTCCATTTTCATCTCCGTGGGGAGAGGCATGTGCGGGGGGGGGGGGCGCTTTCCATCCTATTTTCAGCTTGCTTTGCCGTGTGCTGCAGGAGATGGGGGCGCGCTGCATAGTGGAGGGCGTGCCAGGACCCTCGCTCTATATTGGTAGGGACCCTGGGGGAGGAGCAGGAGGTGGCCGAAGCGAAGACATGCGTTCCAGGGCTTTCTTCGAGAGGAATCGCTTGGGAGGTCGAGGACCGTGAAGGTGGGACTGGGAAGAAGGGAAGAACCGGGCGACCCCGGGGAAGGTTCTCCTACCTGTAGGTCTGCCCCATAGAAGGCGGCCATGGACGCATCGGCCACCAGCAGCGTCTCCACGAAGCGAGCTTCCGACACCAAGCGCTTGGTCCGACTCGTGGCCCCCAGGGCTGGTGGGAGCTCGCCGGTGCCGTCTGCCTCGTAGCCTTCGCCCTCGCCCCCTGCATCCTCGTCCTCCCACTCGCTGTCCTGGGGGGCCCGCTCTGGGCCGTCGGGCGCTCCGGGCGCGGGGCCGGTCCCCCAGTGCTGCAGGCGGTGCGGCCGCTCGAGAGGCCCCCCGGGGCGTTGCGGCTGCACCGTGAACTCCTCGCCGGCCAGGAGGAAGGCGCCGCGCAGCCCGCCGCACAGGCTCACGGCCGCCAGCGATCCGGGCTCCCCGTTCACTGTGCCGGAGAAGAAGCAGCCGCGCACCCCGCGCGCGGCGCCGACCGGCCCGCGGGGCGCCCCGAGGCGCTGCACGCTGAAGGCGGGCGCCAGGAAGCGCGCGTCGGGCGCCAGGCGCAGCTCGAAGGCCCGGCCGAAGGCCGACAGGTGGACGCGGAGCTGGCCCGCACTGCCCGTCCGCGGTGCCGGCACCACCAGCTCCCAGGCCGGGCCCTGAGCGCCGGCGCCGGCCGGGGCGCCGCGGGCCAGCGGCAGCAGCAACAGCAGCAGCAGGAGCGGCCAGCGGGGGCCGGCGGGGCCGCGGGGCATGGGGGCTGCGGGCGGCGGGGCGCGGGGCACTGGGAGGGCGGTGGGCAGCGAGCAGGTGCGGCCCGGGCGCCCGACGCTCGCCCCGGGCAGAGCGAGGCAATGATCGGTGCAGCCGCGAGGCGCAGGGTGCAGCCGCGGGGCGCCGGGAGCAGCGCGGGACCCCCGGGACCGTACTGGGCTCCAGGAGCAGCGCGGGGCGCCGATGCTGCGCGGGGTGCCGGGAGCAGCGCGGGGCCTCGTTGGGCCCGAGCGCCGCGCGCGGAGCGAGCAGCTGGAGCCGCGCGTCCTCCGCCCCTTTCCTGCGCAGCGCGCCGGCCCCTTCCCCGCCTTCTCCTCCTGCTCCTCCCCACTCCGCCACTCCCGAGTGGGCTGCCGACCTCCGTATTTATACTTCCTTCCCGGCTTTGACATAAGAGGTTTATTTTTGATCTCTCACTATTCCCGTTTCCCCTCTCCAGGGATCAGAGAGAAAGGAGAAAAAAAAAAAAAAAGGTCTAAATGTAAAACCAATCGGGAGTCAGCGGGACCCGTCCTCCCCCGCTCCCCTCCCCTTAAGCGTCAGCTCCAACTTTTTTCCCCTTTCCTTTATGCGCGCCCTCCTACTTTAACTCCTCCAGTGCTGGGCTGGAGCTCCCGGAGAAGATACTCCGGTCGCTCCGTCGTCTGGTCCAGGGGAGAGGACACATCAACGAAGAAGCTCCTGCACCTCTGCTCTAGTGTTCGGATCCCTGCAGTCACTCCCGAGACCCGACTGTGTCAGAAGAGGGGTCTCAGGAGAAGGTTCCAGAGCTTTTAATTGTAAGGCCGAAGAGGTGGGTGGGAAAGGTCACTCTAGAATCATGCTCTCCACTCAAAACGTCGGGCGCCCGGGGGAAAAAAAATACCACCCGGATCAAACTGCAAGCGCTCTGTTGCTGCCAAGTCCTGAGGCTCAGGGGGCAGAGTGGTAAGCCCCCCGCTGCAAGCAGAGAGGTTGGCAGCAACGTGGGATCACCCCAAGGGAGAATTAGAGTTTCCCATGGAGGGAAACAGAACCCCAGGAACTGCATGCCTGGAGTCCCCAAACCTGTTTTCTCTTTTGGAACACTGTTCAGTTGCCTGGGGGGGTAAGTGCTTCATGCAAGGTGATAGCAAGCTCCCTTTCCCTGCACTGCGCAGAGTTCCAGGTACAAATAAATGCATGTGAAGGTTTATTCATTCTGGTACCATGTGGCCAGTTCCCCCATGAGGGTGGACGAGATGGGCCTGGCACCCAGCAACCCAGGGATGGCAGGGTCTACAGGCTTCTCTTTCAAGACGCCACAGCTCTCAACACCAGGCTTGATGGCACAGCTTTGGATTGGATTCTGGATCTCCAAATACAGGTGCCAGAGTCACCCCCTTCTGCCTTTTCTCTGAGTTGTCAGTGTGGGAAACCCTTTGAGGCCATCACTAAAGAAATCCAGGACTCCTTGAAGTCCTTTCCCACCTCACTCACTCCCAGTTCTCTGCCTATCCCCGGGCACTGACAATTGAGGTCATCTCTGTTGCTTTTTTTAGCCCATCCATCTCTTCTGGGTAGCTGGTGAGTTTCAGAATTCCTGTTACCTCCAGAGAGGAGGCTACCACAACCTCAAAAGCATTTTTGCTAAAACAGGATCCAGGGGAAGCCTTGCCTGGAGTTTTAGGAGACAATCCATTCCCTCCTAGTGTCCCTTCTCTCTGCTTTCTCAGAAACAGGGCAGGAAGGCTAAATTCGATGAAATGTTGCAGAATCTCCTTTCCTGGATAACTTACAGGGTAAGGATAACTTGAGTCTAGAATGTTTTGGGGAAACACTTCTGGAGGGAGGGGAATTGGAAGAATGTCCTCTTCACCTTTTTTTCCAAAGATGAGCAAAATGCCTCATCTCAGCACAACAGTGTACTAACCCTGGGACAATCTGATCTGGGCAGGCGAGGAATAATCCCATTTTCCTTCAGGGCTCTTAGGACATTTCCATCATCAGTCTTTGCTTCTTGAAGCCCCTTAGTCTTCATTTTGCCAAGTAAGATTCCCGATTTTAAAAATAGCAATGAGAGCCTATAGGTTTTCTTACTTTGTCCTTGGTAAGCATCAGGGAAGAGTGGGATGAATGCGGTGTACAGCCATCTCCCCCACCTCCACTCTCCTGAATGCGTATTAATGGGGGGAAGTAGGAGATTTAACCAGACTAGCAAGTCTTGAATGCATATGGGGCCCTCTGATCTCCATTGGGAAGGCACTGGTCTCTGGAAATTTCTTTTTTTAATTAATGAAATGCTCCTAAGGGCAGTCCTTTGGAAGTTCTCTTTGGAGAGAGAAGTCAGTTGGCGAACCCTGGACTTTGTCCTGTCTCATTTCAACAACAACAACAACAATATAACAACAATTGTTGGCTGCCCCTATCCCCCACCCCAGGGTTCACCCTCTGGGGGAAATGTGCCCTGCTGGTAAGGTAACTTCCAGGGTGGGTGGCACCTGCCATTTCCAATGCAACCACAAGGTGTCACGCTTACCTTAGCTATGATTAAAACAAGAGCCTGTGCGGCCGGGCCTAAAAAAGGGTCTGTGATTTGTAGGGAAAGTCCATGTAGAAATGGCAGATGAAAACAGTACAACAAAACAAACACCTACAAAGCAGCCAGTGAAAATCCCAGAAGGGCTTCCCAGGTTACTGCTTCCTCCTGTCCCCCAATATATAATTACAGCAGGGGTTGTCAAACTACGGCCTGCAAGCTAAATCCTGCTGGCTGCCTGTCTACTAGCTAAGATTTTTTTTTTTTTTTAAATGGTAGGGAAAGAAAAAGAAAAAGAAAAAGAAAAAGAATAATAATATTTCATGCCACTTAAAAATTGTATGAAATTCAAAATTCTGTGTTCATAAATAAATTCATATTGGAATGCAGCCACACCATTCATTTACGTACTTGGTGAGTTTATGTTACCAGGGCAAGGTTGACTAAGCTTAAAATATTTACTGTCTGGCCCTTTAGAGAAAAACGTTTGCTGACTCCTGAATTACAGTAAAGCAGCATTAATTTCAATTCCTCAAATTTGGGATGTGGGTTTACTTGGGCTCAGTGTATATGGTTCTTACGGAATAAGAAGCTTCAAAGCAATGCCTGCTCAGATTAGGAAGGGGAAACTAGATGGAAAATTAAAATAAAAATATCTTTATTATGTCCTTAATTCTGTACCTAGAAATTAATCCTTATTTAATTAGTCCTTAAATAATTAAAGGACTTTTATGTTTATGGTGTCTATTAAGTTTTAGCTTTTAATGAAGATACACTATTTCTTAGTTTATAACTAGAATTATATATAGAATATATCGTAAATTTATAGTGGTTACTAGGCTCTGGTATTCTGTAGAATTCTAGACTCTTTAAGACTGGAAAAGACATCTAATCTAATCTACTCCCACCCACATTTTGCAGAAAAGAAACAGAAATCCAGAAGTTTCAGTGTCTTGCTGAAAGTCAATTAGTGGTGTATTTCCCCCCCAAATGTTATGGTACCCCTCCATGAAGAGTACCATTGACTCAATGCGTAAGCATAAACGAGTGTTTCTATGTGCACGTACATTTCTTTTCTAAAGAAAGTGTGTTGCTCTAAAATTTTATTTGCAATCCATACTTTCTCTTAACATTGAGTGCTTACTATGGGCCGAGCATTGCTCCAAGCACTTGTTTCCATTTAATTTAATTTTCACTTAATCCTCAGTAATTATTGCTTCTGTTTTTCAAGGCCTTGCTGTGGTCCATGTACTGCGCTGAACAACTCACAAACATCATCTCCCACCATCATCATGGCAACCCATGAAAACACATATTAGTAATGAGGAAAGAAGTTTCAGTAACTTGCTTGGGGTTGACCAGGTAATAAGCAGTGGAGAGAGAATTCTTAGCCCAGGTCAGATTCATTAACATGCCAACGAAATATTTTTCTGGTAAGATTGTCATACACTGAATTAGTTGCCCTTGGAGTAGAACCAAAGATGAAATCATCGGATTTCAGAGCTAGAGGGATAGGCTCTCAGAGTTCACCTAAGCGGATCTCCTTCAGGCTGGTGCATCTTTATAGCTCTCAAACGGAATGAATAGCTCTTCCCAAAAGCCGTTTATAGCACTTACATATAAATGCATTTGTTTCTTTCTAAACAAAACACAGTTCCTGTCAATCTTCTAGAATGTTGGCTACTGTGCCATGCCTGTGACCCACCCCTTTACAGCCTGCTGAGAACACATCCCAGGCTGGCCATGCTTGAGTTTTAGCATGTGTGCTGATGTTTGCCTTGTATTCCTTTGATGTGCAGGTCTTTGTGATAGAGGTCTGTATGTAGGCAAGCATTCTATCTTTTTTATCTGCTTAATTCTTTCATGGCCCTAAATATCCTTTCTTCTGGAACTTTTGGAGAATTACTGAGTATTTGCGAAACCATTCATTCATATTCTTGAGCCCGCTTTAAGTTCAATCCCCTAGCTTCTGTGAAGTGCCAGGTCCTCTGATTACTTTTCCTACTTTTCTTTGGCTGCTCTTGCATTCCCATAGAAAGCCTTAATTAGCACGCCACCAGTCCTGTCAGCTATACCATCGATGGCCAGATCCAGTACAAACATTCGTGCAATATTGACATTGACTTTTGCTTGCTAAAGGGATTTTTTTAATTGATTCAAATACATTGAGAAACACACACACACACACACACTCACACACACACGGACATTTTTTGTTCTTGCTGTTTGTATTATCAGTGACTAAGTGACAATTTCAGTGACCAACTGACAAGTACGGGGCTCAGGCCTGGGTGGTCTAATATGAGCAAGACACATGGGTAAGTTGTCCAGGAGTCCACATGAAATGCACCTTGCGGTCTAGTGTAACTGGCCAATAAGAGCCACTTGCACATTTGTGAGGGTTGCACGTCATCAGAACCACCATGGTGATGACAACAAAGAGGCGTGGGCGTGCGTGCCTGACCACTTTATGGCCAGCAGGTGTCACTGTTGGAATTTGGGCTTGATCCTCTTTTTAAAAAATTACTTTCAGAGAAACTTTTTCAAAAGGTAGAAATCTCTACTGTCAGGGCATGCAAGTCCGAGAAAGCAATCCTTCAAAACTGGACAAATAAAACAGTGACGTGATCATCACATTTCTTGCAATCCCTGGACATATTTGCAGGAGTCATCGCTGTGTCTTGTTGAACACAACTTGGGTCTCTCCCCTTCTTATAGCCCTTTTTTCACCTTGACTTTTTCACCTTTATCAGATCAGTTTCTCTTGATTCAAACGACCAGGCAGGCTGGGGGAGCTGGCCAAGCTGAGCTGTCTCCAGGGTCTGGGACCACCTTAATCATGAGAATAGCTTAGTTTCTCTCTACCCAGGGCAATTCTTAACCCAAACAATACATTTTCCCCAAATCTTTGCTATTGATTTCAACCACCAGATGGGAGTCTCACCACATTCCTTTTATAGCTGATGTAAGAAAAGGGTCTGAAGTTGCTCTAAGTGATTGGTCTAAACATTTCCAATAATATATTTTTCTTAGGGGTGTATCAACTAGCAAAACTGCATCCTATTCTCCACGTTTTAGAAGGGAAGGAAAGAGGGAGGAAGGCAAGGAGCTGGGATCTTCAGAATGGAGGGCAATTTTGCAGAGCATTTGACCTGTCTATTCAAGGCTATCGAGGAACTTATACCTCAAACTAGGAATAACAGGAGGAAAGTGCTGTCCTTTGACTCAATGCCTGAGCACAATCGAGCATTTCTATGTGCACATACATGTCATATATCCAGTTTTTACAAATGACATTATGTATTCACAGGGAGTTAGAATATGAAGTGTTAAGAAGAGTACGGGGCACATAGCAAGCACTATATAAAATGTTATTTTCTAACATCATCATCATCATCATCATCTCCCACCTGACCTGGTAGAATAGTTAGTTGTAAGGAAGTTGAGGAAAACAAGAAGGTATTCTGTAGATGTATGTGTTTTGGCATCTGTCTGTGTGGGGAATAATAACTTTGTTTTTGACCTGTTAGGTACTCTCTGGCACTATGGAGGTAGATACATGTAAATAAATCCCTGGCAGTGATGGGGACAGAAATGCAGATTCAGAAGCCAAATGTAATGACGGTATAATTGAAGCTGTGAGTGGGAATGCATTTGGCTTTACGAATATCGGAAATTTGGGGTTCTCCGTCTTCCCTGTTTTAAGTCTACCCATCTTTGCAGGTTTCCCTATTCCTCCACTTTTCTCTCTTTCCACCCTTCGAGGAGCATGGGAGAAAGATGCCCCTCCAATCACTCCTGACTTCTCCTCTCCCCTTACCCCTGGGCCTCCCCCAAAGCAGCAGGCACGCTTGGGTTTCCTTTATGGAATGTAGCGACTTTCACCCAGATTGGGCCCAATGATTTCCATGGGTCCTCCCCTTGGCCCAGCAGGAGACTTGGGGCCAAGGATGGGGTTCTCAGCTCTGTGTCCTCTCCACATCACATTGCCTTTCCCTCTCTCATAAAGAGCTGAAACTGGGCCCGTGAGTTTGAGTGCTGGGACCAAGGCCACAGAGCTGTCCGCAGTCAAGGTGGCATGGGATCCAGGCCATGGGACTCGCTGCTTGTATTTCAGCATCACCTGAACCCAACTGAGCCAGCTGTCTTCATTTGGACCTCTTCCTCCTTGTTTATTTGGTTTTCTTATTCAGTTAAAAAAAAAACCTTGCACTACAGAGGCCTTCAAAGTGTTTGACTTTGGGCATATTTAGTGACTTACAAATGAGTGTTTCACCCTGTATGAAACTGTCTAAGAATGTGAAGGTATCTGTCGTGTTGCCTTCAAAGATGATGGAGAGAAAGGAAAGGGCTTGGCCTTAGGACGAGAGTGGGATTTAGGGCACCATGTGCCAGGGGTGGAAGGGGAAGGGGTGGGGATGGACATGGCTGATACACTTGCGTGGAAAAGCATTTTAGTTAGCATCATGCTTCCCACTTTGAAGGCTTTTTTCATATCTTGCCACGTGCATGTGTGTGTACATATTCTGGTGGGATGGAGGGAGAAATGGTAAACCTTTTCCATTTCTTCTCTTCCTTATATTTCTTCTCTTGTTCCCATCTATGTGGCTCCCTCCCCAGGCTCCTCTTGTCTCTTTGGATTTTAGGCAATTTTCTCCTCTTTCTGAATTTTTCTTCTTTCTTCCCTTCCTTTCTCATCTCCTCACTTTCTGTGTTTACATTCTCAGTAAGTAATTACATAAACCTATTCAGCATCTTAAATGGACCTAGGCATTGGGGGCAAAGAAATGCAAAAGACAATTTCCATGTTTCGATCATTTCTTTCATCAAGACAGCTCTTCTGATCAAAGAGAAAGTTAAATAACCAAATAATCTATATATAAAAGTTTAGGCAAAAAACCTGGTATACAGAATAGGAATTCAGTAAACATTTATTGATTGAATTAGTTAATAAGTTATCAGAGTTCAGAGAAGGTAGTCATACCTGTGTTTTGGTGGGCACAGCTCAGGTTGGGAAAAGTTTCATTGGAGTAATATAGATATATATATATATATATTTTTTTTCTATCTGGTTGCGTCATTGTCTTTTTGGTGCGTTGCCTCTCTTCGTGCCGGTCTGGGATGCTTTTTTCTTTTTTTACCAGGAGGGCCCGGGGATCAAACCTGGGTCCTCCATATGGTAAATGGGAGCTCAATTGCTTGAGCAACAGTTGCTTCCCTGGAGTAATATTTTTATTGGATTTTGATAAATGAGTAGAAGTTCTCCAGTAGGAGGAAAAATCATTTCAGAAAGGTGGATTGAGATATTCACACACATACATGTATCAATCCACAGGTATATGCCATATAGATATACATATACATAAATACACACACATATATACATGTATAATATATAGAGTGACCCACTTATACATGACATTCACACACATACATCTTGATATATAGATATGGTATTTATATATATCATAGATACATAGGCATGAGACATTAAAGCCTGGTGTATTTGGGAAAGGAAGGGACTGTACAAGTCTAGCAAGTCTGGGGTGTCAGACAGTGCCAAGTGGCAAGCCGTCCATCTGGGAAAAGTCAGTTAGCGGGGAGCGGATGTGACTCAAGCAGTCGAGTGCCTGCCTCCCACATGGGAAGCCCCCAGTGCCTCCTGGAAGAACAAAAACAACAACAAGCAAAAAAAAAAAAAAAACGAAGAAACAAACTGAGGGAAGCCGATGTGGCTCAGCGGTTGGCCGCTGGCTTCCCACATACAAGGTCCCAGGTTTAATCCCTGCCCCCGGTACCTCAGAAAAAAAAAAAAAAAAAAAAAAAAAAATCAGTTGCGGCCAATGTGTGAATGGGTGTATCTGTTACCCTGGATCCTGTGAGTTTTCTTCCAGATGCACTACAAACCCGTGAAAGAATTTTAAGTAGGGAAATGACATGACACATCTAGCAATTATATAGAGTAAGGCTGGCATTAAGGGAGCTATTGGAGTAATGGGACCCGCTAAGTCCTGATTTCAAGAGATGACATGGGTCTTCTGAGCCAAATAAGTGGCCATGGAGGTGGACAGGATCCACCGAGGCCTCTCGGAGTTCTGAGTGAGTACATGCTGGACTGGTGGTGCATGTGGGACCCGGTGCAGGGAGGAAGTTGAGAGGTGGGGCGAAGGGAGATGCCATTGGCTGAGTTGAGGAAAACAGGAGGAAGGTTGTAATGTGTCTATTTATGTCATTTGGGGGTCTGTCCATGTGGGAAATAATAAGCTTTGTTTTTGACCTAGGGACCCTGGGGACTCTCAGCTGAGGTGGATACATATAAATGAAGCCCAGGCAGTGATGGGGACAGAAATGCACATTATGAATATCACATTATGAGTATCTGTGAAATTTGGGGTACTCTGTCTTTCCTGTTTAAAGTGTACCAATCTTTGCAGGTTTCCCTATTTCTCCACTTTTTTTCTCTTTCCATCCTTCTAGGAGCACGGAGGAAAGCTGCCCCTCCAATTATTCCTGCTGTCCCCTCTCCCATAGTTACTTTCACCGATTGGGCTCTGCGGTCTACACGTGTCCCCACATTGGTCTGATGGCTGAGTCAAAATGTCAGGGTGGGATGTCCCGAAGCAGATTCTTGGCTAACTTGGGGAGAAAAGGTGGAAACTTGAATTGAGTGCCTTGACTTTTGGAGCCTCCCCAACCAGAGCTTGAAAGTATTGGACAAGTTACAGGGCTGCTCCTGCCAGGTTGGCTAAGAAGTGACATTACTGGATTCCATCACGTCTTGGCTCTGAACCACTAGGGACAAGGGAGGCTGCGCAGAGGTGCAGGGAAGAGGTAGTGAGGGGAGGCAAAACATGGAAGGACTTTATGAAGGAGATAACATCTGGCTTTTCAACAGAGCATTGGGGAGCCCAAAGTGAGAGAACAGGGGCTTCTGCTGGGAGGAGTGCCTGAGCTGGGGCAGCCAGAAGCAGCTTTTCTCCTACTACGAGCCTGGGTCTGGGGCTAATGTTATGTTCTTTTTACTTAAATACTTGAGTGGTCTACCCTCTAATTTCAAATGTCCTTGAAGATCAGAGAAAACTCACATCTTTGAGCCTCATGGATGTTGGGTTGTGGAGGCTCAGTTGGAAGTTTCCTTTGCCACTTTCGGCTCACTGCTCTCATCTCTGTTATCGCCTGGAGTGAGGCATTGCGCATTGACTCTAGGTTAATAAAAGATAGGATCAGATGAGGTACGGGTTCTATAAAGCATTTCTTTCTTTTTTTTTTTTTTAAGATTTTATTTTTATTTATTCATTCATCCCCCCCCTTGCTGCTTGTGCTCGCTGGGCCAGCCAACCACGCCGTGCGGGCGGGCCTGCCCTCACCAGGAGGCCCCGGGAACCGAACCCGGGGCCTCCCACATGGCAAACGGGAGCCCCACTGATTGAGCCACAGCCGCCTCCCATCTATAAAGCATTTCTAAATCATATGTTGGACAAAAATCTTGAGGACACTAGCCTGATAACTAGCTCCCCTCATGTTGGTGCTGTCTGGGTTAGGAAGCACAATGGTTGACAGCAGGATGAATAGAAGCTATCAGTTGCTGCGCATGCGGCTTGTCTTGGGGTCCTCGTTTTTGAGAATTACACCCCCTAACGCTGGGCTGTGCACAACCTACACAACGGTTAATGGTGTCCCTGGCTGGGAACGTCTTTCTGTCACTCCTTTCTCCCTTTCCCCCTCGTAAAGGCCCTCCTTTTTTTGGCTGTTGCCTGAAATCCTACCATTGGAACTTTGTTCTGGAAAGAGACTTTGATCCTTTTAAGGTATAGATATATATAAAAGGGAAACATTTAAAATCTGTTATCCGTTATTTTTACCTTAGTGTAAATGAATGCCCTGGCAGCACGTTTTGAGAAAGGGGAGTGAGGATGCATGAGAAGAATGAGAGAGAGCAACCGAGAGGGAGGTGGTGGGATGGTGGGGAAGGCCAGGAACATGGAGGGTGGAGGGGCAGGGGTGCGGACAGGAAGGGTTTGAAGCCTCTGGGTTTCCACAGGCTCAATGCCTACCCCAGAATTTTACATAGATGAAGAGAGAGAGCGCCTGCTGCTCACCTCAGGCTTTCTTGGCAGAACAAATCAAATAAATTGCAAACTCCTGAAGGGCAAGCCCTGTTTCATACTTTGTCATGACAACAGTCCCAAATAATGCCATTCACTCCGTAGGCTCACTTGTCCTAATGAATGATAATAAGGACATCCTTCCTATTTCATAAATAAAGGATTTAAAGTTCCAGAAGACCAGGCGGTTCAGCTAGCATCTCCAAATAAACCAGCATGTGATGGAGCTGGGCCTGGGTCCTGGCTTGAGCCTCTGTAATTTGGGGAAGTGAGCCTCCTGCTCTCTCTTCTCAGTCATATAAGGGCTGGTGTTTCAGGCACAGGTGCTGGCTCAGCCCCATATGACTTTAGAGTATTTTCCCAACTCACTCACTGTGTGAGAGGAGACCTTGCCTCTTCTTCGGCATGAGCAGGGCTTGCTGAACCTGTAGGAGTTGGGGACCAGGCTTCTGAGATGCTGCGTATCTTCTGAAGTCGTATACATTTGTGTGTGCATACGTGCCTGGTGTTTTCCAGGGGGAAGTTCCATGGTGCTTATGATACTCTCAAAGACACTCCAATGGCTAAGAATTGCTGCATTGGAGCAAACTGTGATCTCTGTCGGAGCTAGAGGGAGGGAAGTGGAAAGGAATACAAAGGGAAAAAAAAAAAATACTGTCTTAATGCAAATTAAATAAACATTAAATAAACCTCCCCTGTTTTGGGTGTTCTCCAAAGACAGTCACGCCAGGGCCACAAAGTTAACTCTTGACCCAGAGTAGGCTGAGCTTAAAGGCAACCTCACTGGATTCTTATAAATTCTATTTAAATGAATTTGTGAGTATGAATACAAGGAGTGTCTGTGTGTGGAAGAAAGATGGGGGAAGATCTCTAGATGGATGGGAGTCAATAATAGGACAGGAGGGGGCACCCATGATGTGAATGAGAAGGAATTGTGTGCAGATAGATGGTTTTGTGGGAAAAAAGGCAGCTGCAGTTCAGGGGCAAGAGCACTGGGCTGGGATTTACAGCTGGATGCGTCTTCCCATCTTCCTTCTGCTACTCACCAACAAGAGGGGTTCCCACAAGTCACTTAACCTCTTGCGGTCTTAGTTCTTCTGACCCAAAGTGGTTACTAATTCCTGCCCTCCCCTTCTGCTACACGTCCCCACCTGGGGCCAGTGTTTTTGTGAGGGTGAAATGGGCTACGCCAGTCAGTGCTTATTAATCGCAGGAGCTGTGTTCTATAAAGTAACCTGGAATACTGAATTCATGAATACTGAGCCACTGCCCCTATGGGAAACCCAGGTTTAGGTTCCTGGGAGTCTCTGGTCACATTTTGACAGCAGAACAATATTTAACCTTGTTTTATGTGCGTTTCTGGTTAAAGGCTCAGATCTTTTGCTTCCTCCTTAAACTTACATACAATAGCTCCTGAGGAAGTTCTTTGTTTCCCTAGCTTTTTAGAGGCTGCCTCCATTTAACTCTATCAAGAAAACAATAGCATGCTTTCAGAACATTTTAGAGCAACATAAATTTAAGCAAGTTTAATCATAAATCGCATTGGGAGGCAGCTAATTAGAGCTCATTAAATAAGGTGCTGATTCATTAATGTTGAGCTCACAGCCAAAAGCACTATAACTCATGTCTGAATGACGTTTATCTAACACATATTTTCTCTGGAAGGCACGACACAGCCCTCTTGCACTTAGGAACACTAGACAGCACTTCCGCACTACATTTGTGGGTCATTTTAAACAGTGCACTCACAAACAAAAAGCACAAAAATGCAAAAAAAAAATAAAAAGCAGCATTAAATTTACTGCACAAAGGACACTTGTTTACAATATGAGAGCTGAAACCAGAAGGCAGAGCATAGCCTGGTTCAACCTCAGTTGGGAATGTGTGCATTGGGCGATGCAAATTTTTCACTGCTCTGCATGTCTTTGAATGACCAAAACACATCATAAGTATTGATTTTGGGGTTACAAATACATTTTAGCATAGTATAGTATTTGCAAATAAGGAATGCACAAATAAGGATGATTATAGATGAACTTATTTACAAGTGGTTCACTCTTCGGATATTCCAGTATTTCTGTAAGGAAGGAAATGGGTTGAGGGAAGAAAACGGGATACCTGGGAGGAAAGATGCCTTTAATCTTGAGACCTGGTCTCACATTCTGAGGAAGTAGTCTAGAGGTGGTCCTTTACTATTGATTGGGGTGGAGGCTCAAGTTCAAGCTCACTCTCAAAGCTACTATTTTAGATGCTGAAGGTGATGGGGAAAGGGGTATACTGGGGAGAGTTTAGGACATGGAAACTTGTTCGGCAGGAAGGATTAATTGCTTTCTAATTTCCTTGACAGGAGTTGAGGATTCGTTTCATCTCTACCCCAGGCATTCTCTCTCAACTAGCCCAAAGGCCAAAGGTATGGCTGTATGCTGAATTGCCAGGAGTTCCAAAATAATTTACATTGGGGTCTGCGTGCATAAGTGTATAAAATAGAATACTGAATTGGGAATCCAGAGTTATGAGGGGTGGCTGTTATTTAAGGCTGTATAGGGGGACTCAGATGGGGAAAAGAGGCAGACAGGAACTGTTGCTTGGTGAGTCTCCCCAAGCCAACCCAGGGCCCTTTGTTCTAACTTCCTAGCATCCAAAACAAGTACAGGGGCTAAGCACCCAAGACTCTTGGATTTAAATACTTAGTCCCACAGAGAAAGGCAGAGTGGGTGGCTGAGAAGGAAAAAACAAAGTTAAATATTTCCTGTGGACAGTGAAGGATGGACCCAGGCTGAGGACTGTAATTCCGGGGGCCTTAGAGGCATCTCCAGCAGCCTCAGCTGTCTCCATATCTGGGAGAAGATTGTTGAAGGGCTGCAGAGGTGGTAGAAGCCAGAGGAGGATGCCGCACTCGCTGAGCCTTCCTTCCAAGCACTTCCTCACAGCCTGTAATTTTCTACGTGCCCCAGGCTTTGCCCATCTCCGTGACATCATTTCCAAGAAGAGTAGATGAAACATAACTGGGACTTTTAGGGATCTTTGACAAACAATGATGAAGACGTGATGTATGGGGAAAAAAAGATAAAACTCTTAAATCTCTTTTCATGTTGCTACTAAATCCAAGATGGTTAGCGAGTGATTTAGAATATCTGATCTGAGGAATCAGGAGACTTCTTTCTGTCACTTCCCTCCCCATAAACATCTTGCCTAGATTATAAAGCTCATCTTTATCTCTCTGCCCTGCCTTAATTCTTTTCTCCTGCTTTGGGGAGATACTCCAGTATGCTTGATTTTATAGGTAAGCAGAAGCTATCCCAAGTATCTCCCCAGCCTTTCTCTGGGGAGGAGTGGCTTTTTATTTCCCCAAAGACCTTAAGATGAGGGAGGACAGAGGAAGCAAGGGGTGGGCCACCGCAGAGTCCCCATGTGAGATGAAATTGAAGGCCCTAAGCAGAGGTGGGAGAGGGTATTTCCACGAGTTTTCCAGAAATTTCAGAAGGTGATGACAGCAACCATCTTGGAGAGCTGAGCAAGACTTGATATTCATAATCATCAATGTTAATCATATCATTAACAGTAATAAGTGACAGCATTGAATGAAGACCTTCTATGTATCCAGCAGTTGAACACTTTATAAGCATTAGCTCAGTTAATCCTTATGACAACCACAGGAGGTGGGTAATACTCTTATTCCCATTTTCAGAACGGACAAATCGAAGCTTAGGGAAGGACCTAACCCAAGATTGCACAGCTAAGATCTGGTGAAGCTGGGAGGCAACTCTGGGCCTTCAGAGATGTCTCTTGATAATTAAGCTACATTGCCTTCCATAGGTCTCCAACAGTCATGCAATATTTGATGTGGACGTGATCCCAGATATTATCTAGACCAGTGATTTCTGATGCAGCCTTCCTGCTGGGGAAAAAAAAATCCCTCCTCTTTGGACAGATGAGAACATGAAGAAGCAGAGAACTGTGGCCGGAAATGCAGCCTTGAGCCCGCCTTCTCCTAACTCCTACCAAAGTGCTCTTTGTTCTTTCTTCTCTGCCATATGCCTAGAAGCCCTCACTTCCTGGCTAGGCAGTCTTGCCAGTGAGGTTGGACAGAACTGCAGTTTCCCTAGTGGGGAGAGACAAGCATTCCCTTAGACAGTGCAGAGCTAAGCTCACAGCAAGTGCTCAATATATGCTTATAGATGGGGAAGGGCTTGTTCTCTTTGGCCCTGCCCTCTTAATTGACAGGCACAGTGCTTGCCAAACCCTACTGGTCACAGTGACAGTAAAATGTCTTTGGAGACCTCGCAACCCCCTTTAAAAATGACTGGGTGAAGAAAAACAATCATTTGCCCTAAAGAAGTGATTTAGGATTCACTTGGTCCTCTGCATTTCTCCTTTCATTACAGGCCCTCTTAAAGCACTCAAACACAAGTGGCCTTTGTAAACTTGAACTTCCCCCCTCCCTCACACAACCGTCCCACATGTGTACATTCCCTTTCATTTACAGAGCATAGACACCAGTCTTTTACTCATTCATCTAATGGATTTCAGCCCCTTGCATCTCAGGTAAGAACTATGGGCCCCAGTGGAATTATGGGCATTTGAGCTGTCTTCTTGCTCCAAGGCCCCAGGGGCTTCCCTGAAAATGTGTCCTTTATGGGGCTAAGAGAATGGGCAAAAAGTGCTCTTCACTGATGGACCAATCTCAGCTTCGTTCCTTTACATCCCTTGAACATCCCTTCAGTGACAAAACTGTTTACTTGTGCAGCCATTTTCCTTAGAAAATTCCAAAGTTCTTCCCCACCACCCCCTTCTGCTTAAAATTGTTGCCTTCTCCCCTTTTCTGCACTCTCCTCTTGTAAACTCAAGGCCCTTTGGTTCCAGCAAGATTTCCTAGGCATCAGGACAGGCTAAGAAACCCTTCCTTCTCCCACTTAGCCTTTCTTCCTTCCCAAACTGGTTGGGAACTTAGGGTTTGATGGCATCTTCCCCTCCTGATCCTCCTTCAGCCTTCCATGCCAGTGCCTGCCCAAGGAGTCAACTCATGGAGGGAGCACTGATTATATTTCCACTGTCCACGGGTCCTCCGCCCCTCCTTGGCCCCTTCCATACCAGCCCCTCCTCTCCCCATCCCCTCTAGGCACCTGTGCAGGTAAATATTTAACCAAAGGCTCCCCAAAGCCCTGATTGGTAGGTTTGCCTATTGAGGTGGTGTAAACACTCCCATCAAGACCAATTTCAGGGAAGCGGCTGTGGCTCAATCAGTAGGGCTCCTGTTTACCATATGGGAGGCCCCCGGTTCGGTTCCTGGGGCCTCCTGGTGAAGGCAAGCCCGCCTGCACGATGTGGTTGGCTGACCCGGCGAGCGCAGGCAGCAAGGGGGGATAAATGAATAAATAAATAAATAAATCTTTAAAAAAAAAAAAAAAAAAAAAAAAGACCAATTTCAAGCTCCTACAGCTTGTCCTGGAATGGGGGAAGGGGGGTGCATTTGCACACTGTTAGGCAGTATTTCTGCCAGTCATACTTTCATCTCCCTCTCCTCTCCTGGAGCCTGGGCATGTGGGTGTGGGTTCTAGACCATGGATAATAGTAAAATAATTACGAAGTGCTGGGTTTTGACTATTACCTTAGTTTTCAATATAATTTAATTGCAAGTTTATATAATTTACTTTTTATTAATGGCCATGTTTAAGAAATGCTTAACAGCCTGTACCAGGTGCATCCAGCACGCCACTGCCTTCAGGACAGGTCATGGGCACTTAGGTTTGCAAAGGGCTCTCCACGTTCCTGAGAAGTCGCCCTTCTGGTAACAGGACATTTACAGGGGCAATCCTTGGTTCTGGTCTTTTAGGGGACACTGCGTTTTAGAAAGAGCAGAAATGCTGCAAGGGAAGGAGGAGGCGGGACGGAGAAGCGAGTGCAACTTTTGCCCCGCGCTGCTTGGAGATGAAGGGAAGATCCGGGGAAGGGGACAGATGTCCGTCAGGGCAGAAATGCCTGACACCGGGGCATCACCGAAAGGGCAAGACAGCGAACCGCGATTCCAGCGCGGGTTGCTCCTGCCAGCCCACGCCTCCCGCAGCAGCTCAGCGCCACTCCCTCCCCGCCGAGTGGCTCTCGGCTCTGGAGGCGGGGCCAGTTCTCCGTTGGCCCCCTGAGGCTCGGGGCTCCCGGCTAGGCGAGGCTGGGAAGGAGGAGGGGAGGGGCGCCGACTGGGCAGGACTGGAGGAGGGGGCCTTTAATAGGCTCGCCCCGCGCCTGCTTGCAGCCTGCGAGCGGCTGCGGCTCCGAGCAGCCGCCCAGCTCCTCGCGCTAGTTCGCGGCTGCAAATCTTCGCCCTTGCACTTGACAGCGATTGTTCTTGGGCTGCCCGAGCGCGCTTTGGCTGGGACTGGACAGGTAGGAGGCGCGGGCTGCGGGTTCCCGCTCGCTGCTGGTTCGGGAGTAGTTTCCCCCCGTCTGCGCTCCTGGCTGGAGCCGCGGGTTGTCCCGAAGGGCTGGTGGCTCCACTGACGGCTGCGCGGAGACCGTGCGGGCGGCGGCGGGGAGCTGGGCCAGCCCTTTCCAGCGCCCCAGCTGTGCGCTGCCGGGCGCCATGCTTCTGCTGGGCATCTTGACCCTGGCTTTCGCCGGGCGACCCGCTAGCGGCTCGGAGCCAGAGCAGGAGGTGGTGGTCCCTATCCGACTGGACCCGGACATCAACGGTCGCCGCTACTACCGGCGGGGTCCCGAGAACTCCGCGGATCAGGGGCTCATTTTCCAGATCACAGCATTTCAGGAGGACTTTTACCTCCACCTGACGCCGGATGCCCAATTCCTGGCGCCCGCCTTCACCACGGAGCATCTGAGTGTCCCCCTCCGGGGGCTATCGCGGAGCGCTCAGGACCTACGCCAATGCTTTTTTTCCGGAGATGTGAACGCCGAGCCTGACTCGTTCGCCGCCCTGAGCCTATGCCGGGGGCTCCGCGGGGCCTTCGGTTACCGAGGCGCCGAGTATGTCATTAGTCCGCTGCCCAACGCCAGCGCGCCGGACGCGCAGCGCAACAGCCAGGGCGCACACCTCCTCCAGCGCCGGGGCGCCGTCGGCAGGTCTCCCGGGGACCCCACCTCTCGCTGCGGGGTGGCCTCGGGTTGGAATCCCGCCATCCTGCGGGCCCTGGACCCTTACAAGCCGCGCCGAACAGGCTCGGGGGAGGGTCGCAGCCGGCGCAGGTCCGGGCGCGCCAAGCGCTTCGTGTCTATCCCGCGGTACGTGGAGACGCTAGTGGTGGCGGACGAGTCCATGGTTAAATTCCACGGCTCGGACTTGGAGCATTATCTGTTGACGCTGCTGGCCACCGCGGCGCGACTCTACCGCCACCCCAGCATCCTCAACCCCATCAGCATCGTGGTGGTTAAGGTGCTGCTTCTCGGGGACCGCGACACCGGGCCCAAAGTCACGGGCAACGCGGCCCTGACGCTGCGCAACTTCTGCGCCTGGCAGAAGAAGCTGAACAAAGTGAGCGACAAGCACCCCGAGTACTGGGACACCGCCATTCTCTTCACCAGGCAGGTGAGTTGATCTATCCCCTTTTTGGGCCTAGGTAGCCCCATTCTCTTAAGGTCCCCGCCTTAGCTCTCCAGATCACCTTCGTGCCAGTTTTTGTTGGTGTCTTCCGACTCCTCCTTTGGAGCATCCCGAGAGGGCCCCGCTCCTAGGCTCGGTCGAGTAGGCTCACGTGCATCTGGGTGGTCAGAAGAAAGCCTGCTGGTTGGGAAGGTGTTGACCACGGGCGGCCAATCAGCGCCCAGGAAGTTGCGGCCCCGGAGCTGCAGTTTGCCTCTAAGGCCGATAGGATGCGCTCTGAGGATGGTGTTGTAGAGGGCGGGAAAGGTCCGCCCCTGTTGTATGGGGGCGTCTAAGACGGCCGAAACTCCTTTTCTGAGCTTCCCTTCACTGGCTGTAGAACTGGAAGGTGATCCAAGCATCCAAGGACCGCCCGGCTACATTCCGCGCAGGTAAAATGGTTCAGTTGTCCTCTCTCTGTCCTGGGTCTGAAAAACCTTGTACTGGGAAAGAGGGAATCTGGGAAATTTTGTGGGCTGCAGTGAAAGGACAGTACCCTTGAGTCCAGGAGGCAGCATTCTCTCCTTCCTTGCTGCTTCCCTTGCGAACTTCTCTGCTGGGCCTATCTTCTCTATTAGGGGCCTCCAGATGTTTTTGAGCAGGTGGTCTTCAGGTGCTCTTGTTTGGAGCTGTTTCAAGGGGACTTTCACATGGAGCTGAGTTGGGAAAATCTCTTAAAATTTTCCCATATCTTGTCCGCGGAAGGTGACTATTGTCCCTGATGTCCCCAGCTGGTGAGGTTGCTCACTAAAACTTGCTGGGACCCTGCTTGACCACAGGCTCCAGCTTCTGCCCTGGTATCAGTGTGGAAGCCATGTGAGCTTGGTAAAGACCATTTGGGAGACTCCATTTGCAAGATTGGAAAGATACTGAATATTGGGATTAGAGAGATGGGCACAGGCCAGGAAAGTGGCTCGGTCTTTTGCAGTGAGCTCGTGTGGGCTTTTTGAAACGGTAGATGCAAAGAAAGTCCTGGGAGAACAACATCCAGGGAGCCAGAGGTGCCAGTACAAACCAGGTCTTTACCTGATATCCAATGTCAAATAGGTTATGAGTCTGTGAAAGTTTAGATTCATAGATGTTGGAGTGATTGGGTGCTGTGAAGTTTTTGGATTCTTGATTTCGCTCGGATATTGGAGACCAAGAGGAAATGGAGCAGCGCCCAAGCCATCTGCTTCGTCTGATTTGGGGGCTGCGAGTTGATGCTTGTGTCCTGCTCTCTTCTTCTCATTATCCTAACCACTGCCTTCTAGGGGGTGGCACAGAATCCTCAGCTACCTCCCAGCCTCTAATGCTTGCCCCACTGTCTTCAAATGGCCAATCAAAGCTGGCCTGGTGCATTTGGGCTGGAGCTGGAGTCTCCCACACTAACCCATTTGGCACGGGGCGTCCCTTCTTGGAGTTGAATCTCCTCCATTTCCCAGCCTCCTTCTCCTCCCACCACCTGGTTCCTCTGGGGAGGTGTTTGGCCCGAGTCTCTTTCCTGGCGCTCATTCTTCCAACTGAGGTCTGTAGAGCGGCCACTTCCCAGCTCCTGCGAGTACTGTCTGAGTCACGGGGAAGCTGCAGAGGAGGCGGCTTCGACCTCTGCATGCAGACCAGCTCTGCAGGCAGATGGCTGGGGGAAAAGCAAAGGCCAAGAACAGGATAATGGGCAAAGCAGCTGTTTTCCCATTCGCTGCTCGGGATACTCCTGTGGAGGCCACGCACTAGCTCTAAAGTAATAGACTTCAGTCTCCGCTGCCTGGGGGCCTGGTGGACTCTTTGGAACCTGCCCTGGGAAGAGGACTTCTGCTGGGAATATGGGCCATGCAATCCGAAGGATCCTGCCTTTTGAAGAAGCAGCAATCAAACAGTATGGGGTGTGCTAGAGCCCCAGGGGGCTGTGCTGGCTGTGCATAATGGGGACAAGATGCATGTCCCCTTGGGGCAGGAGCAGTGCTATGCCAGCTGTGACTTTCAGGAGCTGTCTTTTCCTCTGGAGTCTGGAGGGCAAAGCCAGAGTGGGAAGGCTGTGTTGGCAGGTCCACCATCAAGGGATGTGCTATACGCTTTATGCCTCCTTGCCAGCACAGCCTTCAGGGCGTGCTGCATTCTCAGGCTTTGGAACTTTTCATTCCTGAACTCCCCGGGGCAGGTACAGTATTCGATGAGAACACGAGCACGCAGCTGCTCTTACTAGACCGAGGCAGACGTGGTCTCCGGAAACCTGGGGGAGTCTCCTGCCAAATACTTCAGTGCAAGAAAGGAGAGGAATTTTCATTTTACTCTGTAAGGGCCAGTAATAATCCTTTAAATCGGATGGATGAACTAGCTGGCTTAAGCCCTGTTTGTTGTAATGGTGTAACCAATGTTTTTTTCAAACTAAAATTTGGCCAGTCTCTCTCTCTCTATGGCTGTTTGGGTAAGAATATATATTGTAAATCACCTTTTTTTTTTTTTTTTCTGTCAGGGATCTTGAAATGATGGCCATTTTAGAGTCACCTATTTCCCAGGTGCCCCAAAGAAATCTGAAAACTGACTGGTGCCTCTTACTGACTGATCTTAACCCCAGTTATGGTTTTCCCAGGAAGGAGCCACCTAGGAAAGGGGCTGGCTTGATCACACTGTATCCCCTCCTTTGACCAAGAGATGATGATAGCAGCACCCATAGAACTCCAGGGTGCCGGGGCCCCGTGAAAGGAGAGCGGCAGGAGCAAGATGATTGGCGTGTGGAGAGCTTCTTCCCCTTTGACTGATAGTTGGAGTCACTGTGTGTAAACAAGTCTGGACCAGGCTGTGGCCCCTTGGCAGGCAGAGGGAGGGGTGAGGGGTGTTGGAATCAGAACACAGAGAAGACAGGCTCAGAGAGGACCCTGCAGCTGTTCTGCAAGAAGGATCAAATTGATCATCCGACAAGCATTTGGGCAATCTGAGGAGCTTACCTGAAGATTCAGCATTGCTTCACGGAGAAGCAGCATACGTCTGATTTTACAAAGTGCTCGGCCACCAGATGTTCTGCAGGGACCTCAGAACGGCAGGGTGAGGTCATCTCAGGATTGGAACCAGCATCTGTGGAGAATTACATTCTGGGTGGACATTTACTTCTATGGGGGGGAAGCTCCTACGGCTTCTTGCTGCAAGGGGCGGCAGGAGCCAGACTCAGTAGGCCCTCTTTTCTCGGAGTCTTCTCTCTCTTCAGGTCCAAGGCCACTGCCATTCAGGTAACCATTTGTGGTAGACTGGCATCCACTCCTCTATCCATACATTCTTTTAATACTTATTGAGCTTCTATTATTTTCAGGTAGTCCACGGGGTGCTGGAGATACAAATATGAATAAGATGTGGCCCTTGGCCCCAGGAATTCACTGTGTGATGGGGGAGACCCCCAAGGAATCAGTTCACCCCCAGACAGTAACCGAGGTGTGGGCCATCGGCTGTGGGAGCCCACGGCACGTCCTCCTTCTCGCTGGAGCTGCCGGGGACCCCGCGCACGGGACAGGCAGTGAGAAAAGCCCTGGGTGTGCGGAAGCTGATGGCGCGGACGCGGGCTCATTCTCTTTTTCTCCACTCAGTCACCTGTTTGGCTCTTTGTGACATTGCCTCCTCTGGATCAGCTTTTGTAGTTTATGGTTTCCCTGCTTGCTTATACCTTCATTTAATTTTTCTCCTATGCTTGGTGCCACTTTCCTCCTTCCCCTTCTCTTACCTTTCCTTCGCTCACACTCTATTACAATCCCAGATTTGGCGCTTCTCTCTTTGTTTCATCCTTGAGCAGAGTGGAACAGCATTCTCGAGCCTCCTTCTAGATAGAGGCCAGTTCTTGATAGAACAAAGCACTTGCTCTACAGAAGTGAGGTTTCATGTTCAGTTAGAAGAATGAAGTATTAATAGTAAAATAAGGATATGCATGATATATATCTCTCAATGTAGTTAAAAATGTCATAGTTTTGTCATAATCTCTTGAAGTCAGGCTTGGGAAGCTATTGCAGGGGTGGGGCAACCTATAGATTTGGTATTTAATAGTGTGTGATTCTGTATCACTAAATGGAAACTCAACACTGCTCCGTTAGGGAGGGAGGAAGGACTGGGGCTGGGGAAGAGGAGAGGGAGTGGGATAGGATCCTTTCCTGACTCACGGGGTGGTGACTCTTCTCCCTTCCTTTCTTACTTACACCAAATAAGTAAGTTCGTTATTGATGGAGGAAAATGAGAGAGGAAGGCTGGAAGGAAAGAATGTGCAGTGGAATCCTTTTCTTTCTCCTTTTGTAAACACTGGTTTGGAGGCAGGAAGGTGAGTGAGGTTTTCTCCATCCTTAGGTCTAGCCTTTTCCCTTCCTTTAACTTCTCTGTATTTGTTCATCTCACACGCTTAGCACTTAACCTCCCTTTGCCTTGCCTTGGTTGCAGTGAAAGAACAGAGGATTGGAGTCGGGAGGGCTGACCTTAAGTCTTGACTATTGTCTTTCTAGCAGTGAACCTTGGATGAGTTTGTTATCTTCACTTTCTTTATCCTTAAAATGGGGATCAGGATGATGATGATGATGATGATGATACTTAATTTTACAGGGCTCCTGTAAGAATGAGTTGTTGAGTGATTCAAAATGGGTATCCGATTAGCGAGCTATTATCATCTATTAATCGTTGTCAACATACGTTTGTCATTGTTGCATAATTACCTACAGACCCCTTGCCAGAATTTCAGCTGGGGATAGTCCTGATTTAAAGCCCTCTGTCCTGTTGCCCTTGCAAGTACACTTAACACTCATCTGATTCCATATTCCTATTTTTGGCTTGGAAACTATGGACACCAGCCTTCGCCGGTGCCAGTGATCTTATGAGCTCCTTTCAGGAAGCCCCTGTAGCTCACCATGCAGGGTGATGCCATGCGTCCTAGATGTTCACGGAGGAAGGCGCTGACATTAGTGACAGGACTGCTTGTAGCTCGGGTGCTCTGGTATTTTTACGCCCTTTCTGGGGATCATTAAGCCAATATTCCAGGCTGTCAGGCTGCAGGCTCCAGAGAGGGAGCCGAGGTTCTGGCATTTCATCTTGGCTCTTTGCCGTCAGGTTCTGCCCTGGGGCAAGGAAGGCCCCAGAGAGGAGGGTGTTTAATCCACTCCTGGAGTCAGCAGACAAGGTGCACGGCAGGAACGGGGTCAGTGTGTGGGGCAGGGTGCCAGGAGCTTGCTCAGCAGCGGCGGGAGGCACTTCTCAAGGCATGCTCTCAGCAATTTGCCCCACTGCGGCTTCTCTGGGATTCTCCCAGGACTATCCCTTCTCTGGAGGAGGGGAGGGGCTTCTGCTTCCGCCACCCCCCTGCCATTCTTTGGAAGAAGGCTCTGGAGTGAATGTTGCACCAGACCCAGTTTGAAGTTGTGGAAAGAGCCCAGCTCTGAGGCTGCTCTGCCAGGATGTCCGTCCTGACATCACCCCTTCCTCTCTGTTTGACCTTGGACTCACTGACCTTGGGTCTCAATCTGTAAAAAAAAAAATTGGGGACTAACAATGGCTTCTCCCCTGAAAGGCTATTGGGAGGACTCAATGAGCTAGTACAGGTAAAGCTCTTAGAATAGCGGCTGGCTCATAGTGGCGGCTCAATAAATGTTAGCTATTATCATTATTTTGGATAGGCACCTTTTCTTGAAATGATGCTTTCTCGGGAAGGCTTAGGCTTCCAGCAAGCTCTGGGTTCTTCTTCCTCATCGAGGTAATTCTTGTTCTTTGGGTTGCCTCGGTTTCTTTCTATAATCCCATCGCGTATATCTTGAGGGATTTCTACTCCACTAACAGAAATAACTACCCTCTCCTCCAGGGTGTGTTATCTTCCTCATTCTGAGGCAGCCTTAGTCACATTTCCCAGGCACTGAGTTGCTAGAATTCCTTTTCTTCTAGCAAAGCAAGGCCCTCCCATCCTTGGGGATTACAAAGAGAAGTGGATTTGGGGCTGGACGAGGAAATACAATGATGCGTGATAGAGACGCACATGGATAGAAGTTAAAGGGGCAGGATGGGTGCTTGTGCGGGATGGTTTTCCTCTGTAATTGTGACTCAGAGGAAAGGATGCTACTGGCCTCTGCATCAAAAGGCTGGGGTTGAAAACCCACCCCATTCCCTGCTTGACAGCTGTGATTTCAACTCACCTGCCAAGTGGGAGGACGGCTCTGAAGCTCTGTGGTTATAAAACTTGGATGCTGTGACATGGCCATAAAAATTAGCCCTGGCTTATGTGCCTAAGATAACAGCATAATTAGGAAGCCGGTTACACGAGAATGCATATATTTTCTGCTACAATTTTTTTTTTTTTTAAAATTAAAAAAAGCAACAACTTTCTTTGCCTGATTTTTATGGGTCCTTCTCTCTTGACATGTCGAACATCTCAGTACAGGGCATGGGAAATGAGTGGAGCAGGGGGCTGGGGTCTGTAGGGAAGATATAGAAGTTGAATGTGGGGGGATGTAAGGAGTGATGTCTATGGATCAAGCCGTTGCAAGATGTCAATCATTATTATTATTAATATTCTATTAAATATTTTTTAAATATTCCATTAAAATTATAAAGGATTTTTAAAGAAGAGGCAGTTAGAATAGAGTAGCCCAGAAGGATTAGATTCTTGGCCATGCTGCAAAAGCAGCTGCAGCTACAAAGAGAAATGGCAAATTGCCAGAATAGCAAGACAGGTAGGACCTGGACGGCAAAGCATACACCTCCCCTGGGCTGAAGGACCATGCACCGTTGCAATTTCTGGAGACAAGCGCCTGCGCCGAAGAGGTTAAAGCAATTTGAGTGCCTCTGAGTTCATTCCAGAAGGGTGGAGGTGCTCGGTGCCACAAATGAGCCGTTCAAGCTGGGTACTCCCAGGTCTTGGGCAGCTGCACGTAGGCGTTCAAAATGTTAAGCCTGAGCCTGGGGACAGAGGGACAGGCAGAACCTCTGACCCCAAACAGCTGCAGCTTCCCACAAATGGAGACACTGGTTTTTGCAGGAGGCTGCTCTCTGCTCCACCCTTGCCCTCAGGAAATATGCTGGCTCTTTCCTTGTTCCTCTTGTTTGATCTGGGGAAATGAGGGTGGGCGTATATTGATGGGAAGAACAGGTTGCTCCTGGCTAGGAAGGGCCTGCAGCTGTCTGTCTTTGCTCAGGAGAGAATCCACCATCCCTCCCAGCCACACAGCGTGCTGTGAGCTCCAGGGGTTGTCCAAGTCCCAATTGAAGCTCTCAGTCTGGCCATTTCTGATTAGCAGGAGTGGGGCCAGAGTGAGTTCAGGACTCTGAATCCTCACCTGGGTGGCCCAGCGAAAGTTGCTTTGCTTTTTTGTGAGTCAGTGATATCAATTCCAGAAGGTAGGTCAGTGGACAAGATGTCTTTTAGGGTTCTTTGCATTCTAACAGGATAACATTCTGTGAGATCCTTTTTTTTTTTTAACTTTATTTCAACTTCGAAAAATAAAATAACAGGTAAAAGGTAGCTTAACAAATTTCGGAAGCATTACTTTATAATTTACCTTTTTTTTTTTTTTTTTTTTAAGGAGGTACCGGGGATTGAATCTGGAACCTTGTACACGGGAAGTAGGCGCTCAACCACCGAACTATATTCATTCCCCTGGAAGCATTACTTTAAAAAATCCTGTCCCGGGACATTTATTTTATTTAATCTTAAAAACAAACTCAATTATTTCTCCAGTGTTCCAAAAGATGAATTAAATGAGCACATTGGTTAAATGGCATGACCAAGCTCTCCTTGTTAATGAAGAAAATGAAAAAAAAAAAAAAAAAAAAAAACTTGATCATATTTACATCTCAAAAACTAAATCCCATATTCTTTTTTTGACCTTTAACATTGATATAGTACCATCTTTGCCTTTGCTACAAAAATATTACAATATTACTAACTATAGTCTGTAAGTTACTTTAGTTGTGTTTTTCCCATGTATCACCATATTCTTAACACCTCGTAATAGAGAAACTGCCTTGTATTTATATTATTAACTACAATCCTCATCTAGTACTGAAACTGTGAGATCCTATTATAAAATAGAGGACCCGAAGGCTGTGAGGTCCCCGGGATGGGAGAAGGGGTGGAAGGCTTAAGGGACTGTAGCATCAGGATCCTAGCTGAGAATTAGCCCCTCCCGGGAGGAGAAAATGGAAAGAAGTGTCTTGCCCAAAATTCACACATTTAGTGCTGGGAACTGGGCCAGAATTTAGGCTTCTTGGTTCTCCTTCTTGGGCCCTCGCTCTCTTACCCAGAGCTAGCAGTGAGTGCTCCTTGTTATCCAGAGTGAACGGAAGGTGCTTTTCTGGCTCTCTCTGAAGTCTGCAGCCTCCAGGCGAGAATTCGCGGACTTCCACCTTCGTGGGACTTAGGCTCCAGCATCTGGAGCTGCGTGCTCATATCAGCTACCCACCTCCTTCATGAGCCTTCATCCCAGCCTTCATCACCCTCCTTCCATCCATGTTCCTCAGCTCTTGTCCCTCGGCATCCTCTCCCCCAAACTGCCTGTCAAGTGAACGTCCCCTCCCAAAATTTTAACAGCAATGTTTTCCCAGGTTTCTGAGCTCTGGAGAAGGAGATCTTGCTCTGGGAGATTGAGTCTCTGGAGAGGGACAGGTGCTGGAAAGCGAAGGGAATTTGAGGTTCACCCTGAGGGGTTCACAGAAGTGGCAGAAGTGAGATTGTGCCAACCCAGGAGAGAGGATCCAGGATGGGTGCCCACCTCGCCTGCAGTTGACTTTGTGTCCTCTGGGATCATCTGACCACCTCTCAGGGCCATGGTCAGAATAACTGTTAACTCATTAGCAAGCGTGACCGGCACCTGACCGTGTGAAGCCAAGTTTGACTGCTCAGGTGGTAAACTTCTGAGTGTTTTGGATTAGTTTTTGCTGATTTCCTGGACTCTGACCACATTTGCTCCTATGCCTCCAGCCCCCACTTACTCTGCTGCCCACCCTTCCGCCATGTCAGCATACACATGCTTGCAGATGCATGCACACACACGCATGCAGACACACGTGCACACACATGCAGTTGTGTGCATGCACGTGCACACAATCATACATGCAGATGTGCACACACGCACACACATGTCCACATGCACGCACACAGTCCTAAAGAGAAACAAACTTGAGAACAGCTCTGTGTGTGTGTCTGTGAACACCTGGCTCCCACAGGGGGTCCCAGCATCCCCCAGCAACCCTTTCTCCTGCATTTGCTCAGGAGTTTCTGTGATGAGTGGGAAGAGCACTGCTAGCAAACCCCACTCACCCTGAGGCCATGTTCCCACTCTGCCACGCATTAGCCAATGGCTTGAACCACTTTGAGCTTTAAGCCTCCTTGTTCGTGCAAGGCAAGAATCATAGTCATTCTCTCAGTGGGATGGTGCCAGGATGAAAGAAGCTTGTATATGTAGAGGACACACCCAGGTTTAGCGTTTAATAAACTGGGGCCAAGATTACCCATGATCATGGATAATCGAAAAACGGGTATAATAATATATCTGCCTTCTAATACTGGGGTGAGGATTACATGAGGTGTTGCATAGGTTAGCTTCTTGTAAACTGTCAACAACTGTGGACTTCAGAGGCAGGGGTGTAATGAAGAGAGTACCAGCACCACTGAGTCAACATGTTCTTTTCAAGAGGAGAAAACTGTGGACCAGTACCTTATCCTATTTCCATCTCCTGGGCTTCTATCTAGATGTGTTACTGGCCCACAATGTTCAATAAGCTCTTTGAGAGCCCCATCCTGGAGCCCCATCTTGCCCTTCCACGTCCCCTGGAAATATTTCCTGCCATGATTTGCTGTTGGAAGCCCCAGTATCTGCTGCAAGTTAAGCTCCAGGACAAAAAGAGGGGCCATCCTGCCTAGTGACAGTCCATTACATTATCTCTTCTTCTAAGCAGCCGCTGAGCCCTTGGTCCCCTTGAACTTCTGTAGCCAGCAGAGTTGTGGTTAGATGGGGCCTTGTGTCTCTCTTACTCTGCCTCATCCCAACCCAAGGAAACTAAGTCTCTGCCTGGTGTGGGCAGGTCCCTGGCTGGTGACTCTTTGGCTGAGAACCTGAACTTAATTCCTGGTTGTCCAAAAGGCATTCACTCGGCAAGGCCCTTGGCTGACTTGACTCTGTATGGGTCAAAGGCTTGTCTTCCACCCCACATGTCTCCATTGGCCACTGCCAGAACCTCACCCAGCTGGGGCAGTCACTGTTTTTATGGTCTGGATGGCTGTCTCTATATAAAGCAACAGCCCTTGTCATTTAAGTTTGTACCTCCTAATTTCCCCCCATAGGACCTCCCTAGGAAACATTTGGGCAGAATTTTCTCAGTGAGCCACAGAACTAAGGTCTACTCCCTTAGCCTGAGTTGACTTCATGCATAGTACATTCTGTTAGGAAAAAGGCTAGAAAGGGGCTGGGCCTGGTTGGGGTTGGAATGGGGTTGAGTTGGAATTTCCTGGAGGATGCTTTCTCTTCCTTCCTGGTGCCTTTTTCAGTGTCTCTGACTTCTGGGCTCTGCTTCTCTCCCACCTGGCAGGACCTGTGTGGGGCCACCACCTGTGACACACTGGGCATGGCCGACGTGGGTACCATGTGTGACCCCAAAAGGAGCTGTTCCGTGATCGAGGACGATGGGCTTCCATCAGCCTTCACCACTGCCCATGAGCTGGGTAAGCCTGGAGGAGCAGAACTGCCCATTGGGGTCTCCCAGGGTCTTCCTTCCTCTGGGAGGGTGGATGCTGGGCTTTGCTCCCAACTTATTTCTGAAGCCTTAGCTGTCATTTCTTAGGACCAGGGTCTGCCTTAGCAATGGCTCTTAAAATTTCTTCCCGATGGGCCCAGCTCAGTTGGCCCTCAGATTCTCATCCATTAGGCCTCATAGGGACAATATCTTAAAGAAAAGAGGAGCCATGTGTCACGTCGCTGGCCTCACTGAACCAACCGTCTGGTGGAGAGGGCAGAAGACATGAGAAGGTGACGTGGAGGATGTTTGTGAAGCAGTCTACCCATAGGTAGAAATGACCAGACCGAAAGCTGCTACATGGCCTCTTAGCTTCCCCACCTTTCCTCCCAGCTCAGTCCTTTCCTTGCCGAGTCCTTCTGCCCTCTGAGTTCTTTTGTCCACCCACAGGCCATGTGTTCAACATGCCCCATGACAATGTCAAAGTGTGTGAGGAGGTGTTCGGGAAGCTCCAGGCCAACCACATGATGTCCCCAACCCTCATCCAGATCGACCGCGACAGGCCCTGGTCGGCTTGCAGTGCTGCCATCATCACCGACTTCCTGGACAGTGGGCACGGTGAGCCGGGGGCCAAGGGAAAGGCGGCTGTCACTGGTGGTGGGTCTCTGCCATCCCTCTGGACCTGTCCCCTTTTACCTGGGGTTCCCCTAACTCCAAAGAGTAGGCTCTGAAAGGGGTCCTTACCAGTTGTCCCTTCATTCTTTCTCTCCTGACTATTTAGATGCTGAGATGTAAGCGGCCTCGTATGGCCTCTGAAGTCCTCAGCTGCTTGGGTCAGCCCTGGATATTGGTTTTGGAAAAATACCTGGTTAGCCATCAGGAGACCTGGGTTCTAGATCCATTTCAGTCCCTAACTGAGCCCTGGTGCTGATTTAGCCTTCTTGGACTGTATATAGTTTCTTTAAAATGTGAGCACATTTCTTGTCTTCTCCAATTAACTGCAAAAGTGAAATCGGTTAGTTGAGGGGGAGCACGTAAACATGAAATAACTATGGAACTGTCATTGCCAGGCTGTCAGCCGGCCAAGCCTTGCAATCCCCAAGCTCCCCCCTAATGAATGCCCTTGGCTCTCTGCAGGTGACTGCCTCCTGGACCAACCCAGCCAGGCCATCGCCCTGCCCGAGGACCTGCCAGGCTCCAGCTACCCGCTGAGCCAGCAGTGCGAGCTGGCCTTTGGTGTTGGCTCCAAACCCTGCCCCTACATGCAGTACTGTACCAAACTCTGGTGCACGGGCAAGGCCAAGGGACACATGGTGTGCCAGACGCGCCACTTCCCCTGGGCGGACGGCACGAGCTGCGGTGAGGGCAAGTTCTGCCTCAAAGGGGCCTGTGTGGAGAGACACGACCCCAACAAGTATAGGGTGAGTGCTTGAGTCTGCTTGCCAGGGGCCACTGGGTGGAGGGGAGCAGGCCTTGGGGCTCTCCCAGCCCAGCCCTCCACGGGGAAGTGCCCATTGCAGGACTGCAGGCCATATCTCATGGCCACCCTGGGCCTGGGCTCCCCTGACTATGGTCTAAGGGCCGAGGGAAATGATGTGGTAGGTCAGAGGACTTGGTTAGGTCGTGGACATGTGGGAAAGCCCTTCGGCAGGAGCTAGAGTCTCATCCTTGAGTGCTGCACCTTGTCCCAGTTGTGGGGTATCTTTGGGCCCAGAGCTCACCACGGGTGTCAGCTTCCTCTTGGCTTTTTCATTTCTTCCCTCATCTATCTCTGAGTGTCCTCCCTGCGCAGGGAGCTGTGAGCCATACAGATGGACAAGTGTTGGTCATAGGCCCCCCAGAGAACTTGCAGTTTAGTGGGGGACTTCTACTTGGGTCTGGGCCTGAAATGACACCGAGCCCCGGGCAAGCCTCGCTCATTAGCTATGTGCCGAAACAAGCTGTCCGCTTTGTTATGATGGCTGCTTTTTACCTGGAACGTGGTGGAGCACAAGTCTCCCCCAACCCCTGATAAACAGGAATGGCAACCAAACCAGAACAAGTTTAGAATCCCAAATACTCTCTGAACATCTTAACAACTTCCTATTCTTCCAGTCTTGGGTTGAAGTAGTAAAGGTATTTGCCATTTTCCAGACAGGAATGAGAAGCTTGTTCTCTCCCTTAATGTTGGTGATTTCTCTCACACCCCACATCCAGTTCAAGCAGAACTTCCTGTTGACTTTCTTCAAAACACATCCAGTGTCTCACCACTCCCCACCACCCCATCTGCCGCCACCCCGGCCCAAGCCTCCTCCATGTCTCCCTGAATTATTACCATTGTCCCTTGTTGGTCTCCTGCTTCTGGTCTTACTCCTTTTACAGACCATTCCAGACACCACGGCCAGAGAGATCCTGTAAAATGCTGGGCAGGTCACACCACTTATCTGCTCAGGGTCCTTCAAAGGCCTCGTCCCAACCTTGGCATAAATGCTGAAATCCTTCAGTGGCCTCTGGAGCTCCTCTATCTGACTTCATCTCCTGCGTCTTCCCTGTTGCTTTTTCTGATCCAGTGACACGAGAGTGCTCAAGCATCTTCCCTTCTCAGGGCCCTTGCATTGTCCTCTGCTTGCCCCAACTTCAGCATAGCTCACCCCCACATTTCCTTCTTCAGGCCTCTGCTCAAATGTTGCCACTGCCACGAGACCTCCCTGGACCCCCATAACACAGAGCCTCATTCCCACCCCCATCACCTTCCTGCTTTCATCCCCATCTGACACTCTCTCTAGATGCTTGGTTCCTCTGTTAGTTGTGTGTCTTCCCCGACAAGGAGGAAGTTGCTTTGAAAAAAGCGGGGGCTTTTTTCCAGGTGGCTCCTGGCATGTCATGGGAATGTAACAGAGAGGTGGTGGATGGGGGATGAAGAGACGTGTTAGGTGCAGTGTGACGGTGTGTTGGATGAATGGGCAGGAAAAAGTGACACTCAGGTTAAGGCATGGTCTTGGAGCCACAGGGCAGTGTTAAATATGGAAGAAAATTGGAGGTGATGAGGCCGAGGCACACATGTTCCCAGTGTTTAGAAGATCCTTGCAGTCACCAGGCATGAGGGGGTGAGGACCAGGTTTCAGGCCCCCAAAGGGTAGGGATGTTGAAGGACAGATGCTGTCGGGGAGCGAAAGGCTGGAAGGAGGAGGGGCACCTCTTGGAGAGAAAGCAGAGCCGAGGGAAAGCATTTTATAAAGGACAAAGCAGACATGCTGACCCAATGAGAGGAGCTATGCAACACAGGAGCAGATGGAATCAAAGGACACCTACGTGAGTGCAAGTGTTTATGTTGCACGCTGTCCATTCCTGGTGAACTCTGCACGGCTTATTTGCTTGATGGATTATCTGTGGTTTTAATCTTCGATTGTTCAATTGAGCTTCTTCCTTTATTGCTGACTGATGTGTGCTCAGGGAATGAAAAGTCATTTTACTGGTATCCTAAGAAAAACATCATGAAAATTATACATTTCCTATCCCTTCTCCACCCTCTTAAAAAAAAAAAAATCCTGAATAATTCACCCTATAGCCAAATAGAGTTTTAGGATGGCTTAAGAGTCTGTTACCTATTGTCTCTTCTTAATACAAACATCACAACTATTTTAGTGACACTTGCTCAAATTTAGTCCCTGGTTGAGATTAAGTTCAGTGTGGTTTGGTGAAAAGTCTGAATGATGCAACATTGACAAATAAGATTACACCCATATCCATGGCTGCTTTCATTTACTGGAAAGGCTGAGGGCTGGCCCTGCCTCAGATTTAGGGAGTCTGGAAAATACATTAGCAGATAGATAATGGGAAACCTTGATTTCCTGCTCTGTGGAAGACATAGTGCTAGGAATTATTAGTATTCTTTTATACAATAATCTTTATTTTTAGAGCTATTTTATGTTTATGGAAAAATGCACAGAAATTAGAGAGGTTCTCATCCACTCACTACTCCCCCCCAGAGTGTCCCTACTATTAACCTCTAGCATTAGTATGGTACATTATTTGTGATGGGTGACTTGGTTTTGATATACTGTTAGTGACTAAAGCCCATGGTTTATAGCAGGGTTCACTGTTGGCGTGTACCTCTCTGTGGGTTTTGACCAACGCATAATGCCGTGGTGGAGACACGTTGCATCGTTTAAATCTTCCAGCCAGCTTCAGACCTGATCGTTTATTAGCTCCAGTTTTGTAGATGACTTGTCTGCACCTGAAGGGGACTTGGCTGCTTGCTCAAGACCACCCATCTAGACGGGGAAGGGCCAATTGTGAAACTGCCCCAAGGGGGCTGTCTCTTCTGATCATCTCTTGGTGACCATTTCCCCTTGTGATGCAGAGTGAATTTCACTCTCGAGGGAGGAGAGCTTTGGGGCATGCAAGGCTGTACCAGAGCTGCTTTCCGAGGGGTCCAGGGCACAGGTGTGGATGGGGGGGGACCCTGCAGGGAGCTGATGGTGGACCCTCCCTCACAGGTGGATGGCGCCTGGGCCAAGTGGGAGCCCTACGGCCCCTGCTCGCGGACCTGCGGCGGCGGCGTGCAGCTGGCCAGGCGGCAGTGTAGCAATCCTGCCCCTGCCAACGGGGGCAGGTACTGCGAGGGCGTGAGGGTGAAGTACCGGTCCTGCAGTTTGGAGCAGTGCCCCAGCTCAGGTGAGGCGGGAACAGCAAGGGCCAGTGCCCAGGGAGGCCAGGCCTTTCCCCATGCTCCAGGAACTCAAGATTCTAACCCCTTGGGTCAAAGTCGTGGAGTGCCATTCCTTTCTGGATCATTCCACTCTCCACTTGTCTTTGGTTAGGCTCTTCTTCTGGATGGTGAGACTGGGAAGCTAAATGGTTCAAGGGAAGGAGACAGTGGAAGCCTTCTTAGTTAGGGACTTACAAGCCCCTCTTTGTGAACAAGAATTCCTAAACCAAGGATCTTGGGTGGGAAAAAAATGCATCTCTAGTTTTACTAACTTCTCTATCTAAACTTTAGTATTACCTGCTGTTAGAAATGTAGGCGACAAGCTGCTTTAGTGGTAGCTGTACGTGTGAGTTCACCATTTATAGAAATCGTGAGTGTTTTCATGTCACATTTAAGTTGTTGCATTTGAGAAATCTCAAAATGCAATTGTGCCCATCACTACATCAAAACTACAGTAGTTATTAGGCTCATTATTGAATCTTGTTACTTAATGTGTTAACAAAGAAACACATATGTCACAGATAAGTTTCAAGAGCTACAGATAGTTGTATAGCAACATAATTAGTATCCCTTGCAATCTGATGCAATTTATTTCATGCATTTAATAACATTATTCTGAAAATAGTTTCACTAGCCTGCTCAAAAGGAACTGTAGCACAATAAATGTTTAGGCTCCCTGTCCTTGAGGGTTTAAGGTTAGAGATCCTTCAGAGAAGATGGCATGTTGCTTGGGGTTCCTTAACACCTGAATCCGTATCCCTTGGGACCAGCCTGCTTTAGCCCTTTGAAATGGGAAGGCTGTAGCTCCAGTGAAGAGGGTGGTGGGGCAGAAGGTAGGAAAGAGCTGTTTGGAGCCCTGGGGAAGCTGGGCACCCCTGGGAGGGTTACTCTCATTGCCCCCCAGTCCCTGGCCCTTCCCTTAGTTCCCTGGGTCTGCTTCCCCTACCCCTACCTAGCCTCTGGCAAGAGCTTCCGGGAAGAGCAGTGTGAGGCTTTCAATGGCTACAACCACAACACCAACCGCCTCACACTCGCCGTGGCTTGGGTGCCCAAGTACTCGGGCGTGTCTCCGCGGGACAAGTGCAAGCTCATCTGCCGAGCCAATGGCACTGGCTACTTCTACGTGCTGGCACCCAAGGTGAGCAAGCCAGGGTGGGCGGCCGCAGCCAGGACGGGGGGTCTGGGAGGGCTTCCTGCTGGGGGGGGGCACGAGCTGAGCTGCTCCCTCTCACCCTTTTCTTCCCTTCCCGGGGGCGCTGCAGGTGGTGGATGGGACCCCCTGCACCCCTGACTCCACCTCGGTCTGCGTCCAAGGCAAGTGCATCAAGGCTGGCTGTGACGGGAACCTGGGCTCCAAGAAGAAGTTCGACAAGTGCGGGGTGTGCGGGGGAGATGGCAAGAGCTGTAAGAAGGTGACGGGGCTGTTCACCAAGCCCATGTGAGTTTTGGGCCCTGCAGGGTGCAGGCGGGGGACAGGGGGTGTGGCAGCAGGGAGTGGGTTCCTCCGGGTTCTGGAGAGGTGTCATCTGAGCTAGAACCTTGCGGTGGAGGTTGTACACCCTTCCAGGGCTGAGCTCCACATATCCACGTGTCCCTTCCTCCGTGCAGCACTCAACAGGCAAAGGTGGATGAATGCTCACTTCAATAGTGATTGAGGGGAGATGGCAGAGAGTCGTTCAGAGCAAGACTGACCTGGGCACCAGGGTTCAAATCTCAGGTCACCTGTTATCTGGGTGGCCTTGGGCAGGTGACTCAATGTCTACAAGCCTTGATTTCCTCATTTGTAGAGTGGGTGTGATACCTACAGATATAGTTCACGTGAGGATTAAGTGAGTTAATCCAAATGAAATGCTTAGCACAGGACCTAGTGCCTCCCACCCAGTAGGTGTTAATGATGCTGATAACAGAACTATAATTGGAGATTATAGTTTCTGGCACCTCCCAGGGCCTGAGGCACTGGCCTTGGGGATGGAGTTGAGGAGAGAAGGGCAGGAAACCCACAGGGAGCTGGCAGAGTCAGTGGCAGACGAGCCCTGGGATCTAGCTGAAGGAACATTTTGGAGCTCCTGGTTTTCCTAGCGTCAGAACCTGAGCTCCTGAGCTTGGGCTTCCAGAGCCTGAGCACATTCCCTTGTACTTCTTAGGGGAATGTGCTTCTTTTAGGAAGCTGGGGCAGGCAGAGCACTTGAGGTCTGTGCTGGGGTGGGGGTATGGTTGACACTAAAAACTTGGAGTCCCAGGGGCTGAAGACAGCCCTGGGTGGCTGTCTTGGACCCTCAGCTGGCACCCTGGGCGTGGCCCCTGGGCTAAGCCCCTGGGAGGGGATGCAGAGAGAGGACAGCCAGCCCCCCCCACCCCCTCAGGTGCTCAGACACTGAAGTCAGATGGTGTTCCGGACTGTCCTTCACAAGGACCCGCAGGGGGTCAGGTGGGGAACGAAATGCAAAGACCCCCCAGACTTGCTGCACTGGGTAAATGGCACATGCTCTTTTCATAGACTGTTAGAGTTGCCAGGAGCCTTGGAGGTGATCTTTCACCCAGTGTCTTAGTTTGCCGCAGGGCTGCCGGTGCGAAGTACCAGAAATGGCTTGGCTTTTTTTTTTTTTTTTTTTTTTTTCACCGGGAGGTCCCGGGGATCAAACCCAGGTCCCTCCATATGGCAGACGGACGCCCAACCATTTGAGCCACATCCGCCATTTATTAGGGGTAGAAGCCGTGAAATGTCCGAATCAAGGCACCATCAGAGATGATTTCTCACCTAAGCCAGCTCCTGGTGATTCTGGCGTCCCCCACGTGGCCCCCAGTGTCCTGCCAGTGTCTCGTCCTCAGGCTGTCCTGTGGGCCCAGACCTTCGGGGATCTCTTTCCGTGCCCCTGTGCTCTGCTGATTCTAGACTCTGGGACCTCTCTCAGCCTCTTGGACTTCTTTGCCTTTCTGCAGCTCTAGGCGAACCTGGAGTCCTGTCTCTCACGTGGCAGGATCAAAATGGCAGCTTCCTTTTTCTGTGTGTCTCTTCCTCTGTCTCCACTTACACAAGACCCAGCAAGAGGCGGGAGCCCAACCTGAGTCACGTCTCACTGCCGTAGGCCAATCAAAAGGGCCCCACACCCACATGGATGGATTAGTTAAAAAACATAATCCTTTTCTTTTTGGGATTCATAAAAGAACTTCAAACTGTCACACCCACCCACTGTGCAGATGAAGACACTGGAACCCAGAGAAACTCATGTGCTTAAATCACACAGCGGCCTGGGGCTAGATCTCGGGTCTCCTGAATCCAAGGCCAGCACCCTTTCACCAAACCGTGCTTCCCAGCCTGGGACTCAGGGTCTAGAGATTTATTTCCTACTCCTCCCCCTTCTCCCCTCCTTCTTTACATCCTCTTCCTCCTTCTCCTCTGAGCTAATATTTATTGCGTGCCTACTACATGCTGGGCACAATGCAAGATGCTTTATGTCCTTTAGCTTATTTATTCTTCCATGCACTTCAATGAGCCGTGCTTATTTATAAGTGAGGAAACCGAGCTTCAAGAGGCTCAGTAACTTCTCTAGTCTTAGAGATCAGCTGAGCAAGTGGTAGGGATCTGTCTGACTCCAAAACTTGTGTGCTTCTCCCATGTTAGAATTCACCAAGAGATAAATCTGATGAGGAAGAAAGATCTTGAGGTGACCAAGCCATCGTATTTCATTTTAGGATACCGGGTGATAATCAGATGCACCAGCTCCTTGTCTGCAAGCTTCACAGGAGGTGGTGTACCCAAATGGACCCTTAGGCAGACTGGCTAGTTGTCGTTCTCTGCCAGTGCCAGATCTGTGACTTTAGAGGGGGACGAGGTCTCCCTGTCCTCAAGTCCAGGTGTCAGTCTGATGTGCAATCTCCTTTCCCCCTCCTCAGGCACGGCTACAACTTTGTGGTGGCCATCCCAGCGGGCGCCTCGAGCATCGATATCCGGCAGCGAGGCTACAAGGGGCTCATCGGGGACGACAACTACCTGGCCCTGAGGAACGGTCAGGGCAAGTACCTGCTCAACGGGCACTTCATCGTGTCGGCGGTGGAGCGGGACCTGGTGGTCAAGGGCAGCGTGCTGCACTACAGCGGCACGGGCACCGCCGTGGAGAGCCTGCAGGCATCCCGGCCCATCCTGGAGCCCCTGACCGTGGAGCTCCTCTCCGTGGGGAAGATGACACCACCCCGGGTCCGCTACTCCTTCTACCTGCCCAAAGAGCCTCGGGAGGACTGGGTCTCCGCCCGCCAGGACCACCGGGCCCCCTCTGTGCTTCACAACAGCGAGCTCAGTCTCTCCAACCAGGTGGAGCAGCCCGACCACAGGCCCCCTGCACGCTGGGTAGCAGGCAGCTGGGGGCCTTGCTCCTTGAGCTGTGGCAGCGGCCTGCAGAGGCGGGCAGTGGACTGCCGGGGCTCTCCGGGGCCGCTCTCCACCTCGGCCTGTGACGCTGCCCACCGGCCCGTGGATACGCGAGCCTGCGGGGAGCCCTGCCCGGTGTGGGAGCTTGGCGCCTGGTCACCCTGCTCCAAGAGCTGTGGCCGGGGCTTCAAGAGGCGTCCGCTCAAGTGCGTGGGCCACGGGGGGCGGTTGCTGGCCCGGGACCAGTGCAGCCTGCTGCGGAAGCCCCAGGAGCTGGACTTCTGCGTCCTGAGGCCGTGCTGAACCGGACCATCCCTTTCTCCCTGTCGTGCTCCATCCCATGGGTGTTGCCAGTGTCCTGGCCAGCAGGAACCATGGGCAGTGGGCCTACCTTGAGACACAGCTTCACGTGGGGCCAGGACCACGGACCAGGCTGAGACGCCTCCCCCTCCTCCCTGGCCTGGGTGGGGGGATGTGAACACAAAGTCTACCTCACGCCTGGCTCCTCCGGGGCCCAGTTGCTGGGGGAGAGGCTGGGAGGCCGTGGGCTGCTGGGAGAGCCAGGCTGGCAGCTTGGCACCCACTGGGGCTCAGCCGGCTCAGAACAAGGCAGGTTTTGACGGTGCTTTCTGCCCAATTCCGTTTTCTGGCTGCCGTGGCACTGAGATTAAAACCTGGTGGAGGCGGGAGGAAGCTGACTGGAGAGCGGAGTGGGATTAGGTGCAGCCGGGGCCTAAGCTGCTGCCCTTTGGGGAGAGGTGTGTGTAGAGGGAATGCTTTGACCCCCTTCTCCCTGAGGGATCCTGGGTATCTGGTTACTGGGAGGGCTTCCACACAGGTGTCCTTTATGGTGGACAGAGGTTAAAATTCAACAGGGACCCTATCGTTTTCCGCAGGAGGGAAGAGGATGTTAAGAAAAAGACACTGAAACTTCTAAGGGGAGATGGATGCTTGGCTGAAGCAGGGAGTGTGAGGAGAGACCAGTGGGTTCTGCTGCCCTTGGGGTTGGGCCTGGCTCTGGAGGGAGGTCTCCTTGGGGTACCCCCAGTCTCATTTTGAGAAGGAGCTCCAGTTCTGCTTGCTTCTTCTTCAGAGAAGCCCGCTGTAGGCTCTTTGCTGTCCCTGAGAGCTTTCAAAGAAGCTACAACCATGTACCCACAAAGAGGGGAAGAGAGTGAGCTGGAGGCCTCAGGGGACCAGGTGCCAAGGCCCCGTGCCTGCAAATCCCCTCCACCCTGACCGCTGAGTGGCACACCTGGCCCTGCACCCCAAGACTACAGCTTCTCCAGTTGGGAATCGGGGTTGGCCATTTGCTACCTCAGGTTACGTCTCTGGGATCCCACCCTTGTCCCTCCCATGGGGCAGCGGTGACCATGGTGCTTCTGCCAGATGACTCTGTCTTCCTTCATAGTTGAGGCGCCCAGGACAGAGCACAGAGCCAGCTGCCCTATAGCCTCCGCGAGGGTGGGTTTTGGGAAGCACCAAGAGTAAGGGGGTTTCCCACCCAAGGTGCCCGGGCCAGCCACCAGTTAGTGGGTGCTGGAGACCTGGCTACCTTGGAAACAAACCTGGAGAGTGGAGACCAGGGCATTTCCTAGAGCTCCCAGTGGGGAAGGTATTTTGGAGTTAGAGATGATTTGGCCAAGCAGGGCTTTCCTGCCTGCACCTGGGATATTCCTGAGTGCAGGTGATGTGTTTGTCCTTTAGCGGGGAGGCCAGGGCCTTCATGGAGAAATTCACTGAGGTGAGATCAGAGTAAGTGAAGCATCCTCCCCAGGGAAAAGTGGTTCCGTCTTTTTATTTGGTTTCCCTTAATAGTCTGAATCTACAGCCCAGCTGGCCACCCAGCCCGGCCTTTCAGCGTGCCTGGAGCATGAGGGCAGAGCTCCCTGGGAGGCGAGGAGGGGGCTGCAGGGAACACTGGGGCCTGAGGGATGAGGGGACCTGGGGTGCTGTGGACGGCGATGACAGCTGCACCTTCCCCCCGGGGTGTCCCTGCCTCGACTGGCAGGGGGCAGCGCACGGGTGCTGTGCAGGATGGGCAGGGGGGTGGGTGGGTGGGGAGAGCAGAAGCGCTCCTGCTGTCAGTCACTTTACAAGCCATTTCCCGGAGGAGCCCCCTGTCTTGAACATTTCGCTGGTCCGACCATGTCATCCAGGGAGGAGCAGAGACAAGGCTTGAGGGACAGGCTTCTCCTGGTGGTGGAATAAAAAGTTAGGGTGTGTGTCATGCAGGGACACTGGGGACTCCAGCATCTTCGGGGGGGGGCAGCAAGGAAGATTTGGGCTCCACATTCCCTTATCTCCTTCGCCCGTTGGGTACACATGTGGGTGGAATCTGACCCAAATGCCACTGGGCTGGAGCCGGGAGGCTGGAAGGAGCTGAGGACAGTCTGAGGGAGTGCTGGGAGTAGGCTCTGGAAGCACCAGACACTGTCACTTATGGAGTTCCCCACGCCCTTGGGTGTGTGGTTTTGCATTCCATGCACTGCAGAAGGACGGAGGGACTCGGGCCTGGCTGGGCTGTGTATACTGTGTATACATGGGAGCTTGCTGCCACTCCCAATAAAGTTGTGTATTTAAAGCCTGCATCCTGCCTCCGTGACTCCATCTTGTCACCCGCTCACTTGGCACATCTACGGGATGCCCGCTATGTGCCAGCAGCGGCACTGGGGGCTCCGGGTACAGCATGCATGAGACAGGCGCAGCGCCTGTCCTTTGTGGCTCTAGGTTTAGTTATGGAGAGAGGATAGCAGGGAAGTGTGCCAATAAACAGTAATTATGGATGGTGGCAAGGGCTTAGGAGAAATGAGCTGGGTGCTAAGAAGGTGTGAGTGAGTGTAGTGACAGGAAAGCTGTTTAGAGGATGTGACAACAGGCCTGAAGGTCAAAGAGGACACACTGCAGCCCCGAGAAAAACGGACAGAGGCTCCTAGCTGGGGGGTGGGGACAGTACACTCAGGCTGGGGATCAGGAGGAGCTGGGGGTACAGCGGACCTGAGAAGGCCCACGTGGATGGCCTGCAGGGCTAAAGGCCAGGGGACAGCAGAAGTAGAAGGTCCCTTCGTGCAGGACTGCAGGTCTCACATGGAAAACCCAAGTTTCCTTCTGTTTGGGGAATGTTTCACTCTTCCTAGTGATGTTTTGGTCTAACAATTCTAGCAAATATCCAGTTAGGGGAGGAAGGTGATGCATTTTATTTATTTATTAATTTTTAAAAGAGACTTATTTATTTACTTTTATCCATTTTTACCCTGCCCCCATTTTTTTTTTTTTTTTTTTGCCATTTTTGTGTCCCTTCACTGGGCAACTCTCTGTGTCTGTCTCCTGCCTTCTCTTCTCATCCTTCTCCTCCTGTCTTCACTGGGATTCGATCCTGGGAACCTCTGATGAGGGAGAGAGGCATCCTGCCGTCTGTGCCACCTTAGTTCCTGTTTTTTTGGTGTGTCTCTTCTTGGCCCTCCCTTGTGTCACTCTCCTGTTACGTCATCATCTTGCTGCATGGCTAGGCAGGGCCTGATAGTGCACCACTCACGGGGCCTGATGGCCTGCATGCCTTCTATATTTTTCTTTAATTTTCCCGGGAGGTCCTGGGGATCGAACCCAGGTCCCTCCATATGGGAGATGGATGCCCAACCATTTGAGCCACATCTGCTCCCGTGATGCATTTTAAAGAAACTTGAGGGTTGCTCCCAGATCTGAGACCCTCCCTTGGAATTTTGCTTCCTACCTGTTCAGTGAGAAAGGTAAATTTGGTTTTCCTTTGGGTGTTTCTGGCTTTAGCTGTCTAGGTTTCTAGGCACAATTCTGGTTTCAGCTTGGGGGACAGAACTAGTCTCAGTTTGGGGCCCAGAGATGAATGGGCCTCTCTCCATGCCCTCCTCTGGAGCAAGGCAAAGGACTTCACAAGCTGAGATAGAGAGCTGCCCCTTGGGGTATGTGGGTGAGAGGTCCAGAGCAGGGCCTTGGGCCAAGCTTCTGCACTTGATGGAAAGTTCTGGTGGAAGGAGAAGCAAGCTGGAAGAGCCTGCACAACTCTGCAAGCTTGTTTGAGGCCAGGAAGGGTCCTGGGGGAGTTTGGGTTAATGTCTAAGCTGAAAAGTCAGCAATTGTAAGATCTTCCTAAAACTGTTCAAAACCTTGTGATATTCCCCAGGGTTGTGACTTGTTAAAAAAAAATCCCTTCTGGTTTCTATTGTAGCAATTACCAGTAAATAAGGGAAAGATCCCGCAAGCTGGTTTGGGGGTGTGCAAATCAAAGAGGAGAAAGCCAAGGAGGTGGTGTCCCTGCCCAGCAGCCAGTCCGGGGATCCCCTCAGGTGAGGGATGGCGGGGGGGGGGGCTGGGGAAGGGGTGGTCACGTCCCAGTCAAGACAAGCTGGGCTGCATTTTTAAGCTTTCTGGAGAAGAAAGGAGGAGTTTCCTAACCTTGCCGGCCTTTGAAGAGAGGCAGGAACAATTTGCTTTGTAAGCCATCCCCGGCTAGGGAATGCTTTCTTGCCCCAGTAGAGAAGGAACTTTGACATAATTGCACAAAGGCCCTCTTCCAAGCAGCCTGGGCTGGCGCGCAGCAGGCTGAGCTGGCATGCTTGAGTGCGGCGGGTGTGAGCCTGAGAGTCTTTCCGTTCCCCCTTGGCCTGTGCCCAGGCCCTCGTTGGGTGAGTCAGCCCCGATGCCTGCCATCCCAGCAACAAATCCCCGAAGAGAAACATCTCCCATTCGGTGTCTTCGGATGCCACCGTGTCACCCACCAGCTGGTGGCAGCATGAGAGGGTTGCAATGGTACTCTTGGGTCCCAATCCTGAGAGTCTCCAGGAGGAAGGAGCCGTGCTGGACACCCCACACTCAACCACCCGCACCCACTCAGATCCTGCAACTCTGCCACTCCCTGCACCACCCCCTTTCTGCTCCATTTGGGAAGTGCCACCGTTGTTTGTTCCCATTACTGTGGTCAGTAATGAAAATCACATTCCAAGTCCTGACCAGAGGCTGGGAAGGAGGGAGATAAAGGCCCCTGGCTTCCAGAGGTGTTCCAGAGAAGAAACAGAATGATCCATTTCCAAAGGAGAGGACTTTTGGCAGAAAAAGCAAGATAGAAGGAGGTAAAAGAGAGAAGGGAATCTCTTCCTGAAAGGTTGGATTTGCGAAGATGGTGAAAATAGTATCACAGTGAGCGGCTGGAGGCTGATGGGATTTCAGCCATTGCTCAATCATGTCCCTAAATTGTTACAAACAACCCCCTCCTCGCTCCTATACCTGGCCACAGTCCCAGTAAGGCACACAGGGGCTTAAGCTGCTGTTGACCAACTGTCCACATGACCTCATGGGGCTGGGATTCTAGTCTCAGCTGGGAGGACTCCTCATTTATGCCATGGGTAACTTATTAGATAATCCCATGTGATTTGTCATCATTTTGAGGATTTTGAGAAGTGTGACATTGGGAATCTCAAGGAAACTGTTCAGGAGGATGACATGCTGTTTGGGGCTGGGAATCGGCAGGTACACATGGCACCCAGGCACAGTCGATGGTCAAGGAGTATTTCCAAGATGGAAACTTCTGGGAACATCCATCGGGATGAGAGGGACGAAGGTGCCCGCCTTCTCCAGAACTATAATGACACTTCTCTGCCGTGGGTGCTTTAATCTAAACAAATGATCTCATTTGATCTTTGCAACAACCCTCTGAGGTCTTACAGATGCTGAAACTGGGGTTTCAAAATGTGAAGGAGTTGAGGAAAGCAGCCCTGGCGTGTGGTGGTGCTGGGATCTGAGCTCAGGTTCACTTCCTCCACTCTTCACCACTCTGCTCTTCCTCAGAAGTTCCCCAGAGCCTTTTGGTAAGGCAGGGGGATAATTACCTGTTTCTTTCTTTTGCCCTGAAAGATTTCTTGGAATGACTTGGGAGCACATTCTTGAGGCAATGTTTCTTGATCCTGAAAGGACCTATTAATACAACCCAAACTTGTCCTAGATTCCCATGATCTCCCTTAATAGAAAACCTATTCACTTGATTGGTTTCTTGGTATGTTTCCCAGGGGAGCTTCTTCTGAGGTTTTGAGGGTTGGGATTTGGCTCCACCCTGCCACCAGATGAACCGCAAGTTCAGAGGAAGCCTCGGAAATTTCACATGGTTTGAGCTACTTTGAATGTCAAAGTATGGGAGTGAATAAAAACTCTGGCATAGGGACAGCAAGCCACGTGCCTCTGTTTTTCCTTGGAAACCTCTAGGGTTTTATTTTTCTTTTCTCTTCTTTTTTCCTTAATATAATAATGAATCATTTAAGACTGACAAAGGACATAAAGGATAATAAAATAAACCCTAGAAACAAATTCCCCAGATGAAGAAATAAAACTTCACCCAGAGTTACTGTCCTAGTCATGCCCTTCCCCACTCTCCTGGGGCTAACCATCACCTTGAATTTAGTGGTTATCACCCCCAATATATGAATATTCTTTTACTTATATCTGTATCCCTAGATAATGCATAGTTGACTTTGTCATGCTTTTCAACTGTATACACAGGGTAGCATTTTATATACACTCTTTGACAACTTGCTTTCTTTGTTTATCATTAGCTGTGGGAGTGATTCAGGTGGATTATTTCTCAGTCTGGAATATGATTTCATTGTGTGGATATAAGTGATAAACTTTTAGGTTGTTTCCAGTATTTTGCTATTATAAACCATGGTGGTGTGAAAACTCTTATATGTGTTTTCCGGTGCATGTATATGACAGTTTTTTTTTTGGGGGGGGTGCATTTCTGGGCCATGGTGTATGTGCATCTTCAACTTTATGACTAGCTATTTCCAAATTGTTCTCCAAAGTGGTTTCATCTTGCCCAGAGTTTTGCTGATTTGCCTTTCTTCTTCTTTTCTTTTGAAGCATAGCATTCATATATGAACATTCATAAACAATAAGTGTATAGTGAAGGCTGTGAACTTACAAAACAAACATGCATAACATCATACAGGGTTCCCATACATCACCCCACTACCAATACCTTGCAGTGCTGCGAAACATTTGTTAGACATTATGAAAGAGCATCGTGAAAATATTACTACAGTACTAACTATAGTCCATACCTTACATTTACTGTATTTTTCCCTCAACCTACCCTATTATTATTTTTCTAAATTTATTTACTTTTATCCATTTTTTAGTCCCCCTCCCCCCCCCACCATTTTTGCTTTTTCTGTGTCCATTTGCTGGGCAATTCTCTTTGTCTGTTTCCTACACTCTCTTCTCATCCTTCTCCTCCTGTCTTCACCCGGATTCGATCCTCGGAAACTCCAATGTGGGAGAGAGGCATCCAACCACCTTTGCCACCTTAGATTCTGGTATTTCGGCGCATCTCATTTTTGCTCTCCCTTGTGTCTCTCTCCTGTTACATCATCATCTTGCTGCGTGGCTTGGCGGGGCCTGATGATGCACCTGCGCACAGGGCCTGGTGGCCCACGTGCCTTCTATATTCTTCTTTTTAAAAATTTTTACCAAACCCAGGTCTCTCCATATGGGTGACAGACACCCAACTATTTGAGCCACATCCATCCCCCTGCTATATCTCTTAAGGTTAACCAAAGATACCTAGAGTTATAGTCATTTCCCATACAGGATGGCCATATAATAAATCAGGCTTAGTTTATCACCAGCATTCTAAAAACCAGACCTAGGAAGAAAAACTAGGTCTGGGGACACATGCATGGTTTCTAATATAGCTAATGTTTAGCCTACCCTGATTATCACAAAATCAGGTGAGCGAGAATATTCACATTGCCTTTTTACTTTCAAGCTGCTTTTTCTACCTTCTCTCCATTCCCCTCTTGAAGTTCCTGGGTTTCCTTCTGACCCACCTTCCTATTGGGTGGGATTTTCGTTTCTTCAGTTATTCTCTCTTTCTCTTTGTATCCATCAGGGTCCTGGCAGGAAATAGATGGTATACTCAAGCTGGGTTAACTACAGGAGAATTGAATAAAGAATAGTTTTCAAAGGTTTGCTGGGGGCTAATGTTTTTACTTTCATAGTTTTTTTCCTGGCTTTTTGTAAAATAGGAACTGTGGTATCACCACGTTTTGTACTTGTCCAGGACTCTGACTGTTGATTTTTATCTAGATCCTCAGGGGTCAAAGTGATCTTGGTTTCCAGGCTATGGCAGAGCCATTTTTGGGAAAGCAATCAATGAGGGTCCTGAGACTAAATATCTAATCCTTTAACCCAATGATTATTATTATGGATATCAGTCATCTAATATTTGAAAGAATAATGTACACACATTTCCCCTATTTAGAGTCGAGTCTGTAATTATTACTTTATCATATTTGCTTCATCTGTTTTAGAGAGAGATTATTGTCAAGTCACTTGGAATTTGCTGATGTCCTAACTCCTTACCCCTAAATACTTCAACATGCATTTCCTAAGAATAGGATGGTCAACTACACAAACTTAATACCATGATCATACCGAAGAACATGAACAATTCTGTGATAGCATCTGATATCAAAGCCCATCTTCAAATTCCCCCAATTGTTCCAAGAGAATCATTTATAGGATCCGATCAAGGATCTCACTCTGAGTTTCATTTTCTGATGGTTTCCTCATGCTGCCTTTTGACTTGACCCTCTTTTCACTCTATTTCCTGTTTACTTACCAAGGCTTGACTTAATGTAGGTTAAATATTTTTGCCAAGAATCCTACATAAGTGAAGCAGTGGCCCTTATGTAGCATCACAGATGGTGTCTCAGAACATCAGGGTTTCCTCTAGTGGGGAAGCTGTTTGGCCGCTTGGTCTCCCTGATCTTTTTCAGGTGGCCTTGAAGAAATTTATGCTGTCTTTCTGTTACTTTTTCTTCCCCAGAATGGCGGTCAGTCAGCCTCTTCCTGTCTCTCCCTCCTTCATCTTAAATACCCTGAAGATTCTATTAGGGCAAAATAATAAGTGTGACCTGAAAGGCCATTCATAGGTCTTCAGCTCTTCTTTCATTTGTTCTGTAAATATCATCTGTAAACCTACCAGGTATCAGGCATTAAGAATAATCTAAAGACTGTTCCACTCTCTGCTTTCTTGGCTGCTTCTGTGATGTTTCCCTCTCAGCTGTCCTCTCAAGCTCCACTTCCTTCTTTAGCCCTCAAGTGCTGGTGCTCCTCAGATGGCCGGTCCAGCTCAAGCTGTACACTCTCCTTGAGGACCGTGTGCTTTCCCTTTGCTTCAGTTACAACCAACAATATCTAAACCTCTCTTCCACCGGTGCTTACCCAGACTCCTCCCTAGCATGGACCCCCAACATCTCATCATTCATCTAGTCCCATGACTTGATTCTACCTCCTTTGTGCCTTTAAAATCTGACCTCTCTTTTCCTTGCCACTGCTGCTGCTTGAGTGCCGGCCACCTTCATGTCTCAGTTGGAGCCCATCAATTTACCAGATCCTTCCTGGATCCAGAGTCACCTCCTTTCCTCCCTCCCCCAGGACTTTCCACCTTGGTGGTAGATGGCTCATTTTGTGCTCTTGTGGCCCTTTCTGCATGCTCTGGACATTGCACTAATGATTTGTCTCCTCAATTATACCCTAAGGACTTTGAGAGCAAGTCTTGATAGACCTGGCACTGAGTCAGTGCCTGGCACATAGTAATAATATAATAATAGAAGTCACCGTTTAGTAGTAACCATATACGAACATCATGGGAAGGGCTTTATCTGTGTTATTGTGTTTATTCTTCATAACGACACTAGGCGTTAGATTCTGTCATGACCTCTTTTTACATATGAGGCCCAAAGATGTCAGGAACCTTGCATATGTTTCCCCAACTTGTAAATGGAAGAGTCAAGACTCTGAACTCCATATGTATTGAATGAGGCATAGAATGAAACCATTAGTGGGGGAGACAGGCATAAGCAAAGGCAGAGGCGAAGTGCTATAGTAGAGGCATGTATATAGATCCATTGGATTATGGAAGAAGCAGTTTCACAATAACTTTGAATGGATCTGGAAAGTGCTAGTGGAAGAAGTGATGCTTGAGCTGGAATTTGTTGAGCAGATAAGGAGGGGAGGGCCTTTCCTGAAGTGGGACCCACATATACAACGGCATGAAATGTTTAGGAATGGAAGCAGCTTGGGACAACAGGAACTTAGAATTCACAGAAGAGAGAGGTGGGGAATGGGGCTTGAGAGTTGGGCTGGGGGCTAATGACGAAGGGCCTCCTATGCTGTGCTAAGGGATCTGGACTTTGTTGAGCAGGCAGTGGAGGGCCAAAGGAAGATTTTCAGTCAGATCTGTCACAACTCTGCTGGGCTGGTAATCAGCATGGGTTGGAATAGGAAAAGGTCTGTTGGAAGAAAAACTGGGTAGGAGGCTCCTCCAATAATCCAAGCTTAAGACCATGAAAGCCTGGACTAGAGCAGTGCGAGTGGACTGGAGAGGACAGCATGGATTCTAGAATGTTTTAGGAGTAGAATGAGCTGCTCTTGATAACTATCTGTGTACAGGATCTGGCCGTGAAAGAAGAGTCAGAGGAAATGGCAGATAAATATTTTCCATTTCAATGACCCTGCTGATTTTACAAAGGAAGGAATCAGGCCCTTCCCTGACACATGGATATGGCCATGCAACAAGGGGAGAACAAAAGTGGATATTCTTGTTCGCCTCTTGGGATTAAGTTTCTAAAACATATTACTGCTGGGATTCAGAGGGATGGGATGAATGATACATTTTCCCCCAGCTTCTCCTCACTTCCTACCACGCCTCCTTATTCCTTGTCTTGTTCCTGGTGCCACATCCGCCACTTCTACTCTTACTATTCTGTAGTTAGTTTAGCACCAAGTAAACATCAAAGAAGATGCAGGAGATTGAGAAGGAGAAGTATAAAGAGATGAGAGGAGAAGCCAGAGAGACTGTCCACATACATTACTGGGAAAGTAGCTACATGGTATTTCAAATGTATTTCAGCACAGGTCATATAAACATATACCCCCTGTACCTTTCAATTAACCGAACACTGTGCATAATATATTTCCATACACATATCTCAGGATGGGAATAGCAGAAACATATGTTAATGGAGTTATAGTAACTCTAGGGACAATACCGCCAGATTATGAGATATTAAGTCTCCATATGTTATAGCCACATATGTTACCCATAAGGAATCCTGTGGCTTTAATGTGTAACATACACTGGACTGGATTGGCAAGTGGTTTGGAGTCAGGCTGAGAAATATGAGGATCTTCTGAATGAGAAGGTTTATATACTATATCTGGGCAAAAAAACCTCCACAAAGCGGTCTGGGTCAATCTCTTTGCTGCTAGACTCCATTTACAATGGAGATGCCAAAAGTTTGGCCACTGCTATTTTCTCCCCACCACCCTGGGGAACTTTTACCTAAGATTGCCTTTAAGATAATGAGTCAAATACCTAATAGCTTAATGGGAAAGTCTCTTCTAGTTCTTCTAGTTCCTGAGAGGGCAGGGCGACTGGTGAATCACTTTGCTCTTATTTCCTCCTAAGTCACCTATACATGAACCTTGCAGCCTGGACAAGTGCTGTGCTGGGAGTTAGGAGAACCAGCCTTGGGTCTTCACTCTGCTACACTGGCCGAGTGGACTTGTGCAAATATCTTGTCTTCTCCAGCTTTCGTTAAGTGAGGCATTGGACTTGATAACTAATTATATGGCTCTCTTAAGCTCTAGGACTCGTCAGTGCCTTAAACTGAGGATCTCAGCTCCAATGGGATTTTCAAAAGCTTTTGCCTGTCACTTCTGAAAGAGGAATTGTGTCTTTATGACTCTGTACTTTGGAAACTCCTGATTTCTTCCATTCTTAATGAGAAGTTCCCCATCCAAGTCATGCCTTCCTGTTCTTCCAACTGTACACTGCCCTTGGAAGAAGAATATTTATTTGAGAAATTTCAGCATGCAGGTTTGCTACTGCCTCTGGGGTTTCCTCGGTCCCTTTTGATTTTTTTTTTGTGTGTGACAATTTAACCATTTTCATATGTACGATTCAGTGGTATTAATTACATCTACAATGTTGTGCTACCATCACCACTATCCACTACCAAAACTTTTTCATCATTTCAAAGTTAAGTAATAACTCCGCTTTCTCCCCTATCCCTGGTCCCTGGTAACCTCTAATCTACTTTCTATCTCTATGTATTTGCTTAGTCTAGGTAGTTCATATAAATGAAATCATACAATATTTGTCTTTATGTTCCTTGTTAATTTCACTCAGCAGAAGGTTCATCTTTGTTTTAGGATGTATCAGCTGAATAATATTCCATTGTATATATGTACCATATTTTGTTTATCTATTCCTCTGTTGATGGACACTTGGGCTGTTTCCACATTTTGGTTATTGTGAATTATACTGCAATGAACATTGGTGTACAAATATCTGTTTGAGACCCTGTTTTCAATTCCTTTGGGTATATACCTAGCAATAGAATTGATGGTCATATGGTGATTCTATGTTTAACTTTTTGAGGAACCATCAAACTGCCTTTCACACTGGCAGCACCATTTTACTTTTCCACCAACAGTCGACACCTATTTGCCATGTTAAAGAAATATAATAGCCATTCTTGTGGGTGTGAAGTGATATCTCATTATGGTTTTGATTTGCACTTCCCTAATGGCTAATGATAGTGGGCATCTTTTCATGTGCTTATTGGCCATTGTGTATCTTCTTTGGAGAAATGTCTAGCCAAGTCCTCTGACCATATTCCCTCTCAATTTTAAAAGTAGTTTTAGGTGTCAGGGACCAGGAGGGATGATACTAGACATTTCTCAGTGCTTTATCATGCCCATGCCTAGAACTTGGATGAAGCCCAAATCTGGTTTGAACTCTGCACTGCCACCCAGGAAGTAGCTCTCATCATTGCATTCTCTTTGTACATGACCTTGGGGAAGGAAGCCTGGGCTCTGTTTGGGAAGTGGGGAAAAAAAAAATAATAATGCTGCTGCTGCTGATGATAATGGAGGATTGTCTAGATCCAGACACAATTAAGTTTATATATTACATGTGCTTACAGTTTATGTTTATATGTTATATGTTGTTTATCTTCATAACAACTTGATAAAGTAGGTTCTATCATTAACCCCACGTTGCAGATTAGAATACTTGGTCTGATTTAGGGATGGAAACAGTGAGAATTGTTCCTCCTGGGCCTCTGATCCCACAGAAATTCTCAACAGCCAAGTTTCTGTCTCAGCTGCTATTTCAAGCATCAGAGAAGAATGAATTTATTTTTGGGCAGTGTTTTCAGTTGAGCTCAATAAATACCTATTTTAGTGTGTGCTTGGGGCTGTGAGGATTAATAAAAAAGCTCAAGGTATGGTCCTTGCCCTTGATGGCTTTGTAAGACAGTTCAAGATATTGTGCATATACTTAGGAAATAAATAATCCAAAGAGTTGCACAGAGGAGGAGGAGTTGCAATGAATGAGGAAAGCATGGGTATAACTCAGAGGTTGAAGAAGATAGATGGAGAATGGCTTGGGCTTGGAGAGTAATCTCCTTGAGATTACAGGTCCATCCCTTTTCTTTTTCTCCTCCTTCCAACTTTTCAGTATGTATTATTTGCTCCCTATATTCCAGGTATCTGGAAAATGAGACATAGAATCTGCACTCAAGGAGCTCACAGTCAAATGGAGAAACTGTGTAATTAATTGTAATTGCAATATGTAAGATGGTAAATGCTTCACAAGAGGCACATACTAGTGTCAGGACAGTAACTGATCAGTTCTGCTGGAGAACGATCAGGAAACATTTCACAAAGGAGAAAACTATTCAATGGAGTGGTCTTAAAGAGGTGAGCAGCAGGGCTGTATGAGGGCAATTGGCAGATGTGTACTCAGTGTTGATTTTAATTAAACAGCCAATGTTGTGCAGCAAGTAGAAGATGTACTACTCTGTGGAAAAGTGTAGAATACTTTTTAAATGGAGCACATCTTGCTTTTGACCAACCATTTCCACTAATGGTGGAAGAACATTTAAAGCTGCCTTTCAGCAAAGCTCAGCAATTATTTCAGGCTAACTCAATATCTCTGAGTAAGTTGGAAATCAGTTCTCATTTTCAATATTGCCTCAGAACTCTCTCTTCCTTCTTTGATCTCCTTCACAGTTTGGTTCCTTAGCATGGGCATGTGTTCCATGGTGGCACGGAATGGCTGGCCATGACTGTGTCTATGCCCACAACCATGTCTACGTCCATGACTCCATCTAGGTCTACACTTATGTCTGTGTATATGCCTCTGCCTACGTCTATATCTTCAACTATGACGATGACTATGTCTATGTCTGCATGCTTCTGTCTCTGAACTTGCTGCAGTCTTCTGAGTGTGTTGGGGGTAGTCTATTCTTGAGAGCCCTCTTCTCCTCTCCTAATTCATGGTTGATCATGCCAATTTTTTTTTTGTCATGCTGTGTATTAGTTATCTATTGCTGAATAACAAATCACCACAAACTTAGAAGCTTAAAATAACACACATTTATTATCTCATTGTTTCTGAGGGTCAAGAATTCAGGCATGATCTTTTGCTTGAGGCTTTCTTACAAGGCTGCTATCAAGGGGTCTGCCAGGGCTGGGGTCTCATCTGAAGCTTGACCAGGCAAGGATCTGCTTCCAAGCTCATGGGATTGTTGGTAGGGTGCAATTCCTTGTGGGATGTAGAGCTGAGGCCTCAGCTCCTTGCTATCTGTCTTCTCAAGGCCATGCTTTGCTATGTTTGGGCATTTCTGGATGGTGGCATCCCTCATCAAAGCATACAAGCCAAGCAGCCCACATAGAAACTGTGCTAGCAAGATGGAAGTTGCAATCTTATATAGCGTAATCAGGGAAGTGATATCCCATCACCTTTGCATAGTCTATTGACTAGGAACCTGTCACAGGTCCTGCCCACACTCTAGGGGAAGGGATTACACAAGGCTGTGATTTCCAGGAGGCAGGGAAAATTGTCTGCCACAGTTGGATCCTGCTTCCATAAGTCCTGATCTCCTCCATTTGCCTTCTGTCATGCCCTGCTCCCCATTCTATCTTGATCTCAGGTCTCTGCCAGCCACACTGGGTTTCTCCCACTGAGGCACGTGGGGCTGTGGGTCTCCTGTGCATTACTGCTGGCCATATATCTCGTCTTCTGTCCACTCTTGCTGATCTATGCCCTGCCACCTGGATCTGACTGGGAAGGGGAAAGCCAGCTCAGCTATTCTCTATTCTCCCTGAACCTGTCAGGGTTTCTGTTATCTTGCATTTCTGACTTTATTTAATGGAGGACTAGGAATTGGGAGTCAAGGGCAGGGAGATACCATAACCAGGCTAGGTTCCATCTCCTGTCTTCCTCCCATGGCTGAAGCCTTTCTCTATCCTCTTCTTGTTTGGTGGAGACCTCCCATAAGCTGTGTCCTCCATCCTCCATGCACTGTGGTTTATGACCCCTATGATCTGATTCTTAATATGTAAAAGGGAGCCTTCAAAACATAAAAAACTATAGAAAAGAACAAATCTGGCTAAGAAATTTATTTTCTCACTCAGGATTCAAAAATCCTATTTAAGAAGTAAAATATTGTCTCTTATTTGTTGAATTCCTAGCTGTGAATCCCCAGGAGATATGAGTGCCCCTGGTTCAATCAGGGATGTTCACCTACATGGAAGTCAACAGTGAAAACACAATAATCTATTTCGAGGACTATGGTCCTATTGTATCAGGGATATGAACCTGAGCAAAGGCACAAGGTAGGGGTAACTGAGGCTTCTTTGCAGGGTGGCTTACAGCAGAGGGCTGTGCCTGAGAGGTGTGGTGGATAAAAGTCGATGAGAACCAGGCTGCAGGGCTTGGGTTCCGCCCCAAAAGTTTAGGCTTCATGCTGAGCCATAGCAATGGGGAGTCTGGTTTCTAAACAGGGGATTATCATTCTGAAATTGCATGGTATTGACTTTTTAAAGTAAGAGAAATGAGGAGAGGAGAGAGGAATATAGATTATATGCTTCATACCAGATATGGGCCTGCACGTTAATGTGCTAGAAATGGGACCTGTTTCAACTCTTTGAAACCAATGATGGAAAACTCCCTGATACTGTCCTGCCCAAAACTATTCTGGGGGGGGACTTAGCAAGGATATCCACCATACTTCTAGATTGCCTCACTTCTAGGTTGCTTGGTATGGTCTCTACAAGTTTAAGGAATTGCTTAGAGAACTCAGGATATGAAGGGCCCCAGACTGAAACTAGAGACAGAAAGGCTCCTGGACTGCCATGGGGCAGAAGGGTTCCTTCATTTTAGAGAGTTGGGCACAAGATTGATCTTTTAATTCCTCCCCACCCCCCGCCTATGTAACGGTCAACTGCAATCCAAAACAAAACAAAAAAAGAAGCAGGCAAAATAGACAGGAGAGCAGGAAGCCAGTTTAGTACAGGGAAAGAACCATGATGAATTCTTTATAGAACGATATGCATGCAAAACGCAAAACTCCCAGGCATTGTATACTGACTTATAAAATACACTTCTTTTTTGACCTGGGAACTGCTTTTTGATGATTCTGTCCTATAGAAACACTCACTCACAAACATACAAGGATATACCTACTGGAATGTTCATTACAGCATTTTTGGTAATTGGAGAGAACAAACAGACTTAGATACCTACTGCATTAGTCAGGGTTTTCTAGGGAAACAGAACTGACAGGAGATATCTGTATATATGAGATTTTTAGAAGAATTGTCTCATGTGACAGTGGGGATGGGCAAGTCCAAATTCCCTAGTGCAGGTTGCCAGCTGGGAACTCCAATGAAAGTTTGTGATGAATTCCCCAGGAGAAGCTGGCTGGCTGAGGTAGAGATGGGAATTCTCCCTTCTGACTGCTGAAATCATCGCTTCTCATTTTAAGGCCTTCAACTGATTAGATGAGAGATCTCTTATTGCTGAAAGCAATCTCTTCAGTTGATTGTAGATGCAATCAACCATAGATGCAATCAACTTACTGAGAATTTAAATCCATGAAATACCCTCCCAGGAACAGTCAGGCTGGTGCTTGCTTGACCAAACAACTGGACACCATCACCTCGCTAAGTTGACACGTGAACTTAACCATCACAGTGAATGAAGGGTCATTTGATTTTTTTCAGTCTTGGACACAAACCACAAATGAATCTCAATTGAAAGTGTAGGAGAGGCAGTATCATAGGGAGGAAGAGCAAGGAACCAGGAGAAAGTGGAATGGTAGTTAGGCTCTGATTTTAGGGTGACTTTCCATCCTGACTACACCCACTCATTGTACCTTCCAAACCCTGTGTGCTGCTATCAATAGACCCCTCTGTTTAATTCTAAGAGACTGGCTTGTCAAGGACAACTTGATAAAGTAAAAAGAAGATTTGGGCTAGATATGGGAACTAATGCATTGCTTCTTTTTCTCCACACTTTCCTTTGAGGGAAGCCATGTGGAACTGGCTTTTTTAGGGAAGGCGAGGAAGACATACTTCCATGCTTTGTGCAGAGGTGGAGTTGGAGGATGGATGGCAAAAGTGTGGCAGGAAGAAGCTCAAGGGAATGTGCTGTGTGAGCTCAGGCACGTGTAACCCAAGCACTCTATGGAATTGGGTATTGGCGACCCTGACGTGAGTGGATCTAGGGACAGAGCCTCATCTGGGAGGGGAGGAAGGGAGAGTACCCAGGGAAACCAGGCAAGAGATGGTGAGTTCTAGCCATCATGATTGGCTCAGGCTCTGAGCCAAAGGTTTCGGGTTCAAATCTCAGCTCTGCATGAATAGTGCATGACCTTGGGCAATCACTACCCCTTCCTGGGTGCAGGAGTCCTTATCTGTAAATGGAGAAATAATAATTATCTGTAAATGGAGATAATAATAGCACCTGCCTGGAAGGTCTGCTGTGGGAAATAAGTAAGATAACACAAGCAAAGTCTTAGACTTCTTGAGTGCCTGACCGTTATTAGTATCCAGTAAAGATTGGCGGTTGTTATTATCACTCCAAGCATGCTGCGTAGACCTGAGTGTGGAGAGCAGCTTGAAGCATGTGGGTAGATGGGGTACGGGAGGCCCCATGTCTATGGACCCCCAGGAGCCAGCTCCCTTCCTGCCTCTCAGTCATATCTCCTGCTATCAGGCAGGTTCTTCGTGGGAAACAACTCTCTCCCAACAAGGTCATTGTCCTAACTCACCGGGGCTGGATGGAGGGTAAACCCTTGGGCATCTACCATCCAGCCCCCTTTGGTGTGGATCCACCTTGTCCAGCATTGGGTCTTACTGGCTTTGGACATTTGAGCCCTGTGGACAGAGAGCTGGGCCTCAGCTATGAGTGTCCGCTGGGTTACAGCAGCTTTCCCCAGCCAGCATGTTGGGCCTCTTCCACTCCCTGCTGAAAGCAGGGCTCAACCCTTTCTGGGCGTTCATACTGGAAATATGAAGTGTGACTTCCCCTGCCCGGAAGCCGGAGCCAGCCCGGAGCTGGGCTTATCTCTTTCTTCAACACAGTATTTGTTTTAGGAAGGCCAAAGCACTTTCTTTTTTTCTACTTTCTTCAAGGGAGGAACAACAGAGCAAAGGCTGCTTGGGGTCAGGGGTTGCTAAGCTCAGAAAGGCCTGGTAGGTAGTTCCACTTAGACCCTTTGTCTCTTTCCTGGGTTGACAGAATTAGATGGCATTGGCACACCATTGGATGGCATTCGGAAACCTGCACCTGGCATACTCTCTGAACTTGTCTGGGGAGAGGAGCCTGCCCTGCCTTTACCTGCTCCATGGAGCCCCTCACATTCCAGGTCATTACCTTTGCCCTCCAGCATTCCCAACACCTCTCTTCCAAACGTGAGGCGCCAGGTTCCTCCTGGCTGGGCCACTGCTCTCCATTCTGCCGCGCCAGCTGCACAGCATCTCCTGTGTCTGCAGCTCCAGGTGTTGGCTCCATTGGAAAAGTCTCCCTCACCTCCTGTTCCTTTCTTTCCTCCATCTCCAGAACCACCACATTTTCCCCACCCCCCGACCCAGCCGGGGTCAATGTTCCCAACTTCAGACACTGAGAGAGCTAAAACCAGTCCCCATGAGCCCCAGCCAAAGTCTGGGAACAATCAGCTCATTGTTTGAGGTATTTCCAGGAGCAGTCAAAGGCCACTGGGTCATCAGGTCCCCTTAGCCAGGCCCAAAGACAAGGCCTATGTGTGAACTGGAAAGTCACGTCAGACCTCCTGGCCACTGGGTCACAGCAGCTGCCGTGAATTGTCGCTAAGCCCTGGACAGGGCTTTGCAGGGATCAAATCACTTTTCACATCCAGAGCCTTGCAGAATCAATAGCCATGTTCTCATGTTTTTAAAACATATTTTTTATGCACACAAAAGTGGAGAGAATACAACAAGGACAGCTCAGGTACTCATCACTCAGATTCAAAATGCCCCCACTTTCCTCCTTTGCTTACCTCTCACCCTTCTATTTGCAGTACTTTTCCCTTTAACTTGTAAACAACTGATGACTTTTTGATGAATTTGGACATGCTCATCGGCCACTAAACAGTAAACCAATGCTACTTATCCTGGTTTATTATCATGACTGATATATATATATATTTACATTGAAGGGCCCAGGATTTGTTTTAATAGAGAGCTTAATCTAGTGACAAATTATTGTCAGACAGAAGAGCCCAACCTCATGCCAAATGGAAAATAGTTGTAGGCAGGCATTTTTCTACACCTAATCAGACAATATCAAATAATCATGTGAGCAGGCAGGGCAGGCAGCTGCTTGGGGCTGGAAGTCAACTGGGATAGCTAAGTTTTGCAAGCCCCTTCTCTTAGAATTAGGACCTCTCTCTCTAGCAGCCTTGCTCATTTGGTGATGGGACAGTCGAGGATGTTGCCTATGTTATTTGTGAGCCATTTAAAAAAAAGATTATGACATCATAAATTCTCCCAGAAGGCAGCTCCAGGAAAGCATTTGTCTTCCCTGATAACTGGTGTTGCTTTTTTTTTTCCTTGACAAAGAGAACTATGAACACCTTGTTTTACGCTTTTTGCCTTGGCTACCAGGAAGATTAAAGCTAAATTTAGAGCTCAATCACGGTGACTATTTCACGTATGGTTCAGTTATAATATCTCCCCGCATTTCCTATTTATGATTTCCGATTTTTCCATTTTATCTCCATCTGCTTTTGGCACATGGGTTTTATTAGATCCAACCTTCATTGTCTTTCCTTTGAAATTAGGAGTGGTAGAAATTAAAAGCAAAAGCAAACAGAACACTCCTGCAACTTTCCCGTGCTCCTTGACCATAGAAACTTGCTTTTGAGAAAGCCAAAGGGGTTAAAGTACCAGCTTAAACTCACAAGAGTAAGTGATAGGGTAGGGATAATCAGATCTCACATATACGCAGTGCCTTTGTGTTTAACAATTTATGACATACTTTTAAAAGGGCTTTCTCAGAGCTTGTCTCAATTTGTTCTGGATTTCTTCTTTCAACAAATATTTGTTGCCTGTATTATCTGTGCCAGACTAGGCACTCTGGGTTTATCTTTATAAAGATAAACCAGACGTTCTCCTTAGGGAACTTAGTTTTTTAGGGAATATCAGACATATTCATCTAATCATAATGGAAGATAAAAAGTGATAAATGCTTAGGAGTGTTTCAGATAAAGTTTATAGGCGTTGGGAGGAGGGAGAGGTTATTTGAAGATGAGGAGTGAAAGCAGATTTTGTGTAGAAGTTGGCATTTACACTGATTCTTGAAGGAGAAAGTGAGTATAGACATATGAACATTCTATTCTTCATATATTTTCCTCTTTTTACAGAGGATGATGTTAACAAAGGGAGAGGAAGTGGATTTCCCCAAATTGCCCAATTAGATGTACTCCTGCCCCGTTACTGTTGTAATTGTCCCAACTGCCTGCCATGCTGGAGGCTGGTTCTGTGATTTTAGGGCAACTGAAGGCTGGATTACATTTGTTCTTAGGTGACAACTGTGTAATTACAGGTACTTAATGTCCAAAGTCCACATCCTGGTATTTGAGGCAATATTGTTTTAGTTGTAAGGCACAGAAAATGACCTCAAGCTAACTTGGGGTTAAAAAGGGGGAATTTATGGGAAGCAACTGAAGGAAGGGTTGAGGGACTGGCTGGGGGTTGCAGGCCATCAGCAGCCTCTCTTTGCATCTATGCTTCAGTCACAATGTCCCCCTCATTTTTCTTTACCCACAGCCCGGGTTCTTCCACACAACAGCAAATATGGTTCAGTGTCTCATCTGACGGCCTTCTTTTCACAGTTCCTGTCTGAATGTTTCTGATTTGTCCAGCTGGGGCAGGGGTCATGCCTTTTGATCAATCACCTTAGGCTATTGAGGCCATTATGAGGACTATGGAGCCAGCACAAGGAAGACATGGAAAGAAGCTCTGTTACCAAAAGAAGTGGATGCTGTTTCTCAGAGAAGGCGGGTGGGGGCCAGGGAAGCAAAACAAGAGATATTTGCTACTCTCTGTTCATGCTGTTGTGGATAAACCTAGCTAAGCTTGTGTAGAGCTTGACAGGTCTTTGGCACAGCAGAAGTTTTAAATTTTGATGAAGTCTAACTTCTCAGTTTTTTCCTTCTATAGACTATGATTTTCGTGTCAAATCTAGGAACTCTATGCCTAGTCCTAGATTGCAAAGATTTTTCTCCTATTTTTTCTAAAAGTTTTATAGTTTTATATTTTATGTTTAAGTCCATGAGTTAATTTTCGTATAAGGTGTGAAACTTGGGATGCAGTTCATTTTATTGTCTCTGGATGTCCTATTGCACCTGCATAATTTGTTAAGCAAGCTATCTTTCCTCCATTAATTGCTTTTGCACTGTTAGAAAAAAATCAAGTGGGCATATTTGTATAGACCTGTTTCTGGATTCTTATTCTGTTCAGTTGATCTATGTGTCTTTCCCTCTGCCAATACCACACAGCATTTATTACTATAGCTATATCATAAGTTTTTTTTTTTTTTTTTTTTAACAGATTGAAGGATTGTGGCAACACTGTATTGAGCAAGTCCATTGGTGTCATGTTTCCAACAGCATGTGCTTGCTCATTTCATGTCTCTGTGTCACATTTTAATAAAGGTATGTACATTGCTTTTTTTTTTTTTTTTAAGATTTTATTTATTTATTCATTTATCCCCCCCCTGCTGCCCGTGCCCGCTGGGTCAGCCAACCATGCCGTGCGGGCGGGCTTGCCCTCACCAGGAGGCCCCGGGAACCGAACCCGGGGCCTCCCATATGGTAAACGGGAGCCCTACTGATTGAGCCATAGCCGCTTCCCTGTACATTGCTTTTTAAAAGACATACTTCTATTGTACACTTAATAGACTACAGTATAGGGTAAACACAACTTTTATATGCACTGGGAAACCAAAAAATTTGTGTGACTCACTTTATTGCGGTGGTCTGGAACGGAACCACAATATCTCCAAGATATGCCTGTAATTCTATGTATTTCTGAGTTCTATTTGCTAATACTTTGTTAAGGATTTTGGCATATTTCTCATGGAGAATATTGGTCTATAGTTTTCTTTTTCTGTATAGTTTTTGCCTGGTTTCAGGATAATGCTAGCTGTTTTATAGAATGAATTGGGAAATATTTTCTCCTCTTCTCTTTTTTGGAAGAGATTCTATAGAATTGGCATTAATTCTTCTTTAAATGTTGGGTAGAATTTTCCAGTGAAGCCATCTGGACCAAGAGATTTTTCTTTTGGGAGTTGTAAAATTGCATATCTAATTTCTCTAATATTTATAGGGCTTTTCAAACAATCTTTTTCATATTGGGTGAGTTGTGGTAGTTTGCATTTTTTAAGAGACTGATTCATTTAATCTAAGTTGTTGAATTTATGTGTGTAGAGTTGTTCATAGTATCCTTTATTATTCTCTTGATCTCTGAAAATATCTTTAATGATATTCCCTGTTTTATTCCTAATGTTGGAAATTTGTGTCTTCTCTTATTTTCTTTGTCAGTCCTGCTAGAAGTTTGGCAATTTTACTGTTCCTTTCAAAGAACTAGCTCTTTGTTTCATTGATTTTCTCTGTTTATTTATTTTTTTTCAATTTCATTGATTTCTGCTCATATATTTATTATTTTCTTTCTTCTACTTGCTTTTGATTTATTTGCTCTTATTTTTCTAAGTACTTGAGGTGGGAGTGTAACTACTGATTTGAGACTTTTCCTTTTTTTCCCAGTATATGAATTTTGTTTTATAAATTTCTCTTGAAGCACTGCTTTATCTGTATCCTACAAATTTTGATATGTGCATTTTCATTCATTTCAATGTCATTTTTGATCTCCCTTGAGACCTCCTCTTTGAGATGTATGTTATTTAGAATTATGTTATTTATTTACATGCTATCTTTCTGTTACTGATTTCTAGCTTAACCTCCTTGTGGTTTTAAATTTATTAAAGCTGGTTTTATGGTCCAGATATGGTCTTTTTAAAGCTTTTATTGTGGTAATATACACACAACTCAAAATTTCCCATTTTAGCCACTTTCAAGTGTAAAATTCAGTGTCATTAATTACATTTACAATATTATGCTACTATCACTAATATTCATTAACCCAGGTTTTCATCACCTCAAATAGAAACTCTGCACCCATTAAGCAACAGTATCCTCTTCTTATCCCCTGGCCACTGGTAAGCTGTAATCTACTATCTGTCTCTATGAATTTGCCTTTTCTGTCTGGCTTATTTAATTCAACATGGTATCTTTAAGGATCATTCATGTGATTATATGTATCAGACTGTATTCCTTTTCACAGCTGAATAATATTTCATTGTGTGTATTTACCATATTTGGTTTCCATTCATCTTTTGATGGACACTTGAGCACCTTCCATCTTCTGGCAATTATGAATAATGTGGCTATGAACATTGATGTACAGGTATCTATTCAACTCTCTGCTTTCAATTCTTTAGGGTAAATCCTTAGAAGGCAGATTTCTGGGTCATATGGTAATTCTATGTTCAATTTTCTGAGGAATTGCCAAACTGATCTCCACAGTGGCCACACCATTTTACAATCGCACCCAACAATGTTTAAGTGTTCCAATTTATTTGCATCCGCACCACCACTTGGTATTTTCTGATGTTTTTTCTTTTCTTTTAAAAATAATAACCACCCTAGTAGGTGCAAAGTGATATCTCATTGTAGTTTTGGCTTGCATTTGTGATGACTAATGATGTTGAACATCTTTTCATATGCTTAATGGCCATTTGTATATCTTCTTTGTGGAGAAATGTCTGTTCAAGTACTTAGCCTACTTTTAATTGGGTTATTTGTCTTTTTGTTGTTTATTTATTCTTGTTATTAAACCTCTATTAGATATAGTCTATCTTGGTATATCTTCTGTGCGCACTTGAAATGTATTCTGTTGTTGTTCGATGGAATGTTCTATAAATGTCAATTACATGCATGTTGATGATGCTATTGGGTTCTTCTACATCCCTGATTTTCTGCATGGTTTTTCTATCAGTTGCTGAGAGAGGGTTATTTAAATCTCCAATATAATTGTGGATTTACTTATTTCTCTTTTCAGTTCCATCAATTTGCAGCTCTGTTATTTGATGCATAGACATTTAATTTTGCTATATCTCCTGGTGGGTTAACCCCTTTATCATTATGTAATATTCCTCTCTGTCTCTGGTAAGTTTTTTTTTTTTTTTTTGCTATGATGTTTGTTTTATCTGGTATTAATATAGCCACTTTTGTTTTCTTTTGAGTAATGTTTGCATGATATATCTTTTCCCATTGTTTTCCTTTCAATCTGACTTTTTATTTTTAGATTTATTTGAAGTGAATTTGTTGTAAACAACATATAGTTGGGCCAAGTTTTTGAATCTATTCTACCAATCTCTGTCTTTTAATTGGTGTATTTAGACCATTTATATTTAATGTAATTATTGATATATTAGGACTTATGTCTGTAATTTTATTTTTTATTTTCTGTTTTTTCCCTCTGTTTTCTTTTTCCTGCCTTCCTATAGGTCATTTGGACATTGTTTTAGAATTATATTTGGACTTAAAAAAAAAAAAAAAAAAAGCAAAAAAAAAAAAAAAAAAAGAATTATATTTGGACTTATCTACGGTGTTTTTGAGAGTATCTCTTTGTATAGCCTTTTTTACTGGTTGCTCTAGATATTACCTCAGATATGCATAACTTATCACAGTCTACTGTGTCAACATTTTATCCCCCATTTATAATAGAATTGTCTTAAATATTTTTTTGCATACATTTAGCACCATATCAGGTAGTGTTATAATTTTTTTATTCAAATGTCAAACAATATTTAGAAAACTCAAGAGGAAGAGGAAATTTTTTATCCATATTTTTATTCTTTTCAATTCCATTGTTTTTCCTTGCCTATGTTCCATGATTCCTTCTTTTTTTCATTTTGCTTAAAGAACTTCCTTTAGTCATTCTTTCAGGGTAGGCCCATTGACCACAAATTTTCTGAGTTTTCCTTTATTGTAGAATGTCTTGGTTTCCCCTTCATTTCAGAAGGATATTTTTGCTGGATATAGAATTCTGCATTGACACTGCTTTTCTTCCTGCACTTAGAAAATGTTTTGCTACTTCCTCCTAGCCTTCATGGTTTCTGATAAGAAAGCTGATGTTATTTGAACTGCTTTTCCTCTCTAGGTAAGGTTCCATTTCTCCTGCTGCTTTCAAGACTTCGTCCTTAGTTTACTAAAACTATGATATATTGTGATGTAGCTTTCTTTAATGTGTCATGATGTAGATTTTTTGTGATTTATCCTTTTAGGGCTTGCTCATTTTCTTGAATCTATATATTTCTGTTTTTTACCAAATTTGGGAAACTTTCGGCCCTTATTTTTTGGAGCACTTTTTAGTCCTGTCCTCTTTCTCCTCTCCTTTCAGAACTCTGATGACATGAATGATAGTTTTTTTTTTTTTTTTTGTATAGTCCCACATGTCTCGGAGTTTCTGTCCATATATATATTTTTTCATTTTATTTTCTTTCTTTTATTATGATTTTGTAATTTTTATTGTTCTGTCTTGAAGTTTGCAAATTCTTTTCCCTGTCCCTTCTATTTTGCTGTTGAGTCCGTCCATTGAGTTTTTATTTTAGTTGTATTTTTCAGTTCTAAAATTTCCCTTTGGTTCTTCTTTATATTTCCTATTGTTTTGCTGAGGCTTTCTAATTTTTGTTTCAAGAATGTTCATGAATTGCTCGTTGGCACATTCTTATGATGGCTGCTTTAAAATCTTTGTCAGAGATTTCTAACATCATTTTTATCTTGGCATTGGTGTGTATTGATTGCCTTTTTGCATTCAAATTGTTTTTCTGGCTCTCGGTGTGATGAGTAATTTTCAGTTGAAATCTGGACATTTTGAGTATTATGAGAATTTGGGTCTTATTTAAATCTTCTGTTTTAAATGTTATTTTATTTTAATTTTTATACTAGTCCAGCAGTGGATGGGCACCTTCTAACTGCCAGGTAGGCACAGAAGGCCAGGATCCCTACTTGGCTCCATTGAAACCAAGGGAGGATGTTCTCATTACTAACTGCCTATTGTTTTCTAACTGCCCAGTGGGGATGAAATTCCTGACTCCCTTCTTGGTCTTCTGGGATACCACCATGAAAGGGTGTTGGAGGCTGTATTAGTCAGGCTTCTCTCGGGAAACAGAATCAGCAGGAGATATCTGTGAATAATATGGAACTCTAAAAGAGTCTCTCACGCGACTGTGGGGACGCACAAGTCCAGGTTCCTCAGGCAAGCTGCAAACTAGGGGCTCCGAAGAAAGCGTGATGAAAGGTCGTTGATGAGTCTCTGGGAGAAGTTGCCTGTCCAACGATGAGCTGGGAAATTCTCTCTGAATGTTGAAATCACTTCCACTTTTAAG